>CM046029.1:66426813-66609313 GCA_025215565.1 Flaveria ramosissima | reverse complement strand
TACAGTCAAGCAGATCCTTAGGTATAAAAAAGATACCACAGGGTTTGGCTTAGAATACAATCGAGGTGGAGATGGGAAACTAGTATGATACTGCAATAGCAGTTATAGCATGGATCTGCAATATCAAAGAGGTACTACATGAACCGTATTCTACTATTTTGGTAATCTAATTACCTGGTCATCTCAGAAACAAAATAGAGTGGCTCTCAGTTCTTTTGAAGCTGAGTTTATGGCTGCAGCAGTAGCGCCTTATCAAGCATTGTGGCTGAGAATCTTGATTAGTGATTTAATGAAACAGGAAGCACAAAAGGTAAAACTTTATATTGACAATGAATCAGCCATTGCTCTTATAAAAATCTTGTTGCACATAAAAGAAGTGAACACATCAACATCAAATATTATTTTATTTCAGAATGTGTCGAGAAGGATATGTTATTCTTGAACATGTGAGAGGTGACAAGCAAAAGGCCGACACATTTGTAAAGGCCATGTCACAGGTGCAGTTTGAGGAGATGAAAAAGTTCATTGGAGCCAAGGACGTCAACATTCACGGGGAGAATGTTGGGTGAAATGTTGACTAAGTTGCAAATAGCAACTGATTGATTGACTAACCATTGGAGGAAATTGAAACATGGGAAAATCAAAGACCTGATGCTCAGCATAAAATCAGTGGAATAAGTCAAGTTTGTTAGTTCAGCTTTAGTATTTAAAGAACATTTTTGTTTTCTTTGTAAGTCATTCCAATTAGTCGAAAATCACTTGTATTTCCTTCTTTGTAATCAGCCGGTTATCGAGTTTGGTGTGATTGACTACCCGGTTTTTATGCCCACCTCTACCTTTACTACCTAAGTTTTGAATGAGAAATTATTCCAAGAGACAATGATTTTCTCCATAATTTTCTTACTATCTTTCACCATGCAATTTGAGGATATGTTGAAATCATAAAATGAAGCTTGGAACTGATGAACCACCTTAGTGACTTTACCAGCAATTGAATCGAAAACATGTGTCCGATAGGTGAAAAGCTTTAATGGTGAGCTTTTCATCTAGTGAGCAAGGGGATTTCACAAATCATCGGTTTCAAGCTTCTCATTTTTTCTCATTTTAGATCATTTCATTTCTATATGTTTCATTTCTAGTGAGCTTATCATCAATTTCATTTCTAGTGAGCTTATCATCAATTCCAGTCATTGTTTCAATTTGATCATCATTTTATAATTATGATTTTGGAAGTTGAAGAAAAAAAAATCTAACATCCAATCCAGCAGTGGTCTCTAGTTAGGCAATTCAACCTTTGTCCATCTCAACCGGCTGGTTTTCTCATGAACGGCTCAAAAGGCATTGACTGAACCACCAGCCATGATGTTTTCTTGTCCAGTCTTGTCTCCAAAACATTGGCTAATTCACACTTATTTTTTACTAGCAGGTAGCATAAGTTAGGTTATAAAGAAAATAATAAGACAAGGTTATTTTCTTGTGGTTCATTTTGCTTATTTCAACTATTTATACCTAACTTATGACCAAATCATAAAACCTAGTACGAAAAACATAAATAATTCACAAATTTCTCAATTTATTCAGGATTTTCCAGTATTTGTGTTATGGTTCAGTTATTGCATCTTCAACTCATAACTAGGTTATGTGGTAAGGGAATATAGGAAAACGGACAGAAGATATATATGCACCACAAGTCACAACAAAAAAAATGTAATTACCACAACTTAGGACCTAAATAGTTTGTATGATAATTTATAACAGCTCACAAAGTAACCGTACTTGAATGTGTAAATAATATATTCGCTTTTGAAAAGGAGAAGAATAATTTACATGATTAGTGCATTAGATAAAGTTTATAAGCAATGGAGAAAATGTTTAAAACTCACCACTTACAAAATCCAATCAAGTTTGTAAGAATAAAAACAAAAAAACCTTTCAGATGCACAAGCACACATTGCTCCAATGTATTATGAAATCATTACATATGCCTTGAAGACATTGGTTTATTAAGATGAGAAATCAGTTGATATTCTGAAAGTGAGCTTCATGAAGGCATGAGTTAGCGAAGAAATAAACCATTATTTCAAACAATCAGTCTAATATTCATTGCTTTGGGCCTTTGGTGAATAACTCTTACAAAAGTTAAGCTGGAGAGAGAGTCACTATATTCCAAGTCAAGTAGTTACATCCAGATCATCTCAACAATTAATGATCAATGGGAATTTAATGTCAGATTGCAGATTGATATATTAGCCTAATTCCAAGAAACTAAACAGCTATTGTTGTATGATAACACTAGTAAGTACTAAACTAGCACCAGATGTTCTTGTTGGTCCGGATCACAAGTTTGATCCTCAGCAACTCCGGGTTTTCACTGACCACAACAAGTGTAATAACTCAACACATTAATCTTTTGCGTCACCAAAAAAATAAATAATAATAAAAACCCAAATTTTTGAATCACAACATACCAGGACTAATTACTTTGATGCATTTTGTTACAGACTTCACTGATGTCACAGAGTTAGGCCCTGCACCTGTGTCATTGGCAACTTTAGACCTTGTATACCCGAAAGCAAAAACATATAAATTATTATCAAAGCAAGTAACAAGAGTTTAATACCTGCTACATTCATATCTTGCTCGGATCGAATTTCTGTCACTGTAGAAGACATTCCTGAAACAAGTTCATGATCACCTGTACGGTCGCCCACCATTGTGTCCGGTGATCTGATACATTTGTATAAAAAAAAATTAATAAAAGCAAAAACTAAATGTTAGAATTGGTTGACAATACTGGAATGACAGAAACAATTTAAGTGTCTTACCCTGAAAGGGATTCAGGAGAAGATCCGTTATCCGGCTGGCAAAAGTAGTCAATTTGTTCCCCACCCAGATCAAAATCACCCAGCAGGTCAGTTAGATTGAAATCTGCCCCTAAACAGTCTAAATTGGGCAACTCAAAGTCAAAAGCATCATCTTCAGAAGGAGACTCTGAAGTCAACATGTCTGCCACCATTTCAGAACCATCAAAATCCAGCCTTCCTTTAACATGATCCCTTGTGCTGAATCTCTTTGAGCTTGTTTTCATGGGTGATGTTATGCAATGGTCCCTCTGGATTGAATAATAGGATACTTGCTTCATAGGACTCACTTGAATAGTCTCAGAGGTGATGACAGTGCGATTTGTGGATGTAAATTGTTGGGGTGTGAGTGTGTTCTTGTTAGTTGAAGGTGGAGTGTGATTATCATCAAGTGGTGAGACATCTGGAGAGGGTGAGGGTGTTTGAGGACCAGTATTGAAAAGACATTTAGCCACACTGGAACCTTGCACTGGTGGTGGTGAGAGCTTAGGCGGTACATTATCTGATGGAATCGGAGTGATTTGTAATGTGTTGTGTTGATTAATAGTGGGTGGTTTGGCAGAAGCAGAGGATCTGAGAGACGGCTGAGTACGGGTTCGCTTTGAAGCAGCAACTAAGGGAGCAGCATCTTTTGAATTCTTCCTTTTCTTTAAAGGTGCGGGTGGTTCTGATAGAGAGGTGGAGGGCCGAGAGAGCGACATCATGGCAGGGGTGTTATGCACTGGAAAATTAGCACATATATGAATTCATATATATATATATGATTACAAATAATAAAGTAATGTAATTGTATAGCATAAGATGAATAGTATTCATACCTGGAGGGTTAGGGTTAGGGTTAGGGTTAGGGTTAGGGTTAGGGTTAGGGGGAGAAGGGAGAAGGGTGGGCGGTGGATGAGTGTAAGCATTGATGACATGTTGCATCCCCCGCAAGAGGGTCTGCACACGGAGCTTGTCCTGTTCGAAACGGGTTCTCTCTTGATTGAAGATGACTTTCTGCTCCTTGAGACAGATGTACTCGTCCAGCATGTCCCCCAAACTCAGCAAGCTCTTCGGCGCCTCGTTCACCGGGGACTTGGAGATGAGATGCGAGGCCTCGTTTCGAAAAGTGGATCGGGTGCTGGGGAAGTTGTTGTCGGAGAGGTATCGGTCAACGATGAATGCCACCTGAACGGGGGTCACCTTTCCTTTGCCGATCACGCTCTCTGCTTTTCTCGATTTCGTATGCTTCCCCATCATCAAACGATCAATCAATCACCCAATGAATCAAAATCAAGAGATCTGAGATCGAAAGGCTACAAGTAAAGTAAGGGGGACTCACTGGACTTAATGTTTTAGTTTAGGGGCGGGAACATTTGAAATTTTGTAGAAAAACAAACAAACGAAGAAGCAAGCAAGGATTGATGTTTTAGTTTTAGTTTTAGTTTTAGCGGGATGGAGTTATTAAGGGAGGGAAATGTTTAAGGTTTCGGCGCTAAAACGTCTCTTTGCTACTCAACTTAATTATTTTACATTTCTACTCTTTCTATATTCACGATATAACTCTTTTTATATCATTATTATTGCTAGAGTAAATTACAAATTTTATCCTATAAGTATGTTTAAAATTATGAATCTTGTCTTTAAACTTTCATAATTACACTAAGCATCCTTTATTTGAAAACTTTTACGTTTTAGTCTTTTCAACTAACAAAAGTTAATTTTTTCTGTTAGTTTTGTGTAAATGATCATTTTGTCCTTATTGCTTAACGGACGAAATCTGTAATTTTCTACTACTCTTTTTTATCTTTATGTTTTTATTTTATTTACTTTTTTTAATACAATTTTTTATTTTATAATCTTAAATATTATTACTTAATTATTATTTTTGATATTTTTATAAAATATACTTTTATTAATAGTTTTTTAATTAATATATATAAATTTTGTTTATAAAATTATTTATCTACTTTTCTAATTGTACGAATACATATTAGAAGGTTAAAAATAATTTTTTTTCATGTTATACAATTTAGACTAGTAATCGGTATTATTTTAATTGTTGCTTTTTTATTACCATTTTGGTTTAAAAAAATTTTAAGAATAGTTTGGCTTATGGTATAAAGATTTAATACTGTTATAGTATAAAATTTTTAACTGTGCTAAATAGTTTGACTTATGGTATAAAGATTTTATATCATTTTCGTAAAAAATTTCAACTGTGATAAATAGTTTGGGTTATAGTTTATATTAAAAACCTATTACATTTAACAAATTTTATTTGTTTCATTTATTTGATTAAAGTTATACTTTTATCATTTAAAATTATTTTAATTGTTTTATTTTATATACTTACTTGTTATTTACCTTTTATAATTATTGTGATTGACTTATGTTTTTACTCCAAATATTGTTGATTATTTTTGCAAACACTATTTAACTTTTTTTAGAAACTTCATGTAGTCTTTTTTAATTTTTACAACCAAAACAATTTTATTAAAATTTGTTTTAAATATCTGCGATCTATATTATGATCTATATTTATTTGTTTTAAATTTTTGTTCAGTCTTTCATACGATTGAAGTATTTTTATTTCCATAGTAGTTTAAGTTTTGGATGCTAATTTTATTCAACAACGTTAGTTTGGAGTTATGATTTTGTAATATTATCTTTAAGTATGCTATCATTATAACTAAAATGAAATCTAAATGATTTATTTTTAATTCACACAAATAAGAATTAAATATACTAAAAGTAAAAAATTACACTAACAATATCAAATAACACCAAACAAAGAATTAAACGGATGATTGTAGATGTTAATTCTTGGTAAATAAGGGCTCTAATTAGCATCTTTATGTGTCGAGTCATCTTAATGGAACAAACAGAGTACTATAACGTGATTAAAAAATATTATCACATCGATATGTCATTTAGGGTTTTAAAAAAATTAAAGATGAATGAGATGAATAATACATTATGATGGATTTTTTTTAGATATAGCGGTTAGAAAGCTATATGTTTAAAAAAATGACTTTATATAAAATAAAAACTATTTAATTAGAGTTGAAATAGTTTAATAAATATTAGTGGAATTTTATGTGTTACATATATATATATATATATATATATATATATAGATATATATATATATATATATATATATATATATATATATTATTTAAAAAGAGATAAATTAAATAATATATATTAATAAAATAAATAAGCTAAATAATCAATTAATAAAAATAATAAAAGAAAAAATGAATAGATTAGAAGAATAAAAAGAAACTTTAACACTTATAAAAATAGTCCTTTATGAATAAAATAACAATAATACCCTTGACTTAACAGAATTATTTAACCAAGGTTAGTAAAAAGGACGTATTACGTAAAAACTTTTCATAAAAAAAAACATTGAGTGAAAGTCATTTTTCGAAAGGACTCATTCCATAATTTTCACCAAACATAAAGGATGAAATTTGTAATTTAGTCTTATTGCTAATATTTTTCTTTTACTTTCCAAGGGCATTCAATCATATAACACTGAATTAAATCTGATCGTTTAATATAATATATAAGCTAACAAAATAAAATAAACTTCCGTTTTACGTTCATTTATAAAATTATTGTATTTGTTAGCAGTGACGGATCTAAAAATATATTTCAGGAGTAATGTAATTTAAAAAAAATTTACCGCACATTAATATAAATAAAAAACATGATAATAAAGTTAAAAAAATACCTAATTGATCTCAGAACTCTCCTCTTCAGTTTTTCATAGCTTGAAAACGAAGCATTACATCCTCGTTTGTTACTTTGTCAAACGTTTCCCTTCAACCGCACATACTAGAACATTGTTCAAATATTCATCCCCCATTCGATTTCATAAATCCGTCTAAGCTTTAGTTTAGAAAAACATCTTTCAACAGTTGCGGTTGAACCGGTAAAATCAATACTAGCTTCAATATCTGATAAAATAAAGGAAAAATAGATTTTTTCCAGTTTCCACCATTAACCAAGCAAAATGACACATTTCATTCAAGTTTGTAAATCTATCATCTTCTTTTCCTGAGTGATAAAACACTTTAAACTCACCCAAAATGCATCCTCTTTCATTCATATTAAAATCAACTGGATACATCTCAAAAAAGTCACTATTTTAGATATGTCAAACTTTGAAAATCTATTACAAGGATTTAAACCCGACATATTTTCTATAAATGTAGTTGATAGCTCATTAAATCGATTTCCAATTCTTGAATTTGCATATCTAAAACCGTATTAAAAATCTCAACCTCAAAATGATGTCGATTAATAATGACATTCTTTTGGTTTCTTGGTTTACCATAACTTTCCATCATATCCAACACCTTAATATGATTTTTTTCACAAAACAAGTCACTTTTTTCAACATAGCATCAAACCCCTTTTGCCTTAAACCATTCAATGCTTGTTTTGTTTCATTTATCCAATTATTCGCTTTTAATAAGTCTTGCTTTTTTTAAAGATGTTTAGATAAAACATTTGTGTGTTCCAAAATATGTTCCATCAAGTGTGCATAAAAAACAAACTCAAGCTTTTTAAAATAGGATAGAATACCTTTTGCACTAGTTCGTTGTTGAGTGCTATCTCCTTCTTTTTTAACATAACGAAGCACGTCAACAACTTCCGGAAATAATTTAAGCACACTTATGATTGTTGCATAATGAGAACCCCATCTTGTATCTCTGGCTCGTACTATATTAAACTATGTCGGCTAATGTGCTCTTTATTTTAGTAATATTCCTAATTGTCTAGGGTACCTAGATGTAATTAGTATATCTTTATATTTAGTTGTTATTATTCTATTATTCAATCAATCGAAACCTCTTTTACATTCTGATTTGGTATCAGAGCCAAATCAGGCTCAACCCCAATTCACAAATCACCATTAGCATCGATCTCTAAAAAAATTTTTGCCTCCTACGCAGTTCATCATCAACGCAGATTATCATCAGTCAAAATCGTAAATCAATCCAATGGCAGCGATAATAACCTTCTCAAACCAAGAGAAACCCACCCACAACTCTCATAAATTTGCTTTCACTCTCAAACCTACAAACTATGGTTATTGGAGATCAATGATTGAATCTTTTCTTACCTCTCATTAATTTGTTTGGTTATGTTAATGGAACTATTCCATGCACGGAACAAAAAGTCACTATTGAAGCCGCTACAATCAACAATCCCAGTTATACCCCGTGGCGGGCTTATGTGTACTGCTTCTCATGAATTTACTCTCAAAAACCAACTACTTAGGTCACCCAAAAAGGTGATGAAAAACCAGCAGACTACCTTTGTAGGGCTCAAGAATATACAACAGTCCCGGCTAATATTGAAGAACCAGTAAAAGACAAAGATCTTGTTATGTTAGCTCTTGCAAGGCTTTGAGAAGAATATAATGGTTTTAAGGGTAACCTCTTGGCTCGGTCACCCCCGGTCTCCTTCCACGAGATCCATGCTCTTCTTTGTGACCAAGATTACCTTCTCATCACTACTACCAACGCCAATCCCACAGCTTTCTTTGCTGCACCACAGCAGTTCTCGGCTCTTGCACATCAGTTTTCAGCTCCTTCACATCAGTTCTCGGCTTCTTCTCCTGCACTACAGTAGCCTTCGGCTCCTACCCAACCCACTCTTGATCAACTAACTTCAAAATATTCAATTGATGACCTCTCAACTACGTAAGCAACTAAATTCAAGACCCCAAGCTTATTATGACTCGATCACTCAACAATAATCGAAGTGGTTGGAACTCCCGTGGCTACTCACGTGGTAATTCTCGTGGTGCCTTCAATCAACGTTCCAGAGATAATGGTGGTACACGTAAATTCTAAGGGCTTCCACTCAAAATATGGTATATTTTCACTGTAACCGTTATGGAATCAGTCATCTACCCTCACAGTGCCCCAACCAACCGAACCGATCTCGTCCTGCACCACAGGCCAATTTTGCTGCTTATTCAGATGTTAGTTAGAGGGTATTTTAGACTTTTTACCTCCACTTAACTAAAAATCTTAACAAAATTAGTGTCAGGGACCAACTGTGTTACGAGTTGGTAAACAGTGGGACCAAACCTGTAATTTCTCAAAAGTTGAGACCAATACTGCAATATAGACATACCATAGGGATGAATCGTGTAATTAACTCATTACAATAAAGCTTCTCTTTGTCCTCTCGGCAACAGGCGCCGACGGTCTAGCTTTTCTTATTAGCTTGTCACCAACCTGCCATGGCATCATCGTTTGGTCAAAGACACAGGACCATCGATCTGCAGCCATAGCATAGAACCACCAACACAGACCATCTGGTAGTCCGATCAAATGCCACAACCACAGCCCACAACTACCATCGCTCGATCTGCATCCACAGCCATCATAGCCCTCTGAGCCAGTCAACTATCCTCCCTCTCCTCGGTCGTCCTCGGGTCAATTAGCCATTCTGAAATCCTTTGTCGATTACAAGTCTTGATGTTATTTTTTTAATCTTGGTTGATTTTTGCAATTTGTAATTTCTACTCTTATAATAATATTGTTCAATACTTTAATTACTTGTTTCTTTGACACACCCATATATTGTTTGTTGTTTGTATGGGTTTGAAGGCATTTGATATGTTTAGTATTATTGACAAATGTTAATGATACTGAAATTGTGTTCTAATTTATGTTGGTTTTTTTCAAGTTTGGAAGCCTCAGTTTTGTTACGAGACCCGATTTATTTGTATCAATTTAATTTTCTTATAGAAAACACGTAACTTTTGGTTGAAAATCTAGGTGATAAATGGTATGAAAACCTATTTAATGATTTTGTATATTTGTGTTGGTATATATTGTAGATGGATTCTGATTATATCAACGTTGACCTAGAAAAAGATAGCATACAAAATATAATATTTGTAAGGATTCCTGAAGTCTGATGCAACCCAAAACAGCTTAAGTGTCTCAACAAACATGCACTAAGTACTGAAGTGAAGAATGCTTCGGAAGTTTTACACAAAGCATTAGAAAATACTCTAAGTGTAAAATCTTCCGAAGCCAAGACCAATATCTTCCGAAGCCAAACATGAAGTCTTCCGAAGCTTCAAAGACAAAGTCTTCCGAAGCCTCATCCTATGAAGACAGATTTCTTCCGAAGACTTTTAGTACACATGCTTTATCTGATGTACTGTTCCATAAAGCACCTTTTCCGCTGCATCTCTGTAAAGTCACCAACTTACATGAGTTGGTGAAAAGGGTCATGCTTTTGGTAACTGTACATTGAGGTCTTGAGTCTGTAACTTTCCACTTTATGTACTTTATCCTTTTTGTATTGTAAAAGGATGTGAGCTATGGCATGTCATAGTCACAAGGTCAAAAGGCAGATATGCCTTTTGATCCTACAATTGATTTTGTTAGTGTCTAGTCAATTGTATCCAGCTGGCCTTCAAAGTATGGCCGGCTGTAGGTTGTAGTATAAGTATTTCAAGTTCTTGTATCTTTTCTTAAGGCTTTGTAACACTTGTAAGAGAACTTGAGAAAGCAATATACTGCCTCCTTGAAACCCAACTCTCTTGTTCTGTCTCTTTACTTACTTGTGTTCTTAGCTTCACCTTGGTTACCCAGTTCACTGTTTGATTAGAGATTAGTTATTCTCCTCATTGTGTGATTGTGTTGTAATTGTGTTAAGCCCTTAAACGGTCCTGCAATTGGTATCAGAGCATTCCAGGCTCTTGATATAAGATCTAACCATCTTAAGATCCCTCACAACACACAAAAGCTAAACTCTTCAAATGGCTGCCATCTCTAAAACTGATATGGAGACTGGAACCATGAACAAATCCCCACTGATCACTCTTGATGATTTTGACACCTGGTGCATGAGGATGGAAGGCTTCATCAGGTCTCTTGATTCAAGAATGTGGGAATCTGTTGAGAATGGACCTTTCATACCCAGCACCCCCTCTGCTACTGGTGCTGGTATGATTCCTAAAGATGTGGCCAACTACTCAGATGAAGATAGAAAAAGAGTAGAAATTGATAGGAAGGCCATGACTGCTCTTCAGACTGCTCTCCCAAACTCTGTATACAGAGGCTTCAAGAAGTGCAAGACAGCCAACAGCTGTGGGATGCACTGAAGCTGATGTATGAAGGCTCCTCTGAAGCCAAGGAGAACAAGAAAGATCTTCTGAAGCAGCAGTTTGAAAATTTCACCTTCAAGGCAGGTGAGACCATGACTCAACAATACTTCAGGTATGTTGAGATTGTGGATACCCTAGTGGATGGAGGAGTTCCTCTTGAGAACAGGGACATTGTAAGGAAGTTCATGTCCTCACTTCCTAGGCAATGGACACACTATTGTGTGGTGATCAAGAGGACTGAGAACCTTAAGACTCTTACTCTTACAGAGTTGTATGGGATTCTCAGTGGATACCAGATGGAGATGAACATGCAAGGTTCATCTGGCAACTCCAACAATCAAATGGGTTCAGCCCTTCATGTGGTTGAAAGGGACAGCATAGAACCTCAGCATCATCTCTTATGCTACCCTGACAACTCACAAAAGGGTCCTTTCATCACCTTCCCGGAGACACCAAGGGAGAACTTTACTCAAGGAAGCCCATTCCAAGAGACAAGTTCTTCTCAAGCCTTTGTGTCTGCAGATGAAAGCTGTGGGAATTATCTCTTCACTCTTGAAGACCTGGACTGTATCCATCCAGATGACCTGGAATACATGGAGATAGTTCAGCAGATGGCTCTCCTCACTCACAGAGCCAAGAAGTTCTACAAGAGGACAGGAAGAAGATTCCCAAGCAATGCTACCAGTAGCAAGTTTGGGCTGGATAAAAGCAAAGTTAAGTGTTACAACTGTAACCTTATGGGTCACTTTGCCAGGGAGTGTAAGGCACCTAAAGCAAATGGGGGCCAAACACAACCCAGACCAAACTTTGCTGACAAAGCTCCTCAAGCTGAGAAGACAAAGCAACATGCTGCTGTTGCTGTTGAAGAAGGAGGCTTTGACTGGAGTTTTCAGGTGGAGGATGCTTCTCCAAACCAAGCACTGATGGCTGACCATGATGAAGCCAAGGTATTGGAACATCTTTGCTCCCCTGAATGCATTGCTAAAGTAAATAGATACAGGTCCTATAACCTAGAGATGAGATCTGATCTTGAGTCATTAAACATATTAAAATCTGATTTTAGAAAGTCTGAAAATGATTACAAGTTAAAGATAGAAGACTTGGAGAAAACCATTTCAGTACTAAAACATGAACATACAGATTTCAGAACTCAGATCCAAGATCTCATCACTAAGTTAACTGAGTGCCAGGCTGAGCTTGTGATCAGCAAAGCCAAGGCAGAGAAAAGTGTTCTTGAAGAAGAGACCTTCAAGAACATGATATCCTCATCCCTGCACAACAAAGTTTGTTATCAAAATAGACAGGGACTAGGATCAAATGAGATAGCTCCTCCACACACAATCTTGTCTGTAAGATCTCCTAGGTGTGGAACTTGTGAAGATGAGCTTCCTCTCATAGATCCTGTAAGTGAGGATGATGAAGAAGTGATAGTGAAGAATTCCTCTGAGAAGAGTGAAGAAGAGGATTCTCCCAAGGGCCACTATCCTTCTGAGGAGAAGAAATCAACTGGGATGACCAAGTCCAAAAGAAAGAACTTGATCAGAAAGAGCAAAAGAAAAGCAAAGAAGGCTCAAGAAATCAAGGCTACTTTTGATGCTAAGCAGAAACAAGTTTTTATCTCTGCAGGTTTCAAAGTAGTAAGGACTGAAGACATCAACCAAGACTCCTTAGCTAAGAGTCATGGTTCTTGTTCAAATCATCTCAGTACCAAGAAGAAGACTGATTTGCTGTGTACCACTGCTGCACAGCCTGGACCATCAAACTCCAAGAACAGTTCACAGCCCAAGGGAACTGTCTCAGCATCTACCAAGATGAAGATGGAGAGGGGATGTGACCAAAGTCAGTCTTGTTCTCAAAGGGAGACTTCTTTGAAGAAGATAATGTTATGTGTTATGTGTGAAAGTACTTCTCACATTGCTAAGGATTGCCCATACAATCCTAAAAGTACTGTCCACATGATCAAAACAAAGACTTCAAAGAGTCTCAAGAAATCTCAAGCTTCGGAAGGAAAGTCTGTTTCCTTCGGAAGCTCCAAATCAAAGAAGGAGGTAAGTGGAAAATTACCTTCGGAAGCAAAGTTGGTCTCGGAAGAAAGGAATTCTTCCGAAGCACTAAAGTCTGCTGCAGTGACTGTAGACTCTTCCGAAGGATCAGTCATCAAAACTTATGAAGTTCTAAAAGCTTCTAAGGTTTTGAAGGTCAAGTCCAAGACTCCAAAGGTGGTGTGGAAGTCTAAGAAAGACCAAATGACTGAGGTTTCTCCATCAACAACAGCTGAAGATCCCTATAGTACAACCATAGGATCTATTACTGTTGCATTACCTTCTTTTACTGTTAATGAGCCCAAGACAAGTAAGGCTTGGGTTTCCAAATGTAACTAATCATCTTCTCTGTGCAGGAACAGCTCAAGACCAACAGGAATGTTGGATAATTGACAGTGGCTGTTCCAGGCACATGACTGGCAATAGGTCTCTACTCCATAATTTTGAGAGGATTGATGGAGGACCAGTTGCTTTTGGAGGAGATGAAGGTGGTTACATTTCTGGAAGGGGCAAGGTCACAAATGGTAAGCTCAGCATTGAGAAGGTAAACTTTGTCAAGGAGCTTGGGTACAATCTTCTGAGTGTATCCCAATTTTGTGATCAGAGTCATAACATGCTCTTTACTGAGCATGAGTGCATTGTTCTCAAACCTGGTGTGGTCATTCCTCATGAGCATATCCTGCTCAGAGCCCCCAGGAAAGGGAACATGTACAAGATGGATTTGCAAGAAACATCTCCCTCAGGAGAAGTTTCATGCTTTCTATCAAAAGCAAATAGTGATGAGTCTTTCCTATGGCATAAAAGAATGTGCCATGTAAACTTTAAGAACATGAATAAATTAATTAAACATGATTTGGTAACTGGAATGCCAAAGAAAGAGTTTACTAGTGATGATCATTGTGTGGCATGCCTGAAAGGGAAGCAACACAAAGTATCTCACAAGCCTAAGGAAAAGAACTCCATCACTACTCCCCTACACTTGTTACATATGGATCTCTTTGGCCCCACCAGTGTAATGAGTTTAGGAAGGACCTCTTATTGTCTGGTGATCACAGATGATTTTACAAGATTCACTTGGGTCTTCTTCCTTAGAACTAAGGATGAAACCCCTGAGATTCTGAAGAATTTCATCTTAAAAGTTGAGAATCAATGTGATCACAAGGTCAAAACCATAAGATGTGATCAAGGAACTGAATTCAAGAACCAAATCCTTGATGCATTTTGTGATGAAAAGGTATTACAAGACAATATAGTGCTCCCAGGACTCCTCAGCAAAATGGAGTTGCTGAAAGGAGAAACAGGACACTTATTGAAGCTGCAAGAACTATGTTGTCTGACTCTAAACTGCCTATCACCTTCTGGGCAGAGGCAGTCAATACTGCTTGCTATGTGCAAAACAGAGTTTTAGTAGTTAAGACACATGGTAAGACTCCTTATGAACTTTGGCACAAGAGGAAACCTTTCATTGGTTTTCTCAGGTCATTTGGATGTCCCTGCACCATCTTGAATACCAAAGATCAAATTGCCAAGTTTGCTGAGAAATCAGATGATGGACATTTCATTGGATACTCTTCTCAAGCTAAAGCTTATAGAGTATACAATCTCAGAACTAGAATTGTTGAGGAGTCAGCCAATGTGACTTTCAATGAGCACACTCCCTGTGTGGCTGGTTCTGGTCCGGATTGGCTGTTTGATCTTGATTTAGTTACCAACTGTTTTAACAAATCTTGTGAGCATGTTTCAGGATCTGCAGAAAATCTAAATACAGGTGATCCTGATCCAAGATTTGAGCTAGGAAGATCTTCAACTCATACATCTTCAGCTCCAGTTGGAACTACTTCAGCAAATGAGGTTTCTATCAGCACAACAATGACAAATTCAGCTGATACATCTGGCATGCCTTCAAATTCCAGCTCAGAGGCCTCTCAACCAGATAAAGATACCTCACTTGTAGAAGACAACAATGGTGATGGTGATAGTGATCAGGAATTTCTTGATGCTAATAACCACACCATAGATGACAACATCAATGATGTCTCACACTCATTGGATCAAGTTAATCTTGATAAGTGTGATAATGTGGAGGGTGAATCTTCAGGACCAGATTTAAATTTCTCAAATTTAGATCTTTCCCAACAACTTGCTGTGATCCCTCAGCTAAGGATCCACAAGTCTCACCCCACCACAAACATCATTGGAGATGTTGTCACAGGGGTAAGAACAAGAGGACAAACCCATGAAGCAAATGTTTGTCTTCACTCTTGTTTCTTATCTCAGATAGAGCCCAAGAAAGTTGATGAAGCTCTAAAGGATGGAAGTTGGGTTGAAGCTATGCAACAAGAGCTGCTTCAATTCAAAAGGCAGAAAGTTTGGAACCTTTGTCCTCTTCCTCATGGGAAGACTACCATTGGAACCAAATGGGTTTTTAGAAACAAGAAGGATGATAGGGGAATCATCATCAAGAACAAGGCAAGACTAGTTGTTCAAGGATACACACAAGAAGAAGGGATTGACTACACTGATGTCTTTGCTCCTGTAGCAAGACTAGAAGCTGTTAGGATATTCCTGGCATTTGCTGCATCCAAGAACTTCAAGGTCTACCAACTTGATGTAAAGTGTGCTTTCTTATATGGAGTGATTGATGAGGAGGTTTATGTCAACAGCCACCTGGTTTTGTAGACCCTGATCATCCTGATTATGTCTGCAAGCTTGACAAAGCTCTTTATGGGCTGCATCAGGCACCCAGAAAGTGGTATGAGACACTATCTAAGTATCTCTGCAAGCATGGATACAGAAGAGGTACTATAGATGGAACCCTCTTCATCAAAGGACAGGGAAATGACTTATTGCTGGTTCAAGTATATGTTGATGACATCATCTTTGGTTCAACTAATCCAAAGCTCTGCAAAGACTTTGAGAAGCTGATGAAGACAGATTTGAGATGAGTTCAATGGGAGAACTCAACTTCTTTCTGGGAATTCAAGTGAAGCAGGTTGAAGATGGCATCTTCATAAGTCAGTCAAAGTATGTTCAAGACATACTCAAGAGGTTCAATATGACTGATTGTAAGATTGCTAAGACACCCATAGCCAGAACCACTCCCTTGGTCCAGATCTTGAGGGGGAGTGTGTAGATGACACTTATACAGGGCTATGATTGGGTCTCTTATGTATCTTACAGCTAGCAGGCCTGATATCATGTTTGCTACATGTATTTGTGCAAGATATCAAGCCAACCCTAAGATGTCTCACTTAATCACTGTGAAAGGATTTTAAGATACGTCAAAGGTGCTTCAACACTTGGTCTATGGTATCCAAAGAATCCAAATTTCAATCTGTATGCCTATACAGATAGTGATTATGGTGGTTGCAATATGACTGCAAAGTCTACATCTGGGGGATGTCAATTCCTTGGTGGAAGGGTGGTCTCATGGCAATGCAAGAAACAATCCTGTGTGTCTGCATCAACTGCTGAGGCTGAATACATTGCTGCTGCAAGCTGCTGTGCTCAAGTGCTTTGGATTCAAAATCAGATGCTGGACTATGGATTTAACTTCAAAGAGACTCCTATCCACATAGACAACAATAGTGCTATCTCTATCACTGAGAACCCTGTGCAGCACTCAAGGACCAAACACATCAACATCAGGTATCATTTAATAAGGGATAACTATGAAAAAGGATTAATTAAACTAGTCAAAGTTCATACAGATGAACAATATGCTGATCTGTTCACCAAAGCTTTTGATGAACAGAGATTTAAGTATCTGATATCAGCTATTGGGATGATTAACTTTGAGTAGACTTTTTATTAAAACTAATTCTAATTATTTCTTCTTAAAATATGTGTGTCCTAAGTTGTCTAGTTCATCACTTTCATAAGCTCATGTTTTCTTTGGATGTAAAATTCTTTTTGAAGACTTTCCTTAGATTCTTGAAAATTTCTGATACTTCGGAAGATAAAGATTTTATCTTCGGAAGAAAAACATGTCTTTAAAATAAATAACTGTCTAAGAGATTTTACCTTCGGAAGAAGTAAAGTTCATCTTCCGAAGCTTAAAATTTTATCTCAGACACTTATCTATTTTCAAGAACCTTTTCCTTCCGAAGCAAAATTAACCTTCGGAAGCTTTGTTTATTTTCATACAAAGCATTCAAGGGTTTATTTCTCTTCCGAAGCATAAATTATCAAGACTCTCAGGAAAATCTTCCGAAGCCATTTTAGCTTCGGAAGCTTTTTAAATCAAAACTTCCGAAGACAAATAAACTTCGGAAGCTTTTCGAATTCCAAGAAAACTACTTTTTGAGCAAAAGTAAACTACTTTTTCAGAGGTGGGACCGACTTTCGGATTTCAAAGTTTATCCTCTTTCATTAACTTTGGTTCAAATCCTTTTCATATAAATACCCAACGGTTCCCCCTCTTTCCCACTATCTTCCTCAATTCTACTGTTTCTCTAACCTAATTCTCTAAACCGCCTTTGCTTTCTACCTTTCTTCACCCTTAAGCTTCTAAAATGGCCAACCTTAACCGCAGAAACAACCCTGATTTCTCCATGCAACTACACAGGCAACATAATCAAGTTGCTCTGTTAAGCTCTGAGAAAGATGCAAGTTTCTCAGAGATTTGCCAATTCTTGACTCTATCTAACTACTTCACCTCCCTGACCATTGATCCTCCTCTATATGAGGATCAGTTGCTTGAATTCTGGAAGACCTGCCAAGAGGTCATTATGGATGGGGAGAAGGCACTGTCTGCCACAGTGCAAGGAAGGACAGTCTTCATCACTCCGGCCATCATTAACCAACATCTACAGCTGGATGATGAAGAAGGTGAGGTGTCCTTCCCAAAAGAAGCTGTAAATCATTCTTTTGAGCAGATGGGCTATGAGGGAGATTTCTCTGTAAAGACCTTTAGGAAAGGGAAGGTCTCATCCCAATGGAAATTCCTGCTCCATGTGGTTATCCACAGCTTGTCAAACAAGCATGGTGGATGGGACCAGATTCCTGAGGATCTCTCCTTCATTGTTCATGGAATGGTTCAAGGGGTCAAGTTCAGGTATTCACAATTTGTATATACTAATTTACTTGCAAACTTAGACTCCTTAGAGTATTACATGTTTCCTAGATATGTTCAACACATTCTCAACTGTGAACTGGGCTCACAGTTGAGGGAAACAGGTAATATTCTTAAATTGGGACAGATGAAGCCCGGCATCTTTAAAATAATGAAGAAGCCAACTGTAGGCTTCTCTGGGGTAGAAACAGCCCTAGTCCCAAAAATGTTAGAGCTCATTGCTCAAGGTGACAACCTAGCAACACAAGCTAGTGTTGAACCCACACCTCTTTTGTCCCTACCATTAAAAAGACCAGACATCACCCTCACCTACCAAAGAAAATCCAAACGAACCCCTGCTCAGACTATTGAGTCTGTGCAGGCCCCCAAATACTCAACCTTACAGGAAGAAGTGGACACTAGAGCTCCCACTTCTCCTGAGGAGCAAACCACTCCCATTACTTCACCTATCAGGGCTGAGGTTCCTCAAGCTCACCCTGATGAGCTCAATAGCCCAACAACCTTAAGCCTTCACTCTGAGTCTCAACACTCAAGTGGACAACCTTCAGGGGACAGCTACCATCCCCAGCCTTTGGATCTCAACCAACCAATTCCCAACCTATCCTTTTACACTGATGAAGACTTAGGATTCAGTGAGTACCATGAGTCTCTCTTCTCCTCCCTACTCAAAGAGAGATGAGTACCTCTGACTCTCCTCAGTCTATCCCCCATCAGTCACCTGTTACTGAGGTGGACACTTCTGAACCTGTTCAGGATGTCCATATGGAAGAGGCTCTCACTTTTGAAAGTGATTACATCATTAAGACCTCAACCATGGCAACTCAGCCCATTGGCATCTCAACTGAGGCTGCCAGTGAGCAGAGGAAAACCAGCAGCCAAGAAACTCAAGCTGGTGGTGAGAGAGAGGACTTTGGTCCAATCATCTCATCCCCCAATGAATCTTCTGATGAAGATGAGGGGAATTTGAGGCTAAAGGTGCAAAAACTGTCACAAACATGCACCTATTTAGTCTCTAAGGTTAGTCACTTGGAATCTCAGGTGACTACCTTACAAAACAGGGTCAATGATCAGCAACTCCAGATTTCATATCTGCAGGAAAAACTAGCTGGGAGACCTTTAAGGAGAGCTCAACCAGGAACACAAGAACCTGTGGAAGTGATTGACTTATCCTCCAGCTCACCTATGCAAGTGGGTGATGCTACCAAAAAGGGGGAGAAAGTGTTACAACCACAGAACCTGGGAGTTCTTCAGAGAGAATGGACATAGAGGACTCACCATCCTCACTTGCTGTTGTGCATTCTCAGCAACTTCCTCAAGTTCACATTAATGTGGACTCTATAGACTCTCTCATCAGGAGTCTATTTGAGGAAGGCATACCAAGGGCTGTCTCATCTCCACCACTGGGAACTAGCAATCAAATCATAAGGTGGAGGTATGATGATGACAGAAGAGCCCTCATACTTCAAAGAGTTCAAGGCCAACAAGAAGTTTTTCAATTCCAAAGCCTGAGCTTTTATGAAAGACTGGATTTAGTCAACCTACCACTTGTCAATCCAAGCAATTCAAGACAAGCTGATAGGCTGGCTCAAAGAATCCAAGACAGGATCATGGCAGAGTTCTCTCTAAGAAGGAGACTTAGGGAATCAGACAATGTCATCGGTCAACTGGATGTTGAGGTGGACCCTAAGATTAGTTTCATAGGGGAAACCTTGACTGAAGGCCCAGTGACAGAACCTGAGACCCCTGTCTCATCATCAACAACTGTTGCTGAGATCCAAACTCCATCTGAGACACCTGCTGGTGAAGGTGTTTCTCAGCCTCTCTCTGGCCAGAGCATGGAAGCTACTCCAAGCAATGAAGGCCAAGCTTCAATCCTCCCTGAGTCACAAAGGTCTGTTGGTGACAAAGGGAAAAGGATAATGACTCCTGAGGAAATTGAGGAGGAAGAGAGAGAGAGGAAAAGGAGACTAAGGGGAGAAAGTTCCACTGGGTCATCTAGCTTCATGCAAGCTGCAATCAGGGCTGCCCCCAGACCAAATACTCAGGATGATGAGTTAAGGGCAGTCAGGATTACTTACTTACAGACCAGGAACTATGATATTGATGAGATCATCTCCCTCCCCTTAGAAGAACTGAATGAACTGGCTGACAGAGAAGTGTCAAGAGAGTTGAAGGAGAAAGAGGATGCAATGATACTTCTCCAACTCAAAGAGGAGAAGAGACAGAAAAGACTTTACAAGCATGCTCCTACTCTCTCACCAGTTCAAGAAAGTCCTGCACAAGAAGATGTGGCTCCACAAGAACCTCAGGTAGATAAAGAGGAAGATAGGATCAAAATGATCAACTACCTGAGTGCCACAGGCTTCTATCAGGCAGATGCACTTCTCCCTTTGTCCTATGACTTCATTGAGTTCGAGTATCTAAAGCAACTTGAACTTGAGCTAGTCAAGGAAAGAAAGACAACCAAAAGGAAACTAAGGGAAGAAGCTGCAAAGTCAAGGGCCACCATTCAAAAGAATGCAAAGAAGTCTGCTGACAGACAAAGAATGGTGAGCTTCTTGAAGCTGTATGGATTCTCCGGAAGGAGACTTGGCCCCATGTCTCTATCCACTATGGATGAGCATATTAGGGTGATCAAGCAGAAGATTAAGAGTGGAGAACTTATTGACTTGCACTCTCTTCCAAGTCAAGTCCCACTTGAAGTGGAGGTCAAGTTTGAACAACCAGAGACACCTCAAACAGCACCTCCAGCTGAGCCCCAGCAAGCTTCATCTTCTGATCCTAGGCAGGGTCAAACTCCCTCTCCTTCTGAACCTGTGAGGGAGGAACACCCAACTGAGAAAGACACTAATGATCAACATGGTGCTGCAGACCAGTCTTCTCAGTTAAAGACAACCAAGAGGAAGAAGAGGATGGCTTCTAAACCAAAGACAAAGAAGAAGAAGCCAAAGTCATCTACCTCTGCACCTCAGGCTGAATCAGATCAACCTGAGGAAGTGCATGATGAGGCAGCCCAATCAACTCCTATTCAAGTGGCTCCTCTAACTAGTGAGACACCCATCTTATCCTGGACATACTCTACCAATCCAGAAAGATGGACTGTTATCAGAGATCAAGGTGTTGAGAATGTCTACTCATGGCAAGACATAATCAACTTACCTCTGCATGATCTCTTTGAGATGAGAAGATATTATGAAAGTCTTGATGATCCTGACCATCTCATGAAGAAGGGAATGGTCCTGATTGTACTGAAGACTACCAACATTTGAAGATCTTCCAAGTGTTTTGATAGCATCAGCCTAGGGGGAGTTTGTAAGGATTCCTGAAGTCTGATGCAACCCAAAACAGCTTAAGTGTCTCAGCAAACATGCACTAAGTACTGAAGTGAAGAATGCTTCGGAAGTTTTACACAAAGCATTAGAAAATACTCTAAGTGTAAAATCTTCCGAAGCCAAGACCAATATCTTCCGAAGCCAAACATGAAGTCTTCCGAAGCTTCAGAGACAAAGTCTTCCGAAGCCTCATCCTATGAAGACAGATTTCTTCCGAAGACTTTTAGTACACATGCTTTATCTGATGTACTGTTCCATAAAGCACCTTTTCCGCTGCATCTCTGTAAAGTCACCAACTTACATGAGTTGGTGAAAAGGGTCATGCTTTTGGTAAACTGTACATTGAGGTCTTGAGTCTGTAACTTTCCACTTTATATACTTTATCCTTTTTGTATTGTAAAAGGATGTGAGCTATGGCATGTCATAGTCACAAGGTCAAAAGGCAGATATGCCTTTTGATCCTACAATTGATTTTGTTAGTGTCTAGTCAATTGTATCCAGCTGGCCTTCAAAGTATGGCCGGCTGTAGGTTGTAGTATAAGTATTTCAAGTTCTTGTATCTTTTCTTAATGCTTTGTAACACTTGTAAAAGAACTTGAGAAAGCAATATACTGCCTCCTTGAAACCCAACTCTCTTGTTCTGTCTCTTTACTTTACTTGTGTTCTTAGTATCATACTTGGTTAATCCAGTTCACTGTTTGATTAGAGCTTAGTTATTCTCCTCATTGTGTTGTTGTGTTGTAATTGTAGTTAAGCCCTTAAACGGTCCTGCAATATGAAAGATGATAAGGTTGAGTCTATGGAAGATATACAAAATAATTATGATAACAGTGTGGGGTCAAAGAGAAAACGAACGGAAAGATCTATGGTGCCAAACTACTTTACCAAACTTAAACAGTATTCAATTGGTGAAAAGACTCGATGCAAGTGCAACAATTGTAAGCACATCTTCACATATGATAGTAAGTGTGGTACATGTAATCTCAAACGATGACTAGTTACATTGGTAATATATTTCATGATTTTGGTCAAATGCTTTTTAATAGTGACATGGTATTAAGGTAATCTAGATTATGAAAACAAAGTTTCGTGAAATGCTTGTGGCTGCTATTTTTATGCATGAATTACTATTGCCATTTGTAGATTATAAGGGTATTAAAGATTTGTTTACATACATACAACCCAATCTGAATGTTATTATCAGGAACACAGTAAGATCTTATTTATTAAAAATGTATAATTGATAAAAAAAGGTAGAAACATGCTTATGGAACCGCGATGAATGCTATGTTTAACTTTAGATTTACGTAGTTCTATTGCTACCGATGGTTATTTAGCAATAACAGTGCATTTTATCGATAAACAATGGTTTCGCAAAAGAGACTTTCATCATTTTCTTTCATGCCACCAACACATATTAGAATTATTTATATGAAAAGGTTTTTTCAATATTAGTAGAATGGGGCATGGAAAAAAATCTTTTGTGTGACTTTAAATAATACTTCTTCTAATGACACTTTTGTTGGGTTATTGAGAAAATAATGGAATTCAAAATGACCACTTGTTTCTAATGGCAGATTTTTTTTTCATTTGCGATGTTGTGTACATATTTTAAAATTGCGTGTGCAAGATGAGCTTGATGAATGTATTTAGAAAGTCAGAGAGCGCATCAAGTAGGTCAAAGGATCACAAGTAAGGAAGCAAAAGTTTGCGGATTATGTTAAGTTGATTTCTACAAATTCAAAGAAAGAGTTAAAGCAAGACGTTCCTACTAGATGGAATTCTACTTTTTTGATGCTTGATAGATCCATTTATTACCAACTTGCCTTTTGACATTTAGAATTATGTGATTAAGGTTTTCTTCAAGTGGGACACAATTGAGAAGATATGTAGTTTTATTCAAGTTTTTCATGACGTGACTAGAGCTTTTACGGGTACAAAATATCTTACTACAAACTTGTGACATCCACACATTTTCTTTGGTTGATTTGATTTTGTATGAGGGTAGAAGTTAACATCATGAGTATCTGAAAAAAATGGTAGGGTTGATGATGACGAAATATCATATAATTGGTCTGGTTTCATTAGCTGATGTTGGATCCTAGATACAAATTATGTATATCAATTGGAATTATTCTCAAGTTTATAAATAGAGAAGTAGTGAATATGAAAATGTTGATTAGCTTTTGCATTCTTCTTTTAATGAATATATCATGTTAAATGAGGGTCATGGTTCATCTACAACTTCAAATACTGCAATTAGCTCAAATGCTAGCAAAGGGGTTGAGGATACGAGGGATGATTTAACACGTGCTTATGGAGTTAAAGCAATACTTAAGGTTACTTTTTTGGTTATTTATATATTATATTTAGATGTTTTACTTACTAAGTTTCAGTTATTCATTTTATGGATTTTGATCAATTTTAAAGTAAAGATTTTGCAATTAACAAAAAGTCAAAACTACAATTGTATTTGGAGCAATTAAGAGTGATAGGAACTTGGAACTAGATGTGTTGGCTTTTTGGAAAGCCGGTGAGTTTAGATTTCCCACACTTGCGAGAATAGCAAGAGACTTTTTGACCATTCTGGTGTCTACGGTCGCATCAAATTCTACCTTTAGTGCAAGTTGAAGAGTACTTAATGAACATTAAAGTTCACTTAGTAAAGATACCATTGAGGCTTTAATATGCTCAAAAGATTGGTTATTTGCATATTTTTGTAATGCCTCTTTACCCTTATTTTTTATAAACTTTTTGTTCTACATAATAATTTATTAATAGTGTATTTTGCTCGAATATTCTAAGGAAACTGAATTCAATGTTAGCTTACATTAGTCATGATTCATATGCTTTAAACTCACTGAAGTATCCTAAGTTATTCACTCTAAATGTTTCAATTATTTTTAAGACTTTCTTTTGGATGTCTTAGAAAACTTTATTGATCAATTTATATCCTTGCTTAATATGACTATAATTATTTATGTGCGGGTTTGAATAATTGTAATATCTATAAAGTTGTTGGAAATATTGTGTGAGTGTTTGAAATTAAAGTTTTGAGAAGAAAGGTCATATAGGAATTTGAAATTGTTTTAAATAGATGTAATTTGACTTTTATGGATTTTGTATTAAATTTGTTAAGAATTATTATGTTAAGGATCATGTTCTTATGTATTAGTTGAGACTTTTATGGAATTTTGGTAATGTTTGTATCATTAAACAGGTTTCTAAATATATGATATTACATGTGTTTCTAAGCAGGTTTTTATACAGGTCATTTCAGGTTAACCTAACAAGTTCGTGTTCGTGTCTAAAAAAGTAACATTATAACTTATGATATTGTGTTTGTGTCTTGCATGCCAGATCATCATGCCTTATTGTGTCATGTTTTATTATGTCATATCTTATCGTGTCGTGTCTAAACTGTTATGTCAGCCCTTGCGGTGAAGCCCAATGCTGGGACTTATTTTTCCCTATCGGGTCTTGGGATTGTCTTCCCACCCTAGGCCGGGTTTTCCTAGCCACACCCGGGGCACGGTACCGTGTCACCTTAGAAAACCTTATTTTAATATTAACTCAGATTTATAAGGTTAAGTTTACTAACATACAAATAGGCATACAAATGACTGTATGTAAACGTAATCACTCATTTTTTTCATACCTAAAGGGTTTTCTATTTTCTTATAACACATCTTGTTTTCACATATGAAATAAAAATGGTGAAAAAACATGTAGGATGTATAGTCTCAATATCAAAAGCACTATGTTTTTAGTAGAAGCGATGGATTTGGTTAATAATGAGCATATGCGAAGACGAATGGATTAATGAGTTAAAATCGAAAAGGGCATGATTAAATTTTGAGATTTGAGTTTCTAACTTGGCTACATAAGTCACACCCCACCTAGAATAGGCATCCAATGTGACCTATTGTTACCCGTCTTATAAAAAGTAACTTTCAATATAGAGTATGTACAATACATGAAATATAGTCAAGTACTAGGAATTTCAGCACTAATTCTTTTGAATCCCACCCCGTTTCCTAATGATTACCTGAGATACATAATTTATTACCCAGAACATACATCAATTGTAAATGCTTATGAGTTAACAATCTTTCAAATAACCTTGATTAACTCAAAGTGTTCATTTACATAGCATAAACATTTCAAGCCCATAAATCACCGGCGCTCTCGGTATTCAGGGTCAATGCTAGGCCGAAGTTTTATGTTTGGCACCCACAAAACATCAAATGTCTAAACGAACAATAATAATACAACCGCTGGACATGCATATCCCGGGCTAGTACTTAGACTCTTAGGCCAACCAAAGTCTTTATATTGGTATCATCATATTTAATGTATACAATTTAAATGTTCACATAATATAAATCATAGATATATAGTTTATCTTAACAATATTAACTCCTCTTAAAATGATGTTGCTTTGATAGTTGTATGATGATATCAACTACCATTTATCCAATGCCTATATAATATGTTAAGACCATGTTACCACTAATGGCTATTCTTAGTATAGTTATCAACAAGCTTAAGCTAAAAAAACATTACTTACATGTTCCTAGTGCCTCTAGATTGATTATGGCATGCAAAACACCTAAAATAGAATGCTTGATCATGATTTCAGTGTGGGAATTATGTGATGTTTGATCAAGTTCGGAATTCTATTTGTAGGTAAAATCTAGCATCATTACGGACTGTGAGGGATAAAAGTTACGGTTTGCAACCTTTGTTAAAGCTGGCTCATCGACACGTGTCAACATCCATCGTGTTTCATGAACCACCATGATATTATAGACACTAGGGACAAACATTAAGGTTCACAATTATATCCTTGTCATGCTTTTAAAATATCAAGTGTAGAAATTGACCTTGCTCACTAAGTTATGGTTTCGTAAGGTCCAGTGGTTATGGTCCATAACCTTTACCTTTTTCTTGTTTTCTTTTATTTTTATTTTATTTTGAGTTGGAGTGTTACGGTGTCAGGTGGCCACATGACCATGGCAATTAAAGAGTTGTTAAGTAACGAATCAATATGGGATGTCGTGAGTAGACACGCCCAAGTCACTATGGTGACCAATTTTGTGAGACACACATCTGGAGGTGTTTGATCTTTCTAAAGTTTTTTTCATCAAGCCTAACACCTATAACCCACCCACGCGACTAGGGGCAATTATATCACCTTAAAATGCCTTTTTTATCAAATCTCTCTCTACATCTCTTTCTCTCTAACCTTTTTAAGGTTTCTTCACTCATCCTTTCACTAATATCTTTCAGAAATTCTTAAAGAATTTTTGAAGATCTTGTGGTGGCTTTAATTCTTAATGACTTGATGTTCTAGAAGTTTCCTAAGCTTTCTTCACTCATCCACTCTTAGATCTTGTTAGTAAGTTCCCTAATTTCAAACCCGAGTCTTCTAAATAATATGGGGCTTTAATGAAAGTTTAATGATGGTAGTTGTTGTCGAATGAGTAGAAGTTATCAAGGATCTATTATTTTCGCTTCTTGCACCCTCACCAAAAGGATGTACCCTCTAGTCGATCAAAATGATGACCTCTATGATATTTAGCTCAAGAAAGTGAAATTAGAGTTTTTAAGGAGAGAAGTAGGGTTTTTTATCATAATGAATTATATAATATGCTAAATTGCTAACAAATGTTTCAAACCACACTTAGAATGACTTTTGATAGTTAAAGAAGCTAGTTTTAGACAGATTAAAATGAATTGCAAGTCAAGAAATTGAAAAACACTAGTATATGGCATAACGATGCTTCATGAGACACACCCATGTGATTCGAATGGTTAGTCTGGTTCTCAGTAACATGACCATGTGGTGTGGTCAAGTTGTGATTAACACTACGATTTCAACATCAGACATGGTTGTGTCAAAATTTCCAAAAATAGAAGAATTTGAAATAAATGTTGGTATTATAACATTTAAGTAAGTAAAATAGAATAACTTCCTAAATTGATGGTTAGGATCTATACCGAGTCCAATAAATATAAATGTACCGATTATCCGTGATACCAAAAACATTGTGTGTGGTTGAACATCTGGATAGGTGAGTTCCTCTAAACCAATGTTGTAAAAATCCTAGGCGCTAGTCGAGCGGTGGGGTACCAACTAGCGATTGATCGGAATTAATCAGATTGAAATTATTATATATAATTTTTAATTTTATATACATATACACATATTCTTATATGTGATTTTATAAAAATGTTTAGCATATATATACACACACATACACATATCTGGCCGGAAATTTTAAAATTTTTGCCAGAATTTCTGGGGAAAGTCGTCAAAATCTCACTGGAATTACCGATTAGGACTGCCGAGGACCTATTTTGACCACCATTGACTACCTACCGATGATTAGCTCAGAATTCCTATGTGGTCAACCGACTAGCAACTAGTCGCTGATTAATCGGCCACCTAGGCCAATTTTTACATCTCTGCTCTAAACAATTTTAAAGTAGGGATGTGTGCATTTATACGGTAAATATGTACAATCAAGATGGAATCTTGAAACGAATGACTAATGTGCTAGATTTGATGTAACATCCCATTCCTTGTGTTTCCTCCACCTGATGATCCTCCACCTCAACCACAACCGGTGCAACCTCAACCCCAGGGGCCGATCCCTATAAATCAAGGGGTGCAACACCAACCTCCTCCCATAAATTCCAACCAGCACCTAATGTTTGGATCCGTTATCCAGGTTTTCAGCATGACGTGGAAGGGAGTCATCATAGCAATGAGGACCGATTTTTCAGTCGAAGGTAGTCACCATACTAATCATATGGAAGATTGGATTGAAGATCAAGTTAACATGGGTGGACCAAACCAACATGATTTTGAGGATCATGGAAACCAACCAAGATATCAAAACCGTCGTCAGGGTGGCTATGCTCAACCACCCATTCACAACAACATGGGAGGTCAACCATTTAATGGCATACCTGCCAATCTGGGAGCACAACAATATATAGTAGCACATGGTGTGGATAGTCATTTTCGTCCCGCCATTGCTATCAATTCATCTCCTATAGTCTCACCAACACAAAGGGGGCGAGCTTTTAAAGTCCGCCCACAATGTTTGGGGATTCTCCCTCAATTCCATGGTATGACAACTGAAGAATCCTACTTACACATATCCGAATTTGAGGCATCATGTAGTACCATTGGTGGCCAAGGTTTTTCACCGGATGACGTTAAATTGGTCCTATTCCAATTCTCCCTTAAAGACAAGGCCAAACAATGGTTCCTATCTCTACCATCCGCAAGCATCCACACATGGGTTCAAATGCAACAACAATTCTTGGATGAATACTATACTTCATAAAAGACAAGTGATGCAAGGCAAGCCATTCGAGGATTTACACAACAAGCAGATGAACAATTCCATGATGCTTTTCACCGGTTTAAAGTGATAATCAAATGTAAATCAATGAATGATTATGCTATTAGGATTACCCTTGACAACAAAAATAAAAGTTAAGATTATTACAAGACAAATTGATAGTAGTAATGTATGTCGCAGGGTGATGTTTTAATTAAATTTTGAGAGAGTTGACTTGTCTTTATCTTTTGGCACACATCTCGGTGATTGAGTTCATATGTTAACCCAACCTAGTTGTGAGAACTGGTTAATTATATTAGCCAATGAGAGTACGCCACATCAGCATCAAGAAAAGGAATCTTGAAGGGCATTTATGTCATTTTATAGGTTACATATTGATTAAATATTTATACTTTTCTGAATACTTGTCTGACATATCATTATCTTTATTACTATGATTTGATTTGATCTTTCACATTTCCCAACAACATATAATTTTTTCTTTATATCAAAAACAAGACATCCTATCACCTTAATTCTATAGTTTCAAAGAATAAAAAGTATTATATTTATATTTAACACAAACATTTCTTCTAACTTTTGTAAAATCTTTTGTTGTATTATATTTAGTTGGCATTGTCGTGCTGCAACAGAGACTATAATATGATTACTATTATTTTAGGAATAATTTGGTGTTATTATATATAATTAGAGAATCAAAGAAAACATTGAAATGAATATAAAAAATAAAAATATAATCAATTATTGTATTATATACTAACTACATATTAATTTATGAAATGATAAAATGTGTGTTTGATTTGTTCCTGGTGCAATATTAAAATGTATCTATATGATATATCAAAGCCTTTGATTTTATATTTCGATAGACACTTAATATTTCAATAATATATAAATATTTTTTATTCACGTAATGTGTTAACACTTTAAAATAGTAAAGTTAGTATCTACTTTCTTTTCCCAAATAATTTTAATATTCATTAAACGAAGAGATTGTGAAACAATATTTAGAAAAAAAACCTAGAAAATAAAAAATGTAAAAAACCTCATATTTAAACGAAGACTATAAAGTTAGTATCTACTTTTTGTCTCCTTCTTTCTACCAATTGAAGCCTTCAATCAACGTGTCTGAAGTGCAGGTTTACCCGAATGATGAATATCCGACGAACGTGTTGCGACGGCTTATACATCCGATGATAAAGCGGGTAATACTTTTGGCGGTGTTGCGACGATTACTACTTCGGTGATGACGGGGTTAATAATTCAGGTGATGGTGCAGTTAATGTTTGAAATTAATGTTTGACGGTGTTCTTTGGCGATTGTCGTTATGAATTGACGTCATTTAGCGGTTTTAACGTTGCCGTCGTAATACATCAATCCTGGCGTTTGCTAGCATCGTTAACTTGTATTTTGCAGTATAAATAATTTGGAAGAAAGCTTGTTTTTTATAAAATATTTATGAAGGGTTTCATGTACTAATGAATCTGTATACGTAGTTTATGATTTTTTAAGTAGGCATTTAACAATCCATGGTAACTTTTCAAGTAACCCAGTGTAATAATCCAATGTAATTAAGCTAACATGTTGTATCATGTACCATTCATTTTTTTTTACATTTTAGTGGTATGATCTTTTAGAATTTGAGAAAGTTTTTTTCGTAAATATGTGAAGGTTATAGGTGCTAATGAAATTGTGTTTTTAGTTTATGATTTTTTCAAGTAGGCTTTTAACAATTCATAGTAACTTTTTGCATGTAAGCCAATGCAATCAAAGTAACTTGGTTTATCATTTAAGGCTTTTTTTATATTTATTATTAATATTTTTTTTCGTTTTTGCAATAATATGTAAATATTTACTACTAATTATAACATGAGAATGTTTTAAGTAATGTTATATAACTACACTAATAATGTATTTGCTACACTACTAAAGAATATAAGTTGTGATGCTAATGTAACTTTAGATATATTAAGTTATTACATTACATTACAGTGGTTTATCTCACGTTACATTGACATTACATTTACGTACATTATATGTTATCAAATTACATGTATATTAAATTTTAATCTTAATGTGATGCAATGTAAGTAATATAACATTTTTGTTATGGTTTATGTTAATTAATCATAATAGATGCAAAGTGCTCTTACACCATATTACATCGCTAGCCACTAACATTATATTATTTTAATGTTAATGAAAATACAATACACTCACTAAAAGTTTATTAAGTTATTACAATACATTAAGTTATTATATTATATTACAATATTTTACATCATATTATGATGACATACATGTGTGGTGGCTAACGATGATGTGTAACAATGTGAAATTACGATGAATTCGTGTGGAGTTTGTTAATAAAATGAAAATTATGAAAGACGATGACGTAGATCCAGTTTAATTATCTTTTTTTATTATACATTATTACTTTAAATTACATTGCCAAACATTATATTATTTTGATGTTAATGAAAATACCATATACATATATTTTTCAATATAATAGAACCTCTTTATAATTAGTAAGTATTGAATCCTAACTACAACATGAGAATGTTGTAAGTAATGTAATTAAATAAATTATTGTATTTATTACATTAACAAAGAATATAAGTTATGTTACTAACATTACTTTAGTTGCATTAAGTTATTACATTATGTTGTAGTATTTACGTCACATTACAATGACATTACAATACATGTTATCTTAATATATCAGATTATAATTAAATTATATTTTATATTAAATTTTAATCTTAGTTGATGTAATTTAAGCAATTTACATTTATATAATGGTTGATGTCTACTGATCTTCAAAGAATGATAAATGCTCTTATATTGTTAAATTAACTTACACTACTAGTAGCTAATAATACAAATGAAAATATACATATTTGTTTATATAGTATACCTACATTATATAATTTTTTAGTTAGGGTGATGTAATATAGTGTAAGTAACATAAGATAAAACAAATAGGTGTAATGTAACCTATCATAAGTCATTTAACTACTATAACTTGATTTTAAGTAATATTAGATATTTTATTTTATAATAAAATGTGAGTGATGACTACTAGTTACAACTTGTGAGTGTTGTAATTAATGTAGTTTAACTACACTAATTTATTTGTTGCATTAACAAAGCATGTAAGTTGTGTTAATATAAGTTGTGTTACTAGCAGAACTTTAGTTACATTAAGTTATTACATTACATTATATTTTTTACATTCAATCACAATGACATTACATTAACATTTGTATACATTACAAGTTATCATAATTCACCAGTTTCATATCACTTTAGACTCAACCAAAATCATTGTCAATTGTAAAAACTACACTGATGCAGCTCATATTACACTATGGCTACACCACCAAACTTTACATACAATTAAAACTATCATAATTCATCATAACATTAAACTACATTAATATAACACAATAAATTATTTTTGAGTTCACTTAAAGTGCGTTTCACTTCTTTCTCATGTTAAGTAAACTCATTAATATAAAACAAAAGCTTATTTTCAAATAAAACTACAACACCATAACATAAAATTTAAACTACAGTAACATAACATAATATTACACTACACTAATATATTATCATATTACATAACTCTTTATTTCATTACACCCACTTTTTAATTCTTAAATGTGTCTATGTTTTTTCTTTATTGTGTTTTTTCATCCTCTTATGTTAGTCCTAGGATAAAGGTTGGACCTTTTTTATAATCTCATTAGCTTTTATCTTCACATTTATTTTCATGTGCCACATCCTTTTAAAGATCTGCAAACATATTATAATATATTAGTTTAGTGTAAAAGATTGGAGCTAAAAATCACCATCGAACGAAGCACAGTTCAATCTTGAAGAACAACAAATCTTGCTTCATAAAAGACTGGAGCTAAAAATCACCTGTATGGCAACAACGACTAGAAGGGGGATGCACCCATGTTTAATCGGCAAAGAGGTTACGACCAGAAATGATGGTTCGACAACAAATAGAAAGTGGAACATGTAAGTAAAGTTCATGTGTGTTGTTTCTTTGTTCAAAGACTAATTGAAGAATAAATACCTTAATGTTTCTAAGTTTCTTTGTATTATATAACATCAAACTAAGGATTTTTTAAATTTGTTTTGAAGAAGTGGAGAAGAAGAGTGTTTTTTGAATGAAAGTGTTTTCAGAGAAAAGGAAGAAGATGATGGTGGTTTGATGTATTTTTAAAGAAAAGGAAGAAGGTGATGGTAATTTGATATATGCTTTCTACACACCTAGAAAAGTGGACTAATAGGAGGTTTTCAGATGAGGTGATAAAATTACTCATCTACCCTCTAATGCTATAAAACGAGTCTTGACACAAATGTAATATTTAATTAATTATGGGCCTTTGGATTAAAAAGGTAGAAGGAAATCAATGGATCACGATTAGTTAAAAGGTTACAAAAAGCAAAAGTTCTCAAAAGAGCATTACCCTATATATGTATATATATATATATATATATATATATATATATATATATATATATATATATATATATATATATATATATATATATATATATGCATTGGTTAAATAATAAGTTTTAAGTAATTATATGTATATATATATGTATACATGTATATATATATATATGTGTGTGTGTATATATATATGTATATATATATGTATATATATATATGTGTATATATATATATATATATATATATATATATATATATATATATATATATATATATATATATATATATATATATGACATTTCAAAAAATTACATATGAAATTTTCAATTTGATTAATTCCTATTAGTTGCTAGTCAATACCACATCACCCATCTAATACCTAGTGATTTTTACAACACTAACTATGCTTAAATTATGTTGATCACACTGAGCTTAAGTTAAATAGTTTTAGTCATTTAGATTTGAGTGTGATTTAAGTTAGAATGCATTAGGGTAGGGGGTAAAGTTAGTATTATTGAGTTGTTACATATATGTGATCTAGAATTCCTTGTACAGAATTTCAGTAAAGCAAAATCTTATATCACCGAAAGAGTTGTTATTCCATATGAGAACCTTTTGGTGATTGTTCTTCACCTGTTAGTTTACTTTTTTTCTTATTTCATACTAATTTTTGCTAGGAGAATGTCTAAATTGAATAATAATATATGATAAAAAAGAGAATTCATTGAAAAATATAAGCATAGGTAGGTCATGGGCATATCAGTTAAGTAGTAAAATCCTAACATAATAATGTAAGGGTAGGGAAGTCTTCAAAGTCCCTTTGTCAGAGACCGACAACTGGGATGAAATACGAATAATATTCATTTAAGTTGTTCTTCTGAAGAATTAATTAATTACTCTGCAACTTCTTCTTCTTCGTCCTCGTAGTAATCTCCGTCGTCATCAGCGGTTGCATCCTGGTACTGCTGGTACTCTGAGACCAAGTCATTCATGTTGCTCTCGGCCTCTGTGAACTCCATCTCATCCATACCCTCACCTGTGTACCAGTGCAAGAAGGCCTTCCTTCTGAACATGGCTGTGAACTGCTCGCTCACCCGCCTGAACATCTCCTGGATCGAAGTCGAATTCCCAATGAAGGTGGACGCCATCTTCAGACCCGTGGGTGGGATGTCACAAACGCTCGACTTGACGTTGTTTGGAATCCATTCAACAAAGTAGGATGAGTTCTTGTTCTGGACGTTGATCATCTGCTCGTCCACTTCCTTGGTGCTCATTTTCCCTCTGAACATGGCAGACGCCGTAAGGTATCGACCGTGCCTCGGATCAGCCGCACACATCATGTTCTTGGCATCCCACATCTGTTGGGTGAGTTCGGGCACTGTCAGGGCTCGGTATTGCTGAGAACCACGCGAAGTCAGAGGAGCAAAGCCCACCATGAAAAAGTGGAGGCGGGGAAATGGAACAAGATTCACTGCTAGCTTTCGAAGATCAGAGTTGAGCTGCCCCGGGAACCGGAGGCAGCAAGTTACGCCAGACATTGTTGCGGATATCAGGTGGTTCAGATCTCCAACTGTTGGAACATCCACAAAAGATCTATCAATCAATCATCAATCTATGTATATGTATATATATATCGTTGAATTGAAAAAGAGGTAGGTAGGTAGATTAATTTGTTACAGCTTGGAGTGGTGAGCTTAAGGGTCCTGAAGCAGATATCATAGAGAGCTTCGTTATCAAGAACCATACACTCATCGGCGTTCTCAACGAGCTGATGAACGGAGAGGGTGGCGTTGTAAGGCTCAACAACAGTGTCAGAGACTTTGGGGGAAGGGAAGACGGAGAAAGTGAGCATGGTGCGGTCTGGGTATTCCTCCCTGATCTTCGAGATCAAAAGAGTACCCATCCCGGATCCTGTACCCCCTCCCAAGGAATGACAAACCTGAAACCCTGCAAATCAGCAGAGATTTAGATTCTTTAGATCCATCTCATCTGCAACCCAAATAGATGCAATATACCTTGAAGGCAATCGCAGTTCTCAGCCTCCTTCCTGACGACATCTAGGACGGAGTCAATCAACTCGGCACCTTCGGTGTAGTGGCCCTTGGCCCAGTTGTTACCGGCACCGGACTGGCCGAAGACAAAGTTATCGGGGCGGAAGATCTGACCGTAAGGGCCAGATCGGAGACTGTCCATGGTGCCGGGCTCAAGATCCATGAGCACGGCCCTGGGGACGAACCTCCCGCAACTAGCTTCGTTGTAGTAGACATTGATCCTCTCCAACTGAAGATCGGAGTCGCCTTGGTACCTGCCCGTCGACTCGATCCCGTGTTCCGCGCAAACCACCTCCCAGAACTTGGCACCGATCTGGTTCCCACACTGCCCTCCTTGAACGTGAAGGATCTCACGCATCTTTCCTTCTATTCTATTTGCAAACTTAGGGTTTGTGGGAGACTGAAAACTTTAAGTGCTTGTGGTGGGGCGGAGTGACTTCTCATATCATATTTATTTATAAGGGTGTTGAGGGCATAACGGTAAATTACTTGATAAAGTTCAACTTTTGAATTACGAGGCGGGATTTTGAACGGAGGGCATAACGGTCCTGTTTCGTTATTCGTGGAGACATTTAAATTCAAACACACTAACATTGGTTTCAATATTTACATTCTATTCTTTTTATGTCAATTTTTTCGTTTCAATATCAACACTCTAACATTGGTTTTGTTCGGGTGACAACGACCCAGAGATTGCTACTTTCCTTGTGAAAAGTTTTTGAACAAACAACTTTGTAACTTTTCTCTATCATCATGATTTACAAGGGTAAAAATCTTTAGGGTAACTTACCGATTCAAAACTCCACAACCTCCTAACAATTTATTTTCAGTTTGGTCCTCCCTAAAATTATGGTAACTAATTGGACATCTTTGTAATTTTTAAACATTGTACCTATATAATGTTTCAAATTCAGTTGTAGTTCTTATGAGTTTAAATGGGTTTTGGTTGTATGCTCTTACGACTAAAACTTAAATAACAAGCATTGTTAACAAAGTGAACAAAAAGGTTTGATGCCTACCCGAGTTGTCTACTGTATTTTTTTTGGTCCTTATGTGTCATATGCTTGGTAGGCCAAAACATAAGCTAAGAGTATTATTTTTCAAACCATCATACTAATAATTAACACACAACATTAAGTCATTCTCTATTAACAAACATACACATTGACGTGTTTGTTGGAACACATATATAATTTTCATAGTTAAATTTTCACATTTTAGACGTTTTTATATGCAAAGTCCTTTACTTTTTTATTAATTGTATCCAGTGGCGGAGCTTGAACCAAATCCAAACCTTAGCGGGGGGAGGGGGCAAACTCTATATTTATTAAAAAAATGTCCACTATCGGACTAAAAATTTTACACTATCGAACCAAAATTTAACACTTACTGACGAAAAAAAGAGGGCGCCCCCCAACCCCAACCCCAAAGAAGCTTCGCCAGTGATTGTGTTAGTTGTTGATTTGTAGTCATTTTCCCAAGACTAGAGTTGGTGATCGAAAAGGTTATCTTTGTGACCATTTGAGGTGAATAAAATGTAACGAGTCATAACCATTGGCCATTACGGTTCGTAACATGTAAGCTTGGAGCTGATAAATGGTTATTATGTATGCACGTAACATAGTTAATATTGCACTTTGAATAAACTTTATGTATCGAGTAGTACTTATTACTTTGTTATGTGTTTGATATGCATGTCAAATGAAGCTTAATGGGTATTTCTTGATAATGATGCAAAGTATAACAAGATACAAATGAAAAGGAGCTGAAAACAAAAAAAACATGAAAGAAAAGTTGTGATCGTAGCTTACGGAAGCAAAATCTGTCTGGGAAAGGGGTAGGCCGTCTAACAAGGCTGTAAGATAGAAGAAAATTTTGTCTAGGAAAGGGGCAAGCCGTAAGTTACGGTCAGTCGTGATTTTTGATTGATTGATTTAAATTTTGAAACTTATTCAAACCCCTAATCATTAGGGTTTCATGGACACACTTCCCTACAACCCTAAGAATGAGTTTTTAAACTATTTTTAACCGTTAAAACTCTTTCTAATCATTAACTAATCAAGAGTTCATATGCTGAAGTTGAAGATTGAAGAGATTATGATGAAGATGCAATGCTAAACCACCCATGATCATATCCAGGTGAATGGTTTGTGATTAGATTGTGCTTGCTTGTGTTTTTACCCGGTCAAAACATAAACTATAGGTTACCAAATTTTCTTCATTTATGTGTTTTGAATCATGTATTGATTAAATATTTATGTAAGTTGATTTGATTATTGCTTATCAAGTTGTCAATGTTACATTGTTAACCATTGAATAATAATGGATTATTATCATGAATTGGTAATTGTAAACAAAGTTTCTAGATTGTGCATTAGTTTACTAATTAATTTACATAATCGGATATTAAATTGGTAATTACCATTCAACGTGTATGATAAGCAAATTATGTCTATGTGATTTAAAGATTAGGTGAAACATAGGTTGTGCCTTCAATTACATGCCTGAAACCCGAAGGGTGATCTTTTCATCATATTTATTCCAAACGAAGTCCAAGTTTTTGTTTTGCTTTGTAAAGTAATCATTTTTAGTTAATTTCATTTATTTCTAATTCATAGTCCAATGAAAATAGGAAATTAAGTTCGTATTAATCAATTATGTGAACACCATCTATGGACTTCTCGTGGGATCGTCACCCTACTTACCCTAACTAGTTAAGGGATTTAGAAACACACAAAACAAGCAAACTCTCTTCTTATTTGATCAGATTTTCGACACCGATTAGGAGCTGAAGTCAATTGTCATGTCATGTAATGAGAGACCGCCTTAGGAGGATCTTAGGGACCGTAACCTGTCCTATTACGGTGTGTAAGATTGGCGATCGACTTAAACCCCCGATTTTTTTTCATTATAAATTCAATGTTATGCTTAACATTTGGGGAGATTCAATCAGAATTGACTGGGTTGGAGATTGTTTACCATTTTGGAGTAGAAGACAAGGTGGGAAGCTTGAATCATTACAAAATTATGAACAACTGTGATGATTATTGTCGACCTGAAAAACTCATTCAAGTGATGAAGCTGCGAAAACATAATATCTAAACGAGAAATTTAATGAAAGTAAAAATAACCAAACATTATGAAGATTAAATCAAGCAAATAATATCTCCATATATAACTATTAAGCCATTTATCATATTTAAAATCTAAAATAGCAGTCTTCTAGCTAGCTGGCTCTTATTGATGCACAAGTAACTTCGTCTTCTTTCATAAGAAATCTGCCTCATAGGTTTTGACGAATTCTACAATCCTAATAATTTTTTTAATTGGTAGTTACAAACTTAGGCGGAGCATGCTATTGTTCTTGAATTTATGGATGTATATTTTTCAATTGGCCCTATTGCGAGAAATTTCTTTTTCAAGAGAACAACCTATTCGGTTTATGAAAGCCTAAGTAGCTTTTTGGTAACTTCTGAATGATTAAGTGCTGAACCAATAAAAGGTCTGAACAATTAAGTACTAAACCATTAAGTGCTGAATCATTAAGATGTCTGAACCATTAAGAGCTATTATATCATTTAACTATTAAAAGACAAATGTCTGACCAATTCAGATAATATGTCTTAACCATTCAGCATTAGACCTCTTAACCATTCAACATCAGTATAATGCTTAACCATTCAGAGGTAAATGTCTTAACCATTCAGACATGTGCTCGCGAAACAAACAGTCTGAACCATTAAATGCTGAACCATTCAAACATCTGAACTATTAAGAGACTGATTAAGATGTTGCCAAACAACCCCTAAGTCTCACAGGGTTTACAATAAAGCGTATTATTTTGTTAAAGAGCTTACTATTAGTGACTCGTGTAGGAGATGGAGAATCCATGCACTTAATGAGGTGTTTTTACTCTGCTACCCAAGCTAAGTGGATACGTAAATATAGTTATATGTAACATCTCTTTAAAAAAGACTATATAAGTATATTACAATTATAAAGTAACTATACTTTTATGATTTTCTCCAACAACGATATGCTCTGGTTTTTAAAATAATAATTAAAACTACAAAGTAAAGCCATGTGTCCCGATAGGATGAAATTTATACGAAAACGTAGAATAAAGATAAAAAAATATGTAAAAAGACGAAACCTTGAAGCAACTTTGATGGTTTATTTTTTATGTGTTCGGATCATATTGCATAACGAGACTGGAAGTGTCTCGTATAGTAACCAGAAAAATTAGCATAAAAAAACATAAAAAACGTTAGTATAGAAATCTTAGTAATTAATCAAAAATCGAAAACCTAGTAAAAAGGAAAAAACATAATTTAATAATTTAATAAAAATAAGATAAAATATTAATTATATAGGTTATTTTTAATAAAAATAATCAAATGGATGAATATGTAATATTTATGTTTAATAAAGTAGATATATGTAGGGGTGTTCATCGGATCGGATAACGGATTATTCGGATCGGATATTCGGATTTGAAAATTTCAGGACCCTATCCGAAATCCGATCCGATCCGAATAAGGAATTTCTTATCCGATCCAAATCTATCCGAATTCAATTCGGATCGGATTCGGATAATATCCGAATAATCCGAATTTATCCGAATAAACCAAATAACAATTTTTTTATTTTTTGTTTTTTTGCTATTTTTTAAATTTTTAATATTTTATAAGTTGAAAATCACAATAAAAAATATAAAACTAAAAAAAATGAAGTGCACGCAAATTCAAAATAAAAACATAATAGGTAATTGTATGAAACACGAAGATTAGAATATCTAATTTAGAACGACGGTCGATTATTGCATAATTATTTAAGATTATGACTAGAATGTGTAAATATTCATGTGTATTGAGTTGAAAACATAATAGATAGTTGAGTAATGAGTTCTAGGCTTGAAATATAGTTGAAGTCTTATTCGGATTATTCGGATATCCGAATAATCCGAATAAAAAATTGTAATATCCGAAATCCGATCCGAAATCCGAATAAGGAATTCGGATTCGGATGAGATCCGATCCGAATATCCGAATAAGGATTCGGATCGATTTATTCGGATTCGGATACGGATCGGATTTCGGATAGTTTCGGATATCGAATTTTTTGAACACCCCTAGATATATGTAATTAAACTTTTAGTTTAGATATATATGTAATTAACTAAGTTTTAAAAGGAGATATATATAATTAAACTTTTAATTTGAGTATATATAATTAATTAAGTTGAGATATATATAATTAAAATTTTAAGTTTGGATATATATGAACTTTTTAAATTTGTTTTTCTCTTATTCTCTTAGATTCACATAGCAAAAACTATCGAACATGAAATGAAGCCATGTGTCCGGATGTATCTCTAAAAACATTGTGGGCCTAATTAATTAATGTTTTAAAGTTTTCTTTTAACATGTGACAGCACGTTGTTGGGATAAGCTTGTAACTATAAGCTTGCAGCTGATGCTTAAGTCGTTAACATGTCATGTGGATAGCCACTAACTCGAACGGTGATCACTTGCAAATAAATATGTGATGCAATATTAATTAATTAAAATTCAAATTTAAATACAAGCACATGATGGGCATGTGAGATCCAAACACCTAATTAACCTGATATCAAAAGCAACATCATCTATCTTTCTTTCTTCCTTTCTTTGTCTAGCATATCATATATATAATTGCTGCTGACTGACTGACTTACATATAGGCCGGATATAAGAATAAGACCTTAGTGTTTGTGTTGGGGTCAAGCAAGAATCGGTGTCTGCACTGTACAACCCTTGAAAGTTAATTCATGCCCATTTTAGATTGTGATCAAACTTGCTGGCTCGGTCTTCCATCGATCTATAGCTTAATAGGATTATCAACTGAGCCTCTGCAAATGCACCCGGGATATGGGTTCGCGTAGAAATTCTCTTCTAGTCTAGGAGACTCACGCACCCTCCTCTCATGTGGTGCCCCTAACCGCTCCTTATGAATGGTCTTCACTTGAGAACTAAACCTGTCCCATGTGATCACTCCTTTGTCCAGCCGGTCTATCAGTTTAACAAATTGTTGCCTGAAAACCAAAAAAATAAGCCCCTAACGATTAATTTATGTGTCTATTAATTTGGGTTATGTTTATTATTATTATTATCTCTCCAAAAAGAAAAAGTTAGAGACCTTTCGGGGCTGATGGTCTTACGGAAGCCTTCAAACTTCCTATGCCCTTGGACCACCTTTGCCATATTTCCGTCATACGTATAAACAAAGACATCACTCTCAAGGGCCACGATATGATCAACTGCAGCAAGACGATTCTGATACTGCTTAAACGAGCCTAGTTCCTCTTGAGTCATAAGTGTGGTATGTGAGAACACGTTTGAGTACTCCTTCTGAAAGGCATCCATGCTTGCATTTCCATATATTTCACCCGCGACTATGTAAATTTGGGTGTTTGGAGGGTACCCCATGGCTTTAAGGAAGAAGGCAGCTTCTCTAGGGGACATAGGGCATCCCCCCTGTTGTCTCCTTTCTTTGCTGTTTATTTCCTTTTCTTTCCAATGCTTCACACCATATCTCATTGCTCTTAGCTCCTCTGCTTCATCTACTGTCAAATTGTGGCTGCACCCTGTGAATGCCAGCATGTCTTTCTCATATCTGCAACAATCAGTTTTTACTTTCAAACTCCAAACACCTATGTAATTGACCTTCATGACTAGTATGAAATTCATAGCCTTTACAGACATACGTCATGACCAAATTTCACTAGAAAAGTATGGTTGGACTCCAAAACTCAAACAAAGTCTCTTATACGTAAATTCCGTATACAGTCTTGTGATGAATTTAAGTAAGCTATTAAAAAACAAAAAATCTTTATTTAAGCAAATGGGCATTCAGACTTTATTTCAAAATTCTGATTAATTAATGCATTTCAACGATCGACTTTCAAAGCCCGAATGACTGCATTTCAAGTTGGACTAAAATGAATCTAAGCTTTTACTAGAAGATAACAACAATTATAGATTGAGTAATAACCAGCGGATGATTTAAGATCTGAAAAAGATGAAATTACCTTAAATGAAGAGCAATATAAGGTTCTCCCTTGCTCCTAAGTCTATCAACTAACTTTTTTCCAAGCTCTTGAATCTCGTGAGAGTAACGAAGTGCCTCATAATTAGCGCGACACCTAAGCTTTTGAAAAGAGGATGCGAGTCCATTGTTGGTAAGTCTTGAATCCGTGTGTGTAAATTGAATTACTTTGTGTTTCTTCAACAGCAAAGACATCTCCCCTCTATAGTAACTAGCCTGCATTTGATATATTCACCAAAGTCAAACAAAAGATTTTATCTCTCCCTGCAAATTTAAAGATTCTATACATACCTTTGACCATGAAATAGGAGCCTTGAGATGTGGCTTTTTATTAACGACATCTGGCGGAAGAGACTCTACAATCTCGATATCATCTTTTAGAACATCCATGAAATGCCTCCAGTCAAAAATGTCCTTAAAATCACTGCAAAAAAGATGTTATTATGTTGCAAATGTCTTGCTCCATGCCATGATATTCATCCAATACTTTCAACCTAGGTATGCATTACCATATCAAAATGTTCATTTCCAGGTTACACATTTAGATTAAAAAAACATATTAACTTGTTACCATTATGGCACTACAAAACAGGCTATTTTTTTGGTAAGGTATGCACATGCCTAACCAAATGACCATTTAAGGCTGTCACGACTCTAACGAGGAACAATTACACATGGGCAAGAACGTAAACACTACAAAGAGCAAGAGGTCCATACCTTGGATCGGTCCAAAAGGATCGATGATCAAGAGAAGGAAGAACAAGGGTCGCATTCATGATCTTAGCAATGGCAACCATGTCACATATCTGGCAGGATAATATGTTAGGCATTTCAAAAAATAGAAAGCTCAATAATGTTATATTAGATAAAAACAAACAAAAGATCATCCAAAATAGTCTGATTATTTATCAGCTAATACGTGTTCAAAATTTCAGTGTAAATTACATATGAAATACTAGTTTTAAGCATGTATAAAACCTGTAATAATCCAAAATGATGGTTTTGGATGATGACTCACCCCTGTTCTCATCTGATTCAATCCACCATTGGCATGAACAAGAATATACCCGTTTGTCCTAGAGTCCGTCTCTGTAAAAAGTTAAAATAGAATAGAAAATGGCATCAATTTATAAGTTACGATTAGATGAGATTTATATAATAATAATTAATAATAACAAGATGGACTAACTTATTCGGTTCCTTGGTCTAACAATGCACTGATGATAGTCACTGGTGTTTGGTTTCATCCAAATTTCTTGAACCTGTGGGAAACAAACAAGAAATCACAACTTTAAACCCATAGCATTCTATGCACCATTTTAAAATTGCATTTAACAGTTAAATTAATCATCTTTTTGGCATCATCTAAATTGCCATACCAGGGTAAAAAGGTAATAGCTGTAGGATCAAAAGTCAAAATTGTATAAAAGAATTTGTATTTCATTGTTGCACATTGTTGTTTGTCGAACAACAAAAAAAAATAAAAAAATAAAAAAATTCAACCGATTAAACATGCATCTGATGATGAGAAAGTTGTGATTATTCGATGAGTCCTAAATATGAAATATAATATTGAAATGTTAAAAGCAGGAAAACCTGAAATAGAAGTTTTGGTGTTTGTTTCAAGTAAGTAGTATAATTAATGAAATTTGAAAAAGAAGATGAGACGAGAGAGATGTTTAAGTTTAAATACAAGTGAAGGATGATGATGATGATGGTATTTGTTGAGGAGAGTGAGTTTGTCGGATGATAGAATCCTGTTGATAGAGTAGTGATGATGATGATGAGCGAGGATGAAGATGCCGGCGGCGGAGTGATGAGGCACCTCCTCCATCTCAGCCATACGACTCCCCGCCATGTACGCACGCTTACACATGAGGAGCGTCGTAAAAACCACCACCACCACAGCAACAGCAACCACTCCGAACACCCCACACTGGTGCTGATTCCGTCGTCTCAAGCAGTTGCAACAATCATTAACCGTCACATAATAACCATCGCAACTGCATTTAGTGGGGTCTTCTATACTATTACTGCCTGCAGACGACATTAATATTATTGATGAATCCGGTATACGCCGGCGATGCGTTGATTGTCTCCCGCTGGCGGTTGACATCCAATCCAAAATCAAAGTGAAAATGATGTGCTGAATTAACGATGATGCGAGAATTAAAAGGGAATGAATATCCAAACTAACTGCAAAAAAACCGGATGCTGTTATGATTTCAAATCTTTTATTAGGGTTTTGCGTGGATTAAGAGTTGAAGAGGAATACCAAAATCCAAATTACAATTAGAATTAGAATTAGAATCTCTCTATATAATCTCTTCTCGATGGAAATATTTATAATCACCTATTTCTCAAACTAAACAGAATTTTCCAACGGCAAATACTACCCCTCCGATTCTCTCTTAATTTTATTATTATATTACTATTACTATTTCTATATATATATTTTTTTACAATCTTTTTTTCTTAATTTAAACTAGAAATACACACCTATCTAATCTTATTTTTAAATCTGTATTGATTTAATAATATATGTTTAAATCTTAAACTCTTTCTCAAAAAATATTTTTGTCTCTTATAACTTTTCTTTTAAACTTATTCAAAAATATATTTTTTAGAAATTTAGACCGATAATAAGTTTGATTATTTTTCTTAGGCGTGGAATAAGAATACTTCTAATTCACCCATGACGTACTCATCCATAAGTATTCATGGTGAGATTTGGAAGAGAGACAGATGCACTGATGTAACGAGAAAAGAGAATGAGGAAAATCTGTTTTTATGATACATGTAATATTTGAATTCTTTCTTTACTTTTATACTAAGCTACCCTTTTTATTTGATCTAATTATATATGCACATCAATTTGAATTCATATAAGAGCCATTACTTAAGATACATGTAATATTTGAATTCTTTCTTTACTTTTATACTAAGTTAGAACCCTTTTTACTTGATCTAATTATATGTGCACATCAAACAAATTTCTGAGATTTGATCACGGTTAAAAGAATTGTAATTCTATGAAAAGAAAACATAGTTCATTTGATTTAAAAATGGTATATGCATTTTTTATAGTCAAGGTCACGCATAAACTCTTAGTTGTAATATAAGTATATTTAATAAAGAAAATGGAAACGTGTGACCAATATGTTTAAAGTTGAAGACGTGAAGGGTTGGTTGAGCAATATATGATTATTTCAATTTCAATTTCAAAAAATAACATGACATGGCATGCATTATCTTTTTTTCAGACATTTCTTCTATCATTAACACTTGCTCTTTTTGTTTCTTATTCCATTTATTGTCAGTCAGATTATTTTTGTTTTTTGTTAATCCATCAACTAATCTAAACAACCACATGGTTTCTCCCGTATCCGTATGGGGGGCAAATTAACATTGATCGAGCAATGTTTTCTTACAAAACATCTTGTTAATTATATGGTTTCATAAGGATTTTCACCTTTTAATTTGGAAATTTAACTAACGCTGTATACACACATACAAGGTTGAATCAAATGATTGTTTTTCAATATGTATGAAGATCTAACACGTGTCCCTCCTTAGCAAAATAAGTAATATAGTTTTATTATATCTGCTTACTAGGTTAGTGACTCGTGTGTTATACGGGTGGACCAATACTTAAAATAACACATGAGTAAATAAATTACAGTAATATGTATATATGATAAATATATATATGATGTTGAAAAGATAAATTAGAATAAGAATCTTTTTAATATATAATGATGTCAAAAAATTACGATGTTCCACAATATAAATAAATAAAGGTAGAACAACTGAACATAAAAATAAAGAAAAAATATTAATTAATAAACAAATTTGATAAAATCTACAAAAGTATGTAACGGTGATACGTAACTAAGACAATGAACAATTAAAAATTAAAAACTAATTATTCATAAAGATGTAAATACTTATTTATGTAATAATATTTAAGTTATAAAAGATGAGTAAAAGTCACAACAATTAAATGTTGTTAAAAAACAAACAATATCAAAAATATAAATAATGTCATGAATTTAAAAATAAATTAAGAGAAAAATATTATTTCAAAAGAAAATATGACAGATGCTTTTATTAATAAAACGAAATTTGTTAACGGTAATACTAAAATTAATAACTTAATCATTATTTGTTAACATAAATAATAATTTATTATAAAAAATATCAAACAAATTAAAAGTAATAATTGATCATTAATATAGTATTTTTTGTAATTGATATGAGTTAATATGTAATTGATATGAGTTAATAGTTTCCAAATTTATATTAACTCAAGATTAAACGATGTAGCGACATGTGGCAATGCACATGTGACACTTAGGTGGACGTGCTAGAAAGACGCCACGTGTACCATAGTTAGTCTTTTATTATAAGTTATAGATTATAGATTATAGATTATAGATTATAGATTATAGATTATAGATTATAGATTATAGATTATATATTTACCACATAAAAACTACAATTGTTTTTATTTTTTCCCACTTTCTCACATCACATAATTCATCTTGATGCTGTTTCGACGACGTCCCACCATGAAGCCTGTTGAAGCCAATATCCGCATGTGTGGTGATGTAAATGAGTACTTTGTCATGATGAGTGTGAGTACTAACCTATTCATACAAAAAAGATAACAATTAAACTTGTCACAGGGGATCTCGGGAGGTGTAACTGTGACCGACCTCTGACATGAGAGTAAGTTCGTGTCTAGGATATGATGGATGAACAGTTAAAACATAGTTGAGAGGTGAAGGTTATTAAAATTGATATGGTACAAGATGATCAAGAAAGTTACAGGGAATATCAAAACAATAATCGACTTATATGCAAGGAGGAAACTATAATCATGCCAAGAATTAAGGTGATTAGTATGGAAGGAGGTTGGAGGTGAATGTGGCAGAATATTCGGGAAGATTTGTATCCATCTATACTCCCCCTCAAGTTGGAGCGTGAAGGTTTCGAACGCCCAACTTGTCAAGTAACGTTGTGAACTGTTGTGCCCCAAGTGGTTTAGTAAGAACATCTGCCAGTTGTAATTTAGTGTCAATCTGCATGGGTTGTATTTCTTTTGAGTCAACACGTTCTCTAACAAAATGGCAATCCATCTCAACGTGTTTGGTACGTTCATGAAAAACTGGATTGGTGGCTATGTGATGAGCCGCCTGATTGTCACAAAAGAGGGGTGTTGGGCCAACAGGTGTAATATCAAGCAAGTGCAGTAGCCATCTCATCCATAAATTTCACTAACTGCATTTGCCATTGCTCGGTACTCAGCTTCCGCAGATGATCGTGAGACAACGGACTGCTTTTTGGACTTCCATGAGATCGGGGCGCCCCTAGAAGTAATAAATAACCAGTTCTTGACCTTCGTGTGATTGGACAGCCTAACCAGCCTGAGTCACTGTAGGCCGTGAGGTTTGTTCCTCCTGCTTTAGGAATTAAAATTCCTTGCCCAGGTGTTGCCTTTAGATATCTGAGAACCCTGTTGGTGGCCTCCATATGACTTTGTCTTGGATCACTAACAAATTGGCTCAAGACATTTACAGCATAAGTAATGTCAGGTCGTGTGGCCTGCAAGTAGAGAAGTTTTCCTATGAGTCTTCGATATTGGTTTGAGTCAACCTTTGGTTCTTCATCGCACCTCCCAAGTTTCAAGTTTTGTTCCATGGGAAAAGGACTTGGTCGACAACCCATCATCCCCGTTTCCTCAAGGATGTCGAGTGTATATTTTCTTTGACTTAGAATCATGCCTTCTTTCGTTCTTGCAACTTCTATGCCGAGGAAAAATTTCAATTGTCCAAGGTCCTTTATGCTGAATTTTTTGTTGAGAAATTCCTTAGTGTCTTGTATCTTGTTTAAGCAATTTCCCACAATAATAACGTCATCTACATAAAGCAACCAGAACATCCCTTTCTTTGAACATGAACAAGGAGTGATCAGCACTCACTTGTTTGAAACCAATGTCGGACAGAGAGTTGGTGAATTTTTTATACCAGTTCCGCGACGCTTGTTTGAGCCCATAGAGTGATTTCCTTAGCTTGCAAACCAAATTTTCGCCTTGTTTGCCAAAACCTTGTGGTATTCTCATGTAGACATCCTCATGTAAATCTCCATGCAGAAAGGCGTTGTTCACATCAAGTTGATGTATGTGCCATCCCTGTTTCACGGCTACAGTTAGTAAGGTCCGAACCGTGACCAACTTTGCAACGGGTGCGAAAGTCTCATGGAAATCTACGCCTTCCATTTGTGTGTAACCTTTTGCAACGAGACGAGCCTTGTATCGTTCCACCTCTCCATTTGGCTTGTACTTTATTTTGTAGATCCACTTCGAATCAATAGCTTGCTTGCCCTCTGGTAGCTCCTCTAGAGTCCACGTCTTATTTTTTTCAAGAGCACGGATCTCGTTTTGCATGGCTTCTCTCCACCTTGGATCTTGTACTGCTTGATGAAAATTCTTAGGCTCATTACTTGAAGTAATGGCCGCCAAAAAAGCTTTGTGTTCATTAGTAAATTTTTCGTAAGAAACATAATGGGCTAAGGGATGTACCGTCGAGGACTGTAGATCAGAAGTGGGTTGATTGTGGTTTAAAGATGGGGGAAGCTTGACATTGTAATCCTTGAAATGTTTCGGCTGTGATCTGCTTCGCTTCTCCCTTAAATGCTCACCATCCTCCAAGTTTGGTCCAACAGGTTCATTTTCAGCACTTCTAGAAATTGGATTAGTTTCTTCATTTTGGCAAGGTACAATATTAGGCTCAGTTTGCTCATCAACTGGCCCAATGTTCTCATTCGCACATGGGCTTTCTTCTTGCCCACTTTCTTCCACTGTTGTGTTTTGTGGACCATGGGCTTGCTCTTCAACATGTTGGAATTCTGCTTGTGGATCTCTCCATTCACTTTGTTGTCCAATGAACTCACTTCTAGCAGGATCCATTTTTTTATTTGGGTCCTCATTTTCTACACCATGCGATGGCCCACTCTGATTAATTGTTGCTTCACTTTTCCAACTATGAGGGATTACAAAGACCTCTTCCTTTTCAGTTCGGTTATTTGCAAAAGGGAAAATATGCTCAAAAAATTTAACATGCCTGGATATAATTATTTTATTATGTTTAGCATCATATATTTTATACCCCTTTGTACCTTGTGGATAACCCATGAAAACCCCAGGTCTACCTCTTATTTCAAATTTATCCCCATTGGTTTCCATGCTTTTGTAATACACAAGACAACCAAGCACCCTCATATGTTCATATTCGGGTTTTTTGTTATATAACACCTCATAAGGCGTCTTGTTCCCGATCGCTTCTGATGGCATTCGATTTATGACGTGTGCCGCGGTTAATATGCATTCCCCCCAAAACCGCGTCGGCATGTTAGCTTCGATCTTCAACGCCCGCGCCGTTTCTAACAAATGTCGATGCTTTCGTTCCACAACACCATTTTGTTGAGGTATGTGTGGGCATGTTGTTTGTAAAACGATTCCCTCCTTAGCGTAAAAATCGAGCATTTGGTTGGAGGTAAACTCTCCTCCATTATCGCATCTCACCCCTTTTACATTCTTTCCAAATTGGGTCCGTATCATTTTATGAAAATCCATGAGGCAAGTGCTTGCCTGATGTTTATGTTTAAGTAGAAATACCCAAACAGCCCGACTGAAATCGTCCACTATTGTTAGGAAGTAATTCGCACGTGTGAATGAAGGTGTGCGATATTTGCCCCATACATCACAATGTAATAAATCAAAGCAAGCACCAGTTTTATTCGTGCTAATTGGAAATGGTAGTCTGGCAAACTTGGCCTTAACACAAGCATCGCAAAAGTCTTTCGAGCTTAAAGAAACATTTTTCAAAAAATCAACATGAGCAAGTTTCGAGTTCGATGGGTGACCTAATCTCTTATGCCACGTGCAAATAGTCGTCATCATTGCCTGCCTCTTGCCTCCCATCGATCCCATCTTGTATAAACCACCTTTGCGTTCACCCATTCCAATCAACATCCTCGAACATAAGTCCTGCATAATGCAAAAATCAGGAAATAAGGTGATGCAGTCGGAAACAGAGAGATAGACAATTAAACCTGTTGATTCAACAAGAATACCAGAAACAATCCTTCTAACTATTGTTGATTCACAAAGAATAGCGATAATCAGGGTTGATCACTAACACACACAGTGATAGAGAAAAAAAACAGATTTTTATAAAATTTGAATAATATTTCTCCCATTTCTTACAATCATATAAAGAAACAAAACCAAATTCGAATGGGCCACAAAACATAAACGGGCCGAAAACTGGGCCTAAAGCAAGTCCAACAAAATGTAAAAATAAGACAAAAATTGAAATAACTCCTAAAATAAGCCGTTTTTGGGCAGAAACGATGACCCAAACCGCCTACGGCCGTTTGTGAAAACGTGCTCCTCGGTCCAACGGTCGTTTTGACTGGTCGTGGGCCCAAAACGGAGACTTCTAGCCCAAGTTAGGGCCATTTCAGTGAAGCCCCTTTTGATAAGCGATCTTGGGCCTCCAAAAAGGCTAAAGCTTGCTCATCCACACTTGGGCCCGCATCAGAAGGTTATAGCACAATTAAGGTCCTCGCACAGTCTACTAACGGATAGCAAGTTGCACTTAAAATCTGGGACATGAAGGACCTCCTTAACTACCATACCATTCGGGAGAGTATGGTCTCCTCTTCCCTCAACAGTAATGGTCTCCCCATTGGGTATTGTAACAGGTGGTTCATGTTTTTGTTTTATTTTATTTTTTAGTAGTGAATCATCATGTGTTATGTGTTCAGTTGCACCTGAGTCAATATATTACCTGCCATGTTGGCTATGGGAGTGCTTTCTTCTTCCGTTTCACCATCTTTGTTAGTAAACAACTTTATGAATTGTTGATATTGAGCGTTGGTCATGCCCGGTATAGGGCTGACCTCCCCCTCAACACAAGCTGCTCTCGGTTTCAGTTTCTCTTGTTTACCTTTGCCTGGCCACCAATCCGGATATTCGATTCGCTTGAAGCATCCATCTTTGTTGTGGCCATCTTTTCCACAAAAGTTGCAATGTTCCACCTGTTCACCGATGTTCTGCTTGCCTTCTTTTGGTTTAAACTTGTTTTGTGGTTGCCTTTGATTGCGCCTAGCAGTAACATGGGCCTGAAAGGCTGCTACATCACCAGTGGATCGTCTGGTTCCCGAAATATTTCTCTGATGTCCGTCTTCTGCCACCAGATGGTAAGCGGTTCCAAGAGAAGGTGTTGGTTGCATTGCTAAGATCTGGGTTCTGATGGTTCCATACTCAGCATCCAAACCTAATAAAAACTCATACAACCTCTCTTTCTCAATCAATTCAGTTAACTTCTTGCCCATTCCACAAGTACAACCACTGCAGTTACATTTTGGGATGTTCAGCACAGACCCGATTTCATCCCAAATACTTCAGAGTTTCGTATAGTAAGCCGAAACGGAGGCACCATCCTGTTTGGTCGTCATCAGAGATTGCTTTAATTCATATGCCCAGGGAGCGCTGTCCTTCCCAAACCGTTCCTTCAAGTCGCCCCAGATCTCTTGGGCCGTAGCAGCGTATTTTACGCTCGATCGGATGTCCTTTTCCATGGCTGCATTCAACCATCCTTTGATCACGCATCGCACCTCATCCATGGCATGTATTCCGATGAGTTTTTGTCGGGTTTCTTCAACGTGCCGTCTACGAAGCCGACCTTGTTTTTGGCGAACAAGAAATTCATCATCTCTTGTGCCCAGTCATTATAGTTGCCATCTGTCAATGCATCGTTGACATGCATTTGTCTTGGGTAATCGGAGGGATGAAGGTAATATGGAGATTCATGGCTGATGCCTTCCTCCTTGGTTTTCTTTCCATCATCGCCTGCCATGGATTATGGTTGTGTTTCGTGGTTGATTTCGAGGATCCTCTCTAAGACCGCTCTGATACCATATTAAAATTGATATGGTACAAGATGATCAAGAAAGTTACAGGGAATATCAAAACAATAATCGACTTATATGCAAGGAGGAAACTATAATCATGCCAAGAATTAAGGTGATAAGTATGGAAGGAGGTTGGAGGTGAATGTGGCAGAATATTCGGGAAGATTTGTATCCATCTATAAAGGTCAATATCAAGATTAAGGGGGTGAATGAAGGATATAATCTTGATATGTATAGTCTTTATATGTTTATAATTAAAGGTTTAATTTGAACAAAGCAAAAAGAGGTCAAGGAGTAAAACTAAAAGTTTGATTTAAATAATTAGGAATTATCTAGTTATTTGGAATAGATAATTATTAGTTTATCTAGTTGATTATTTAAAAAATGTTTGAGTTGGATTATAATTAATTTATGTCTACTATAAATATAGGGTTTTGTATTCGGTTTTATAAGTTGAGTTTAATAATAAGAAAAATGTTGAATTATGTTACTTTAAATCTATTTGTTTACATATATATTGGGTTGATCCAATCGGTTATTATAACAACTAAACTCGCCACCTTGGTCTATACAAAGCATCTTCACCTTATGAGTACTTTCTTTTTCCACCTCAGCTTTATAATGTTTAAACATTGAGAGAGCATCATCTTTCCTTTTGATTAGATATAACCCACGTGTAACATAATTAATCATTAACAAATAGCATGAAATATAGGTTACCTCAAGCTGTTTGTGGTGTAATAGGCCCACAAAGATATGTGTTAATAAGTTCCAATAGTTTGCTAGCCTGCCATTTTGTCTTTTTGGGAAAAGCTCGGCTAATCTCCTTTGCCAATAAGCACCCTTCCACCGGACCTTTTTTTCCTAAAGCTTCTAGCACACAAAAATTTACATGCCGGTGGTGCAGACTTTAGAACTATCTTAAGCAACCGACTTGTAGAGCGTTTAACCTTCATAATGAGTCTACCTCGATCATCATGCATCTTTAAATTCTCTTTTCATACTTACTTCATAGTCGTCTTTCGTCATCCGACCCAAACTTATAATATTGTTATGCAATGCCGGAATGAAATAGACACCGGGGATCATGAATTGCTCACCATTTATACAATTGACTACAAGTGTACCTCTATACCTTTAAACTGTCTTTGAAACAAACCTGATCTGACATTTTCTCATCTAGTTCAGTAAAGAAATCCTGTCTCAATTATGGGGTTACTCTCACCGTTATCTAGGTACCACACGTCCCGAATTCCTTCATTTCTTTCTTCATGTTGTCCTGGAAAGACTTTCTTTTCATTGAGAAGAACCAAAGTTAATATCTCTTCTTCATACACATAACAAACTTCCATGATACAATCCTCATCCTCCTCATTCGCTAGACATCCCTTAACCACAACCACCACAGAAACAGACTCTGCCCGTCTTTATCAGATCGATGGTCAGAGTTAATGAACAATAAGGCATTCTGACTACTGTTATCTGTTTGATGTGATTTTTGATTTCAATAAGAATTCATAATGTTAGAGTTTTGGATTAGTCATGAGGTCCTCATTCACAACAATTACTCTAGCAACTTGATTGTTATTGATAGAGCCGGATTCGAGATCGGCGGTCTCCAAAAGATTAAGATAACCATTGCAATTGTAAACAAAATTGTAAATGGAATGTTAACAAAAGTAATAACTATTTGCTGCAAATGATCTTCTATATCTTCTACATGAAATGCAAGTACAATTTATAGGAATTAAAATGCATGAGTACGTGACTAGTGGAACCATGTGTAACTTTGAAATGCAAAGGAAATTTAACTAACAATGCAAGTGGGTCTCCTAATTACATGCAAGTGGTAGACTACTTCAAAGAAGAACGTGGACATGGGCCAAAGTTTGACGGTTACGGTGGGTAGTCCGTATCAATACCCGCCCCTTTAAAACGGGTCGTGTCCTCACGACCCATAACTAGGGAATTCGCATCAAGCCATGGCGGATCTGTTGGCGGCTCAAAAAGTAAGAACTGTGGTGTTTTACAACGGTGTCCCGGCTGGAACTTGTCATCACAGTGAAAGCAAATACCCGCAGCTTTCTTGGCTTGCATTTCAGCTTGAGTGAGACGCTTCAAGGGAGGAGAAACATGTTGCGATTGAGATGGAGCAACGACGGTTGATTCGGAAGCAGGAGGTAGGATCCCGGCATTAAGCTTGTCTTCAATCAAAGAAGCGAGACCGTATGCTTGTGGAAGGGTGGTAGGCTTAAGGATGGCCATCTCGGTTTGAATATCATGTTTAAGACCCGAAAGAAAACAATTTTTTAAGGCTTCTTGAGATAACCCGTTAACACGATTGCTAATCCTCTCAAATTCGGTTTTGTATGCTTTGACTGTGGACGTTTGGACGAGCTTAAAAAGAGTGGCTTCGTGGTTCTCATACGTAGATGTTAAATTTCTATAATTCTATATTCAATTCAATTCTTATGTTTGTTATTTTATGTTTTCCGAGGTTTATATGTTCGAGGGGCTGGATGGTAATTCTTCATTATTCAAGGATGATTCTGCATATAAGGAAAAGCCTCGGGACTAATGCTGTTGATTGTCATTCTTGTCTTCCTATATATTCATCGCTTCGGGATTCTTTTGCGTATGCACAATAAACGAATATTAGGGTTTCTCAAGAACAAGGGTTTTCTGATTCTTCGTCTTCTCTGATCTTCTGTGTCAATCTGTGATGACAAGCAACATATTGTTGCTTGTCCTAGTAGTCTGATTGTCCAGTTTTTATTGTTAGCGAGTTCATTGTTTTTTGCTTGTTGTGTACATTCATATTTGATTCACCGATATTGTGAATCTGTTGATTTGTTCATTGAGGATCTTTGAGATATTGAATCCAATAAAGTTAACATGGTATCAGAGCACTGGGTGTGCTCTTGATTTCTGAAACCTAGTTATTCTCCGCTTCAGTTTGGAGGCAATCTAGGGTTTCATCTATCGTCGTGTGATTCTGGGATGGATTCGTGTTTTATCTCCGATTGGTAATCATTCTGGGGGTTCTCTGGTTGTATCAGTGGTGCGGTGAACTTGGAGATCGATTGCTCCTTATCAGATCTTGCTATCTTGGTATTGTTTCTGGTCTGTCGAAAGCAAGCTGTTCATTCTCTGTGGGATTTCTGGTATTTCTTCTATTTTCTTTCTGAAATCCGTTGGTTAAGCTGCTTCCACTGTAAGGCTTTCTTTTCCCTATCTTGTTTTGGTTATCTTTTTCATTCTTAGGCATTCTTGGACTGGGCTAGATGGACCAGTATTGATAATACCTGCTGTGGGTATTATCCTTGTTATATGTGTGCATATCTTTGTGTTGCATTTCATCCGTTGCATTTATATGCTTTGTTTTTTTTGTGTGCCTGTGAGTGCCTCTTGATTCCTGCTATATCTGCTCTCCTTTAACACCTGGCCAGTCATTATATTGACCGGGTATCTGGTCCCTGAAGGAGTTTATTTGCAGATTGCTTGCCTGTGTGCTGTCTTTATTATCTGTTGTTTTGTGCTCATTATGGCTGTTGTGAATGCTGGTCCCACTTTGATTAGTAGTCTTGACTTTGGTGATCCTCTATATCTGCATGCTAGCGATACTAGTCTTCTTACCATTGTGTCAATAAAACTTAAAGGAACTGAAAATTATAATGTCTGGGCCAATGCTATGGAACTTGCTTTGCATGTTAAAAAATAAATTTGGTTTTGTTGATGGCTCGTGTGTTAAGTCTACTACTGATAATGTTTTGGGTAAACAATGGGACAGGTGTAACTCTGTAGTGTTGTCATGGATACTCAACTCTGTGTCTGAGGAACTTTTTGTGGGTCAAATTTTTTCTAAACAAGCATCTAAAGTTTGGTCTGAATTAAAAGAAACCTACTCAAAGGTAGATGGCTCTGTGATTTTCAAACTGCATCAACAAATTAATTGTTTAAAACAAAATGGTAATACTATTTCAGAATACTATCATAAACTGTCTTCTATGTGGAGACAGCTAGATGTTTTAACTGACTTACCTGCTTGCACTTGTGCAGCAGCTGATAAAGTTACTAAATATAATCAAAACTTAAGGTTGATGCAGTTCCTGATGGGCCTTGATGAAAAGTATTTGCCTCTGAGATCTTCTATCCTTTAAAAAGAACCTTTACCTTCTGTAAAAAATGCTTTTGCCCTAATTTCTAGTGAAGAGTCTCAAGGGAAATAGGTTCATCAAATCTGTCTCAGCCTGCTGCCTTTGTTGCTAAAATCAATAGTGTTAAACGAAATACTACTAAAGGTTCCTCATTAAAATGCTCAAATTGTAATAAGAATGGTCATACAATTGAAAAATGTTTTGAAATCATTGGGTATCCTCCAAACTACAAGGGAAAGGGGGCTGGTAATAAACCTAAAGTTAACAATGTTGCCTCTGACCCATCTGTGAGTTCAGGTGGCTCCTATCAGTTATCTGCTGATCAGTATGCCAAGCTTATGAACCTTCTTAGTGAACCTGTTGGTGTTGATCAAGGAATATCAAATATGGCAGGTACTATGCAAGATAGTAACTGCATTCCTTGTTTTTGTGGGGTCTCTAAGTCCTGGTCTGATAACTGTAGAGGGTGGATAATTGACTCCGGGGCTAATCAACACATGGTCTTATCTGATGAGTCTATGTTTGATCTTGTTGATGTGTCTAATTGTAATATGACTGTTGGTCATCCAAATGGAACTAAAGCAATCATAAAGTCTATTGGAAAATTAAAGTTGTCAAACTATGTTATCCTTGTTGATGTGTTGGTGGTCCCTGAGTACAGTGTCAATCTTTTGTCTGTCTATAAACTTGCTAGAGACAACAAACTTGGATGTTGGTTTGATGAATATAAATGTTGGATTCAGGACTTTGCCCGAACGAGGACTCTGCTGACTGGTAAACAGGTGAATGGCCTGTATTACTTTGGCAGTGATTCTTGTAACTTTGTGTGTAGAAACAGTATAGGGCCTGACCAATCTGTTATAAAATTGTGGCATGCTAGAATGGGTCATCCATCATATCAAGTTTTAAAACATCTTAATCTTGATCTCAATATAAAAGGTGTTGAAGCTAACTTTCCTTGTGATATTTGTCATCGTGCTAAACAAACCAGAAATTCTTTCTCTAATAGTGATCATGTGTCTCATAATCTAGGTGAATTACTTCATCTTGACTTATGGGGTCCATTCAAGGTCACCAGTAGAGAAGGGTATAAATATTTTTTAACAATTGTGGATGACTATTCTAGAGCTGTTTGGGTATATTTGTTAAAAACCAAAGATGAAGTTTTTTATAATATTCAATGCTTTGTAAAACTCCTTAAAAATCAGTTCTGTGTTGATGTCAAATGTTTTAGAACTGATAATGGAACTGAGTTTGTGAATAATCAATTTGAACTGTTTCTCAAATCCAATGGCATTTTACATCAAACCTCTTGTGTCTATACACCTCAACAAAATGGTATTGTTGAACGAAAACACAGACATTTACTAAATGTTGCCAGGTCCTTGCTGTTTCAAAGTGGTGTGTCTCTTAAACTGTGGTCTGAATGTATTTTAACTGCTACTTATCTGATCAACAGGACTCCTTCCTCTGTCTTAAATGGAAAATCTCCTTATGAGTTGTTGCTTAATAAAAAACCTTCCCTTAGTCATCTTAGATCCTTTGGTTGTTTGACTTTTGCTTCAAACCTAAACCCTAGTAATAAATTTGATAGTAGATCTTCTAAGTGTGTCTTTATTGGTTATTCTTTTGGAAAAAAGGGGTATAAACTTTTGTCTCTAGATAATAATACTATTTTTTATTCTCGAGATGTTAAATTCTTTGAAAATTGTTTTCCTCTAAAAGAAAATCAAAGTAATTCAGATTTTGATGATTTAACTTACAAAATTTTTTTTGAGCATTGGTTTGATACTAATGGATCTGAGATATTTCAAAAGAAAACTGTTTTGCCCGATGATGATGGGAAGGAATCCGATGGAAATGTCAGCCAGGGTGGGATTAATAATTTGCCCACTAGTTCTTCTATTGATAAGCATAATGAGACAGATGTCTCTTGTCCTTCTGGAACTGATTGTGGGTCCTTAGGCACTTATGATCATGATATAAGAACAGATGCTTCCGCTGATCCTTCAATAGTCATAAGTGATCCTAGACCTACTGATGTTCCTGCTGATCATAGAAGAACAGTGGTGGTAGATGATGATATCCTAACCGCTGAGGTTCTAGATGAGGATAAGGACTGTTCAGATTGTTCTGACATCCCTGAGGGCTCAAATTCATCAACTATAGGTAGTTCTCGTAAATCAAGAAGGGTAGGATCTTTTCCTAGAAAATTTAGTGATTTTGTGATAGATGGTAAGGTTAAGTATGGTGTTGACAGATATGTTAATTTTTCTAATTTGTCTGACTCTAATATGTGTTTCCTGTCTTTACTTGATAAAAGTGTTGAACCAACATCCTATAGTGAAGCTAGTAAAGATATAAATTGGGTAAATGCTATGAATAATGAGATTGAAGCTTTGAATAGAAATAAAACTTGGATTATTACTGATTTACCTAGAGATAGAAAAGCTATAGGGTGTAAATGGTTGTATAAAATCAAGTATAAGTCAAATGGGGAAATTGAAAGGTATAAGGCTAGGTTAGTTGCTAAAGGCTATAGCCAACGTGAAGGAATTGACTTTGATGAAACATTTGCTCCTGTTGTAAAAATGACTACTGTTAGAACATTAATTGCTGTTGCTGTTCAATTTGGATGGAAATTGTTTCAAATGGATGTTAACAATGCATTTCTGTATGGTGATTTAAATGAAGATGTTTATATGTCTATTCCTGAAGGATTTGGTTCCAAAAATGATGATGGTAAGGTTTGCAAGTTAGTGAAGTCCTTGTATGGGCTTAAACAAGCTCCAAGACAATGGAATGAAAAACTAACTACAACCTTGAAATCTATTGGTTTTTCTCAAAGTAAAAATGATGCTTCTTTATTTGTGAAGTCTTATGAGTCTAAAATTGTGATGCTTTTGGTATATGTTGATGATATTGTTGTGACTGGTAATTGTACTGTTGAGATTGAGAGAGTTAAACAATTATTGAATCAAAGTTTTCTAATTAAGGATTTGGGTGAGTTAAAATATTTTTTGGGCATAGAAGTTCTTAACACTAGTAATGGCATTTGTTTGAGTCAAAGAAAGTATTGCTTGGAATTATTGAATGAATTTGGTATGCTTGCATGTAAACCTGTTAATATTCCTATGGAACAAAATTGTGTTGTGCCTGATGGTTCAAGTGATAATAACAATGATTCTGTGCTTGAAAATGTTACTGTTTATCAAACTTTGGTTGGAAAACTTATATATTTAACTTTAACTCGTCCTGATATTTCCTATTCTGTTCAATGTCTTAGTCAATATATGCATAACCCTCATCAGTCCCATTTTAAAATTGCTTTACGTCTGTTAAGATACCTTAAACAAAATCCTGGTCAAGGGTTAATGTTCAAGCCACATTCTGATTTCCTTTTAAAGGGTTATTCAGACTCAGACTGGGGTAAATGTTTATCTACTAGAAGGTGTGTTTCAGGGTATTGTGTTTATTTGGGTAACAATCTCATTTCATGGAAAAGTAAGAAACAGAATACTGTTTCTAGATCCTCAGCTGAGGCTGAGTATAGAGCAATGTGTGTGGCTGGTTGTGAAATTTTGTGGATTAGAAAACTTCTTGAAGACATGAAGGTAACTTGTCCTATTCCAATTGATATTTTTTGTGACAGTAATGCTGCCATTCTTATGACTGCAAACCCAGTTTTTCATGAGAGAACTAAACATTTTGAAATTGATTTATTCTTCTTAAGAGAAAAAGTTTTGGCTGGAATTTTTAAAATTAAAAAAATTGATACTCTTGAGCAGCCTGCTGATATATTTACAAAAAGTTTAGGTGTTAGTCAACATAAATATTTGTGTGAAAAATTGGGTCTTACTGATGTGTTTTAGGAATTGAATTGAGGGTGGGTGTTAAATTTCTATAATTCTATATTCAATTCAATTCTTATGTTTGTTATTTTATGTTTTCCGAGGTTTATATGTTCGAGGGGCTGGATGGTAATTCTTCATTATTCAAGGATGATTCTGCATATAAGGAAAAGCCTCGGGACTAATGCTGTTGATTGTCATTCTTGTCTTCCTATATATTCATCGCTTCGGGATTCTTTTGCGTATGCACAATAAACGAATATTAGGGTTTCTCAAGAACAAGGGTTTTCTGATTCTTCGTCTTCTCTGATCTTCTGTGTCAATCTGTGATGACAAGCAACATATTGTTGCTTGTCCTAGTAGTCTGATTGTCCAGTTTTCATTGTTAGCGAGTTCATTGTTTTTTGCTTGTTGTGTACATTCATATTTGATTCACCAATATTGTGAATCTGTTGATTTGTTCATTGAGGATCTTTGAGATATTGAATCCAATAAAGTTAACAGTAGATGGCCCAAAACGGAGTGCTAAAGCTCGTTTGAAATCCGGCCAAGTGCCCAACAAGTTGTTGTTGGACAAATGCTTGTACCATGAGAGGGCATCACCGGTGAAGTAGAAGACGGCTAAAGCAAGTCGTTGTGCTATGGGAATTTGGTAGTACGTAAAATAATTTTCAGCTTGGAATATCCAATCGAGAGGGTTGGACCCGTCAAAAAGTGGAAGAGAAATCTTTGGTGGCCTAGGGGTATTTGGAGGGGGCGGTGGTGGGGGTGGGGGCGTTGGATTTCCGGTACGATTTGGATCGAGAGTTTTGGGTTCGGTTCGATTGAGGATTGCAATTAGGTGATTGGTTTGCTCATATTGAGCGGAAAGTTGTTTCACGATCACATCAAGGTGTGATTTGTGATCGAGAGCAAGTTGTTGTTGGCTAGAAATGATGCGGTCGGTAGTGGCGGTGGTAGAAGCAACAAGATGTTTTATGTTCTCGGTTAAGGTGGCAAGGGGGTCGTCGGTTGTAGGCGGGTCGCTTGGCGGTTCACGACGGGGTGGCATGGTTGAAGGATGAGAACGTCAATGAAAGCACCAAATGATAGAGCAGGATTCGAGATCGCCGGTCTCCAAAAGATTAAGATAACAATTGCAATTGTAAACAAAATTGTAAATGGAATGTTAACAAAAGTAATAACTATTTGCTGCAAATGATCTTCTATATCTTCTACATGAAATGCAAGTACAATTTATAGGAATTAAAATGCATGAGTACGTGACTAGTGGAACCATGTGTAACTTTGAAATGCAAAGGAAATTTAACTAACAATGCAAGTGGGTCTCCTAATTACATGCAAGTGGTAGACTACTTCAAAGAAGAACGTGGACATGGGCCAAAGTTTGACGGTTACGGTGGGTAGTCCGTATCAGTTATCATCTCTTAATTTGCTGAATTGATATTGCCGGCAATTTATTTATTTTTCCCATCTTGTGATTTGTGAAAACAATTCCACCAACTTAAAAGAAAATAGTCTAGTATTGGAAGAAATTTCAACACTTGTCAGTAAGTTTTGGGTTTATTATAGGGGCTAATTGTATATGACTCGTTTTATCATAAAACAAAATCATCAACGGCTCCTTTTATATATTTGAAAACTTAAGGTCACATCTATCTAGAATATATTCTAGATATGGTGTTCTGTAACTGACAGATCATGCTGATGTTTCATTCATCAATTTTTTGTAACTTAGTACAGTGTTCACGATCAGCATTATTATTATTATTAATTTATTTAATGACAAGTCTTGTTCAAAGGTGGCCCACATAGCCCTTCATTCCCCTCAAAGGACAACTCTGTAAACGTCTGAAACTGTTGTGGGATCCTTCCAGAAAGATGATTATAAGAGAGATTCAGGAATGAAAGTTGTGTAAGGTTTGTAAGCTCCCCAGGGATGCTCCCACTTAACATGTTGACTGAAAGATCCAAGGATCGCAGGTCTTTCATGTTTCCGATCAACGGGATTGGACCTGTAAGCGCATTGCGTGCTAAGTTAAGAACACGCAGGGAACTCGCATTGCGTATCGACTCAGGAATCACTCCGACCAGATGACAGTTGGAGACTGAAAAGAATAAGGTTGAGGTGAGCACATTGCCAAAGTGAGCCGGAATAGAAGAGTTGAAGTTGTTGTTGGAGTAATCCAGATGATAAACTCTTCTTGGAGGAACCGGGATGTCTCCTTCAAGGTGATTAGAATGCAGGTCAAGGACGTCAAGTAGAAAAGGGAACGTGTAGGGCTTTTCAAGACTCGACAACTTATTGTGTGACAGATTCAGAAACCGAAGAAACCCGTTGCCCACTTCCCAGATCCAGTTGGGTATTTCACCACTAAGTTGATTATCTGAAAGATCTAACATCAGCAGTCTTGACTGGTTCCTCAAATCAGGAACTTTTTGCAACTTGCATGAAGCTAGCATAATTGAGTTCAGTTTAGAGAGTAATGAGAAGTTTGCACTTACACCAACAGTAAGATTGTTATAGGAAAGATCAAGAGAATAAAGATCAGTGAACCTCCCAAACTTGTCAAGATCCACCCTGCCACTGAATCTATTAGCAGAAAGGGTTAGAGTTGATAGGGCAGCAAGCTTGAAGATGAATCCAGGTATCGGGCCTTCAAATTTGTTGCTGGTGAGATCCAGATTACGCAGCCGCAGCGGGTAAGAAGAAACATGATGTGTAATTTGACCAGATAATCTGTTGTAGGATAGGTCCAAGTCCTCCAGTGATGGGAAGCTGGTGAGCAAAGACTCTGGTAAACTCCCACTTAAGGAGTTGTAAGCCATGCTAAGATACTGGAGCCTGTTGAGACCTTGCCAGTGGTTTTGAGAAGAAGGAATGGGACCATGTATGCTTTCGTGACTAAGATCAAGGCGTGTGACATGACCAGCATCGTCACAGGTCACACCGCCCCAAACACAACATTCGACGCTTTGGTTCCACCCCACAAGCTTGGTTGAGAGTGAAGAGTCAAAGTTGAGGTTGTTTTTCAAGGCCAGTAGCAACACTTTCTGGTCATCCAGGCATGGAGCAGCTGATACTACTCTTAACCCAAGGAAGAAGGATAGAAACACAATAAGGCATGAAGATGTAACGACATGAACACTCATCATTTTGCTTGCATAACAAAGCCCTAAGGGAATGGAATTCTTTCCTTCTACCTTAAATATAAATTAAGAGTATATTATATATATATATATATATATATATATATATATATATATATATATATATATATATATATATATATATATATATATATAGGCAGAAACACAAACCGTGTATGTACGTAGAATTTTCAATTCATACGCATTACACACTACAGTCTAAATATATATGTGAACAATGCTTGCTGTCAATCTAGCTAGCTTTGACTCGATCTATATTAATTGTATATTATCCTATACACCTTCCATTAAAATCCTTTATTTATTATATATTCAAATCCACACGTTTTAAACAATTACATATAATTATTAGGAGCGCTAACTAAGTGGAATCAATAGTTTGCAAGCACAACTAACAGGGCGGTCCTGTAAGTCTTCGAAAATTTTTGGGCCCTAGACGACTAAAAGAAAATAGGTTCCTATAGTTAAAGTTAATAACACGTATGTGAAAAAATATATGATGCGACAATAATTGTTTTACTAATATACAAAGGCATTGTAGCAAAATAATCAATTTACATACTTAAGTTAATCGTGAGACACTCCTAAAATTTTTGAAAAGTGTACTAAACTAATTAAAATGTTAATGGAATCTAAGTTTTAATAGGTCAACATAATTAAATAACTATTGGGCTTTTAATAGCCTATAGTTGTTTTTAAATATATATATATATATATATATATATACATATAGAGAAAATTACAAAATAGTCCTTATGGTTTGACCAAATTGTACGTTTGGTCCCCAAGATTTAAAAAATTACAAGGATAGTCCAAAGTTTTATAAAATGTTGCAGAAATAGTCCTACCGTTAAATGTCTGTTAGTTTTTAATCAAAAAGCAGTCATGTGTCACTCATTTGAGGACTTTTATGTCTTTTCACATTAGAAACCCTAATTAAATAATATTTTCTTTAATAATACATCATTGACTACTTGAATTTCCTGGATCAATTGTAGCCTACGTGAACAACAACATCATCTTCGACTGTAGCATACGTGAACAACATCATCATCTTCGACTTCTACATCTGCACTTTTTTGAACATGTACAATTTGGTTTAATCCTAACATCATCATCTTTCTAATCAGATTATAAAGGTCGATTTTTGCAACCAAAATGCGTTAGGTCTTAAGGAGATCAAACAATAAACTTGTCTAAGGAGGTATATGGCGAATTCCATCTTTTGTTCGTAATTTTCTGATTTTTATTAAAAAAAGCTGATGTTTAAAAAAAACCTAAACCCTCCCTATGTTTAAATTGTTTTGTTTAACGTACAGATTGAAACCCAAACTTGTTTTCTCTTAGTTAACTTTGATCATTTGACCCGTATTAAACAGGCTGCAAATTGGCATTCGTATTAGTTAACTTTGATCACTTGACCCGTATTAAACTGGCTACAAATTGGCATTGGTATTAGTTAACTTTGATCACTTGACCCGTATTAAACACGCTGTAAATTTGCTGCAAATTAACATTCGTATTACTTAACTTTAATCACTTGAGTCGTATTAAACAGCCTTCAAATTGGCTGCAAATTTGCATTCGTATTAGTTAACTTTGATAACTTGACCCGTATTAAACAGGCTGCAAATTTGCATTTGTATTAGTTAACTCTAATCACTTGACCCGTATTAAATTGGCTGCAAATTGGCATTCATTTTAGTTAAGTTTGATCACTTGACCCGTATTGAAACAGGCTGCAAATTGCCATTTGTTTTAGTTGATTTTGATCACTTGATCCGTATTAAAAAGGCTGCAAATTGCCATTCGTGTTAGTTGATTTTGATCACTTGATCCGTATTAAAGAGGCTGCAGATTCACTTGACTTGTATTAAGTTTGGTCACTTGACTCATCTATTTATTTGGTGTGGCAAACCTCTCGCATAAAATATTGTATTACAAAACCAAATTGTGCAACTTTGATGGCTGCACTATATGTAAATAAACACATAACCATGAAACACTATATGTCCATGTGCATGAATTAAATATTAACCTTTCGTAACTATATGTGCATACCCTGCACATAATCATAGTTTAAAATTTCCACCATGTTTAAAATTTCATCTTCATTTGCACAAATGAATGCTACGGTCCAGATGACAAATATGGCTGCAACATTGGTTAAACTTGAATTCTAGTTATCACCATGGTTCATGGATGCTCAAAAGCATTTAGCTTCAAAATTACAAAAAATTAAGTTGTAACTATCACAAAACTAAACTAAAATAAAGAATAGAGAAACAAGTGCTCATCATACTAACTATAATTTCATTAAAGATAGTGAGCATTATAAACATATGGTAAAGTACAAAATAGCAGCTCTATAGCTCATGAGGTTCCATACATAAATTTTAAATTACAAAACTCCTAATGGTAACAGCAGGTCAAAAAACCCAATGTTTTTGGTTTCTTGATTTTAATTGTGCAACTTCAATCTCAAGTTTTTTTCCCTCATAAGACCACGGATGATCTCCACGCTCGTCTTGCACGTGGGTTCATCATCCTACAAATCTGAATCCTGAGTTCTGAAATAACACACAACCACAAACTTAGTCAATTGAAGCTCCTGCCATAATCCCAAACATAGTCAATCGAAACACAGTTAAAATCGTTGGAGTTTAAAAAGTATTACCGGAGTGGACATGAGTAAAAGCGTCAGCAGGGTTACAATCGGTCCACGAGTTATGAATAATAGCATCCATACCACATTTGCAGAGTGCCATGGTGCTTGCGGTCAATCGATGAACAACAGTGGAAGGTTCTTTGAGGATCTATGAGGCTGGTATTGAACCCTAGCCTTAGAGTTGTGGACAAAAGTGAAGGAACTCATGTGAGGGTTTTAAATTTTGTACTTAAAATGAGATAATAAAAAGAATGTAAAATTACATATATACCCTCACTTAACCTTACAAACTAACAAATATTTAACGGTGAGGACTATTTCTGTAACATCTTATAAAAACTTTGGACTATCCTTGCAATTTTTCAATTCTGGGGACCAAACATGCAATCTGGTCAAACCATGGGGACTATTTTTGAAATTTTCTCCATACATATATAATATATTTTTTTAAAAAATTTTCAGGCCCTTGAAGAAATTGAGCCCTGAACGGTCGTCCACTTCGCCCCTCCTCAGGGCCTCCCGTGACAACTAATATTCGAACATCTTGCATGGTTTCAACTTTCACGTGTTATATATTTTGGGTGGGGTTAGTGCTGAAAGAGTCACCTTACCACTTCAAAATAGGAGAGTATACATGCATCTTGATAGTGGTTTGTCACGCCCACATCCAACAAATATAATCACTAGCATAAACACTTAAATGTCGACAATTCTACAAGGTACTTGAATTAACAAAAAAAAAAAAAAAAAGTAAAGAGGAGATGACAATTCTTTAATTTATAGTTTTATAATAGGAAAAATGAACATAGTGTTGTCTAACCTCAAATAAGAAGACGTACATAATCTAATTCTAATTGTATTTTACTGTTTCCTTTCAATAATTGTTCATGGTCTATTCTTAATCAAATTCATCTACTAAAGTGGCGAGGTATAAATCGAGTTTTTTCCCAAAATGATGTAATTTGAAAAATTATTTACCAAAATAGTGTAGTTTTGAAAATTATTAACTAAAATAGTGTAGTTTTCTTCCACAATGATCATGCTAATTAAAAACACAATACAAGAACTGTAACACCCGGAAATTTATTATTTTGAAGCCGACTAAGAAAGAAAAGAAATAAAGTCCAAAGTCGAGGGACCAAACTCGCCAACGAAGGAAAAGTCGGGTAATGTGGTGATATGTGTAGGGAGAGGGCAGCCCACTCTCCCCACACTTAACACATTTCAGCTCACAAAGAAGAGAGAAGAGAGAAAGAAGAGAAAAAGGGAGAAAAGTGGTGTTTCGGGTGATTCGGGTGTCCAAATCCGTCGAGTAGCAAGCCAAATCGAAGCTCTTGTCTTTGTGCTCGATTGTGTGAGTTCTAGGACCCCACTTTTACTTGTTTTCAACTGATTTTGGGGCTGGAAGATGTCAAAAACCCGTTTTTATGTGTGTGTGTGTTTGACCCATTTGGGTGTGATGTGTATGATGTGTTTAGAGTACGATTTCGGGCTTGTGTGTGCTTGTATGGTGTTATGGTATACATTCCTAAGGTCCAGGAGGGTTGATTTAGGCTTAGAATGGGTTTGGATGAGCTTGGAGGCCGAAAATGGCAGATTGGGTTCGGGATGAACTCCATTCTGCATCAGCTAGGGCTAGGCGACCGAATGAAGGCCATACGGCCGAATGAGGGCGATTGAAGGTCATTCGCACGATTGGGGTTCAGTCGCACGACTGGGAGTCCAGTCGCATGAGGGATGTGCGACTGAGGGTTCAGTCGCATAGACGCTTAGTCGCATGAGTCCATTCGCATGAGGTTAGTCGCATAGGTGCCCATTCGCAGTAGTCCCATTCGCACAAGGTCCATACGCACGATTGGATGTTCATTCGCATAGATGACCATCCGCATGGGTCCAGTCGCATGATGTTCAGTCGCATGGAGGCCATGCGACTGAAGAGTGTCCATACGCCCGAATAGGGCTGTTGCACTCGAATGAATGTGTAGTTTGACTTTTGGCATTCGGGAAAGGGTCTAGATGTAAGTTTGGATGTAAAGTAAACCGTAAGAGCATGTAAGAGTATGGTTATGGCCTTAGAGTGCATATAGGGCATGATGATGATGATGATGATGATGATGTTGCATGTTTATGCATATTATGTATGTATGATGTTGCCCTGTATGATGATGATGAATGCGTATGATATGTTCCTTATTATGATGTATGATTACCTTTCTTATGGCTTTACGTATTATGACAAATGAAATGAAGTATTATGTAACGTAAAGTGGAAAGTGATGACACGCCTTGCATGCATCGGATAACGGGTCCTTCTTTGTGATTGACCATTATGTGGAACCTCTACCGCTTACCCTTAGTACTGTGGCATACGTTTAGCTGTTCATTTATTGACTTCGGCCCAGTGGCTATGACCGTCGGTTATCATTAGTACTGTGGCATACGTTTAGCTGTTCATTTATTGACTTCGGCCCAGTAGCTAAGACTGATTGGTTAACCCCAGTACCGTGGCATACGTTTAGCTGTTCATTTATTGACTTCGGCCCGGTAGCTGTGACTAATTGGGGTGTAGCATATGGTATTGGTATGAATGATGTCCGTTGCGCAAGTAAGTTAAAAGGAACGAATGAATGAATGAAGAAGATAATAATGATATTATCTATGCGTACGTATGATGTGTGATCATGTCAAAGTAACGAATGGTTTTATATGAAAGTAAAGTATATTTTATTATTAAAACTAGAACTCACTCAGCAACGCTGACTTTTATTGCATTTTCCAGTTGGCAGGTAAATGATTGCTGAGGATGGCACGGCGAGGCTACTCGGCTCTTTTGGGATGGCATCCAATTATATAGCTTTTGTGATGTAATGCAAACATAAATTTTGTAACCGGATAATGATGTATTATTTGGCAAAAGTAATTATAATGAAACGTGATGTCATTTTTGAATGTTTCCGCTGCAATGATTTCTTAATGTAATGTAATTATATGTTTTATGTGCGATGAATGATCAACTGTAAGCGTCCCGGGAACGGGGCCTTACAAGTTGGTATCAGAGCCAAAGTTTAAGTGAAATGGGTAAATTTTCAAAATAAACCTTAACTTAAACTGAGAATGGGACGGAAAGGGAATGGGATGCCAAACTGAGTAGCTGCGTGCCATCAGGTATTTTCTTAAAGTTAACCGGTTTATGTGCGCATGATATATGTTATGTGTGGTATGTAGATTTGAACACTAGTGTAGTCAGGACAGGTAATACTTGGGGTATGAAGAGTACAGTAAGTGGCTAATCACAACTGGCCACTGTAATTAGGGACTTACTATACTTGACATAAACTGAGTTGTTTCCTTGAATGACCGTGTTGGTGTTTGAATCTTTCAGTGTGATAGCGAATGGCTGGTGGTAGATCTTCTAGAGCTTCTAGGGGTGGAGGCCGTGATGGCCCTGTTGCTGAACCACGCCCTAAGAGAGGAAGGCCTAGAGCTGAGAAAGAGGTTCCTGCAGAACCTGAGACTCCTCATCCAGAAGCTGGGGATGAGAGCGCGAACTTAAGGGCCTCAGTAAAGGAGGCTGTTGTGGAGGAAGTACATCAGGTCATGCAGACGATCTTACCGTCTGTGGTGACCGAAGTCATCAAAGCTGTGAAGGAAGGGGAAAGGAAGGAGAGAAACCGGGCCACGGGGGAGCAACCGGAGCCTGAAACTATTTTCTCCGATAATGAGGAGGAAGAGGAAGAGGAGCCTGTGCGAGAGGTGGCACGAGGCTGTAACTACGGGGTGTTCATGAGATGCAAGCCCCCAACTTTTGACGGTAATGGCAATGCCGCTGCTGCTCACCGATGGGTGAGAGAAATGGAGGCTGTTCTCGACATAAGCGAATGCCGAGAAGATCAGAAGGTAAAGTTTGCCACCCACTCCTTTGTGGACTCGGCACTATGCTGGTGGGACAACATTGTCCAAGCTGAGGGTAATCGGGCGATCGGGAGAATGAGGTGGCCCGAACTGAAGAAGATGGTAATTGAGGAGTTCTGTCCTCACAGGGAAATGGATAAGATTGAGAGGGAGTTCCTACAGCTAGAGGCGGGATCCATGACACACCAGCAATATACTACCAAGTTCAACGAGATGGCACGGTTGGTGCCGGATCAGGTGACGCCTCTTTCTCGGAAGATCAAGAGGTACATTCAGGGTTTACCGGTGGATGTCCGCCGGCACATGATCGCCGCCCGGCCAAGTACGTTTAGGTCGGCGGTCGATTTGGCCGGAAGACTTTATGATGAGAGGGGAGTAGTGGTGGTTGAAGCGAATAGGAAGGGTGGTGATCGAAGCTGGAACGGGAAGAGGTTTGGTCGGGGTGAGGCCTCGATGGGTAGCAAAAAGGCACGGGTGGATGACCGCCGCGTGGCCACACCGGGAGCAGGGTCGAGGAGATGTGGTAAGTGTGGAAAGGAGCATGCGGGAGAGTGCAGGCTGGGTTTGAATGTGTGCTTCAAGTGCGGGAAGATGGGGCATATGGCGAAGGATTGCCTGACGGGCAAATGTTTTAACTGTGGGGAAATTGGTCATATGAGCAGGGATTGCAAGAAGCCGAGGGCTGAGAGTTCAGGGGCGAAGAGGACGGGAGGTGATGGACCGAGGGCGAGCGCCAGGGCATTCACCATGACACAAGAGGAGGCTAGGACGGACCCTGACGTTGTGTCCGGTACGTTTCTGGTGAACCAAACTTTAGCTTCTGTGTTATTTGATTCGGGTGCTAGTAAGAGTTTTATTTCTGCTGCTTTCTGTGCTAAGCTGCCTGTTAGTAGTAGATGTGTTGATGCGCCCTTCGATGTAGAAACTGCCATAGGTAAGTCTACCAGGATTTCTGAGATGATAGAGAACTGTGATGTGGAACTCGAGGGTCATAAGTTTCCTGTTAGACCGTTTGTGATGACCTTAGGTGGTTTTGACTTGGTTCTTGGGATGGATTGGTTAGCAGACTTTGAGGCGAACATTGTGTGTCGCAAAAAGATGATTCGGTTGTTGGCGCCTGACGGTAGTTCAGTGACGGTATATGGTGATCGGGTTACTACGATTCCGAAGGTGATCTCGATGGCGGTGGCGGGAAAGTGTATGAGGCGTGGATGTAGTGCCTACTTGGCCTATGTAAAGGATGTGGATACGCCAACACCACAACTAGCCGATGTACCAGTTGTGTGTGATTTTCCAGACGTGTTTCCGGAAGACTTATCAGGAGTGCCACCTGACAGAGAGATCGAGTTTCAGATTGATTGATACCGGGTGCCCAACCTGTTGCCAAGGCACTGTATCGGTTGGCTCCGACCGAAATGAAGGAGTTGATGGAGCAGTTGCAAGAGTTGCTTGACAAGGGGTTCATTAGACCGAGTATCTCTCCTTGGGGTGCTCCGGTCCTGTTTGTAAAGAAGAAGGACGGTAGTATGAGGATGTGCATCGACTACCGCGAGCTAAACAAGTTGACAGTGAAGAACCGATACCCCTTACCGAGGATAGATGATTTGTTCGATCAACTTCAGGGTGCCAGTTGGTTTTCGAGAATAGATCTTCGATCTGGTTACCATCAGTTGAAGGTGAAGGAGCAAGATATTCCAAAAACAGCTTTCCGTACGCGCTATGGTCACTACGAGTTTCTTGTCATGTCCTTTGGCTTGACCAACGCGCCAGCTGCTTTTATGGATTTGATGAACCGTGTGTGTCGGCCTATGTTGGATAAATCAGTGATTGTGTTTATTGATGATATCCTGATTTATTCGAGGAGCGAAGCAGAGCACGCCGGACACATTCGGGAGGTTCTAGAGACGTTGAGGAGAGAGAAGTTGTATGCAAAATTCTCCAAGTGCGCGTTCTGGTTGCGCGAAGTTCAGTTCTTGGGTCACGTGGTGAACCCCGATGGGATTATGGTGGACCCGGCAAAAGTGGAGGCAGTTATGCAATGGAAGTCGCCAAAGACGCCGTCCGAGATTCGTAGCTTCTTGGGTTTGGCAGGTTACTATAGAAGGTTCATCCAAGACTTCTCCAAGATTGCTTCTCCACTAACCAAGTTGACCCGAAAAGATGTGAAGTTTATATGGGGTCAAGCTCAAGAGGAGGCGTTTGAAGAATTGAAGGCGAGATTGACTCAAGCTCCTGTTCTGTCACTACCCGATGGAAGTGAAGACTTGGTGGTTTATTCCGATGCTTCTTACTCGGGGTTGGGGTGTGTGTTAATGCAGAGAGGAAAGGTTATAGCCTATGCATCCCGACAGTTGAAGGTTCATGAGGTCAATTATCCTACTCATGACTTGGAGCTGGCAGCCGTGGTCTTTGCTTTAAAGATTTGGAGGCACTACCTCTACGGGACGAAGTGCACCATATTCACTGACCACAAGAGTTTGAAGTACTTCTTTGAGCAGAAGGATTTGAACATGAGGCAGAGGCGGTGGTTGGAACTTATAAAGGATTATGATTGTGAGATCCACTACCATCCGGGCAAGGCCAACGTGGTGGCTGATGCCCTTAGCCGAAAAGAGAGGCCCGAGCCGATTCGGGTGAAAGCGTATCAGCTGATCATGACCTCCGATGTGATGAAGCAGGTTAAAGGGTTTCAAGATGAGGCACTGAAAGAAGATCATCTTAACTCTGAAAGAATGAGAGGTCTGGTTGGAGAATTGGGTGAAAACACGCTCGGTGTTAGAACCCGATTTGATCGTGTGTGGATTCCTCGTTTTGGGGATCTACGGGGGAAGATAATGGATGAAGCTCACAAGACAGGGTACTCCATTCGTCCTGGAGCCACGAAGATGTACCATGATATGAAGAAAGATTATTGGTGGCCGGGTATGAAGCGCGATGTGGTGGAGTACGTGAGTAAGTGCCTTACTTGCTTACAGGTGAAGGCCGAGCACCAAAAGCCGTATGGGAAGATACAACCTTTGGATATACCGGAATGGAAGTGGGAGCACATCACCATGGATTTCATTACTAAGTTGCCGCGTACGCCGAAGGGGTATGATGCCATATGGGTGATAGTTGACCGTTTGACGAAGAGTGCTCACTTCCTACCGATCCGCGAGACATATTCATCTGAGAGGTTGGCTGATCTGTTCATCAAGGAGATTGTGACTCGTCATGGTGTGCCGGTGTCTATTGTGTCGGATCGCGACACTCGGTTTACATCTAAATTCTAATAGAAGTTCCACGACGTTATGGGGACGAGGTTACATATCAGCACGGCTTATCATCCCCAGACTGATGGTCAGTCGGAAAGGACCATCCAGACGCTGGAAGACATGCTTCGGGCATGTGTGATTGATTTTGGTGGAAGTTGGGATGACCACCTACCGTTAGCCGAATTCTCATATAACAACAGTTATCACGCCAGCATTGGCATGCCTCCATATGAGATGCTATACGGTAGGAGATGCAGAACACCTGTTTGTTGGGGTGACATTGGTCAGAAGGAATTGGGAAGCGTTGAGGTTATCGAGGCTACGACTGAGAAGCTTGAGAAGATCAAGGCCTTCATGAAGGCAGCCAAAGACAGACAGAAGTCGTATGCTGATAAAAGGCGCAGGCCGATTGAGTTCCAGGTGGGTGACCGGGTTATGTTGAAGGTCTCACCTTGGAAGGGTATCATTCGCTTCCGAAAGCGGGGCAAGTTGAGCCCAAGGTATATAGGCCCTTTCCGAATCATTGCTCGAGTAGGAGAGGTGGCCTATAGACTGGAGTTGCCAGATGAGTTAAGTGGAATTCACCCGACTTCCATGTATCTCATCTAAGGAAGTGCTTAGCAGATGAAGATATGATTGTCCCATTGGAAGATATCGAAGTAGATGAACGGCTCAATTATGTGGAGCAACCAGTGGCAATCATCGACCGAAAGGAGAAAAGGCTAAGGAATAAAGTGGTTCCTCTTGTGCGTGTACAGTGGAAGCACAGGAAGGGATCCGAGTCAACGTGGGAGACTGAGGAAGAAATGAGACAACATTATCCACGTTTGTTCGAGGAATGACAGGTTTCGGGGACGAAACCTATTTAAGGGGGGTGGACTTGTAACACCCGGAAATTTATTATTTTGAAGCCGACGAAGAAAGAAAAGAAATAAAGTCCAAAGTCGAGGGACCAAACTCGCCAACGAAGGAAAAGTCGGGTAATGTGGTGATATGTGTAGGGAGAGGGCAGCCCACTCTCCCCACACTTAACACATTTCAGCTCACAAAGAAGAGAGAAGAGAGAAAGAAGAGAAAAAGGGAGAAAAGTGGTGTTTCGGGTGATTCGGGTGTCCAAATCCGTCGAGTAGCAAGCCAAATCGAAGCTCTTGTCTTTGTGCTCGATTGTGTGAGTTCTAGGACCCCACTTTTACTTGTTTTCAACTGATTTTGGGGCTGGAAGATGTCAAAAACCCGTTTTTATGTGTGTGTGTGTTTGACCCATTTGGGTGTGATGTGTATGATGTGTTTAGAGTACGATTTCGGGCTTGTGTGTGCTTGTATGGTGTTATGGTATACATTCCTAAGGTCCAGGAGGGTTGATTTAGGCTTAGAATGGGTTTGGATGAGCTTGGAGGCCGAAAATGGCAGATTGGGTTCGGGATGAACTCCATTCTGCATCAGCTAGGGCTAGGCGACCGAATGAAGGCCATACGGCCGAATGAGGGCGATTGAAGGTCATTCGCACGATTGGGGTTCAGTCGCACGACTGGGAGTCCAGTCGCATGAGGGATGTGCGACTGAGGGTTCAGTCGCATAGACGCTTAGTCGCATGAGTCCATTCGCATGAGGTTAGTCGCATAGGTGCCCATTCGCAGTAGTCCCATTCGCACAAGGTCCATACGCACGATTGGATGTTCATTCGCATAGATGACCATCCGCATGGGTCCAGTCGCATGATGTTCAGTCGCATGGAGGCCATGCGACTGAAGAGTGTCCATACGCCCGAATAGGGCTGTTGCACTCGAATGAATGTGTAGTTTGACTTTTGGCCTTCGGGAAAGGGTCTAGATGTAAGTTTGGATGTAAAGTAAACCGTAAGAGCATGTAAGAGTATGGTTATGGCCTTAGTGTGCATATAGGGCATGATGATGATGATGATGATGATGATGATGTTGCATGTTTATGCATATTATGTATGTATGATGTTGCCCTGTATGATGATGATGAATGCGTATGATATGTTCCTTATTATGATGTATGATTACCTTTCTTATGGCTTTACGTATTATGACAATGAAATGAAGTATTATGTAACGTAAAGTGGAAAGTGATGACACGCCTTGCATGCATCGGATAACGGGTCCTTCTTTGTGATTGACCATTATGTGGAACCTCTACCGCTTACCCTTAGTACTGTGGCATACGTTTAGCTGTTCATTTATTGACTTCGGCCCAGTGGCTATGACCGTCGGTTATCATTAGTACTGTGGCATACGTTTAGCTGTTCATTTATTGACTTCGGCCCAGTAGCTAAGACTGATTGGTTAACCCCAGTACCGTGGCATACGTTTAGCTGTTCATTTATTGACTTCGGCCCGGTAGCTGTGACTAATTGGGGTGTAGCATATGGTATTGGTATGAATGATGTCCGTTGCGCAAGTAAGTTAAAAGGAACGAATGAATGAATGAAGAAGATAAAATGATATTATCTATGCGTACGTATGATGTGTGATCATGTCAAAGTAACGAATGGTTTTATATGAAAGTAAAGTATATTTTATTATTAAAACTAGAACTCACTCAGCAACGCTGACTTTTATTGCATTTTCCAGTTGGCAGGTAAATGATTGCTGAGGATGGCACGGCGAGGCTACTCGGCTCTTTTGGGATGGCATCCAATTATATAGCTTTTGTGATGTAATGCAAACATAAATTTTGTAACCGGATAATGATGTATTATTTGGCAAAAGTAATTATAATGAAACGTGATGTCATTTTTGAATGTTTCCGCTGCAATGATTTCTTAATGTAATGTAATTATATGTTTTATGTGCGATGAATGATCAACTGTAAGCGTCCCGGGAACGGGGCCTTACAAGAACTAAAAAATTTGAATGCGTGAACTAAAGATTCTGAACATAAATACATAAGGTAGAATTGTATAATGATCATGCTAATTACAAACATAATAAATGAAAAAAAATGAATACATGAACTAAGGATTCTGAACTAATATCTAAGGATCCTAAACAAGAATTGCGAAACTGAATACATAAATTGAGAACTTAAATTGCAAACTGAAAAACTACAGGTCAAAAATGTAGGTTGCGATTCTCAAATAAATTCCCAAACTAAGGAACAACAGGTCAAAATTGAGAACTAGAATTGCAATAACTAATCAAAACTCAAAATCACAAACCGAGCATGAATTAAAATCGCATGACCGAACATATAATAACTCAAATCAAAATCAAACCTGTTGATTGAACAGGTCTCTAACCGAATGAAATCAAAATCAAAAGCGTGAGTTCTGATGTAAATCACTGACTGAATAGATTACACTCTAAAAAAAATCAATGAAATCACCGTGAGATCGCATCCAATGAAAACTAGAAATCGTAAGAATGACTGAATACCACACATCGCAGATGATCGATAGAAATCTCAAACCATGTAATAATTGTTGTGAGTTATGGTCGAAGGGATGATCGCATACGTGAGATGACAAAGGAGAGAACGAAGGGTCATAATGGATATGCATTGCATTTATGAAATGAAAAGATAAAAATAAAAAAAAATCAATTAGATTTACACTATTTTGATAAATAAGTTCAAACTACACTATTTTGGTAAATAATTTTTCAAATTACACTATTTTAAAAAAAAAACTCGGTATAAATCCATGTTTCCATAAATCACCACAAGTTGATAAAGAATGATTCTTCCATCATAAATTAATGGCTCTAATTGATTCCCATGATTATGAGTTCAATCCTAAATCGATTACGAGTACTCGAACAACCTAAAACAAATAATTGGCAACTGATATTTATCTCTATTTTACGATTGTTATGCCTATTCACATAGATTTGAAATGCATGTCAATGTTGCTTTTGAAAAGAACATAATTGTTAGTTGTTTTTAGCTAAAACAATATTGTTTTGATGAGTTTCGTATTCAAGGTTAGATGTCTAATAGCAACATATTCACTTTCCCCATAGTAGCAGTTTTCTAACTAGTCGATGAACTTCAAAAACGTAGTATAAACAACGTACCACCTACTAATAATTCTAGTTCAATTAAGAACATGATGTAGGCGGAAGCAAAATATAATAATTGAACATGTTGATTCACCAAGAATACCAGAAACAACTCTACTAACTATCATTGATTCATAAAGAATGCCGATAATCAGGTTTTCACACACTAACACACACTGTGATAGAGAGAAAATCATTTTTGTATCAAATTTCAGAACCAAAACTTCTCCCATCGCTTACATGCATATAAAAAGCAAACCAAAAGTCGAATGGGCCACAAAACATAAACGGACTAAAATCTGGGTAAAAAAGTAAAGTCCAACAAAATCTAAAATAAGACAAAAAGTAAAATAACTTATAAAATAAGACGTTTTTGGGCCGAAACGATGACCCAAACCGCCTATGACATTTGTGAAAATGTGCTCCTTGGTCCAACAGCCGTTTCGATTGGTCGCAGGCCTAAAACGGAGACTTCTAGCCTAAGTTATGGCTATTTTAGTGAAACCCCTTTGGACAAGCGATCTTTGGCCTCCAAAAAGGAAATAGCTTACTCCTCCACACTTGAGCTCACACCAGAACCACAAATTCTTACATATTATTTTGTGGTTGCATATAAGTAGTTTATAGAAGAAAACGAAAACCCAAAACAACAATGTGCTATGTTGGTGATTTTAATGTTATCAAGCTATTTTAGGTAATTGGGATGTACTTTGTGGCAAAATAAGAAATCATAATTAAACATCAAACATGTTGAATGTGTGAAGTCCACACTTGTTTGAGAATGTTATGATTTCAAGCACTTAGAAATATTATGGTTCTAAGAGGAAAGCCCGGGACCGCCCCCTCAGTGGAGTTCAAGCTACCAAGTCAGCTTGAATAATTTTATTCCTTCTTTTGTCACGTATTGAAAGTAGCTTTAGAATCATAAAATTGCCGGAGAGTTGCATAAAAGTGATCTTTGGTAGTAACTAAAGTTTGGTAGTAAAAATGTCTTACATGGTAAAAGTATCAACTTTGATACCTTGGTAGCAAAATGTTAGTCGTTATCAATTGAATCAGCAACACCAAACTAATAAGTTACAAAGTTGAGCGGTAGCAATTTTGTACATCATTAGAAACATTTTACATTAGTAATAACTTTAGACATCTGTTGGTGGTCGGTATTAATTGATGATAGTTACTACTGATGTAAGCGTCATCAATTGGCAGTTATAAGTGCTAACAATCTAACCACCACTTCAAATGTTACTAAAGTTCACCCAATTATTACAATGATTCTATTCATATATATTGGATTCATATGGTGAGATTTAATCATTGAATTTATTTGCGAATTTTGGTACAAGTTTTCATAATAAATTTGTATACTTGTTTTTGACAAATTCGCATTGTCTTATAAGATTGAAATTTCATGTGTACTAACAATATATTTTTATGTGAAAGTGTCTAATACGATCAAAAGAGATATGTAAACATACATGAATTACAAAACTTACAGGTTATTCAAACATACACGAATCACAAAACTTACATGTTATTACTGTACAATTTTGTGAAATTGATGTATGGGGCTCATATAAATCTTTTACTTACGTAATTGTTTACTAACAAACCATTATTTTTATAACAAACATGTGTTGTTGTACATATGGTATAATGAAATCAACGCATATACCTTTTAACATGAAAACAACAAGAGGATGTGCGTGAAGACTAGTGTCTTCTTACACTTCTTACAAAAGAACTCTTTTATATCTAAACACCACAACATAAAAATACTTGTATAGTTATATATTTAGAATTAAATTTGTATTAAAAACTAGTATATATATACACAAACATGTATAAGCACATGCAAATGTTTATAATGAACATATGTAAAATCACATACAAATGTTGATAAGTAGTGTATATCTATTATATATACTAATAAAGCAAAATAATTTTTTTACTCATGTCATCTTCTCAAAATCATGTTGTCACATGTCACTAGGGGTGTGCACGGTGCGATTTGGTGCGGTTTTGAACCCCCACCGAAATTGAAATCGATAGATTCGGTTAATTGAAATCTTTAATCATTCGGTTTTGGTTAACCACCGTCGGTTTTGTTCGGTTTTGGTCGGTCATGAATGGTCATGTGCGGTTAACCATATTTTTGTTAGGCTAAACTTTTTGGGCTTCAAGAATTTGGGCCTTACAATTTAGGCTTAAAGTAAAAAGTTTCTAAAGGCATATATATATATATATATATGTTGAATATTTATTACACAAACCATATAAAAGTTAACATCACACAAAATGGTATTTGGGCTCGATTAATAATCACAAAATTACCAATCACAAAAAATACCATCACAAAAGTACGGTAAGTATCCATCACAAAATATACGATATCATAAAAAAACCAACCTTCAATGCATTTTGGTTCATCTTCATCTTCAATAGAGCCCATCCAAAGTATTACTTTGTTTCTGTTATATTAGATCTTCATTTTCAGCGGAGCATTCTTTGTGGCTTTTTCTCCCAATCATTAAATCTACACATAAGAAATATATATAAATAGTTAAGTCACAAAAGTCATATGGTTAAAAATTAAAAGCAAACTTACCATCTTTTAATTTCTCCAAATTCTGTACTAAATCTTCAAGTGGTATACCATATATATGAGACTCTTGTAAATCCGTTAGTGTTGACCTTATCCAATCTTGTGCACAAACCTTCCAATTGTCTCACCCTTGTGATTTCAATTTGACAAAAGTTTAGAATCTTCTTTCTTAAAATCCAATCATCATCAACGCAGTGTGTTGTAAGACACATATAATTAAAATTCAGAACCGACGTCCACGTGTCGGTAGTAAGTGACATGGTTTAATATTTTAATTTTTTTAACTTCTTTCTCTCCTCATCATATATTGACAAACATCTCTAGCAACCATCCATCTAGATGGAAGCTTGAACATTGGATTCAACTCCCATACAAAATCTTTAAATCCCTCGTCTTCAACCACACTAAAAGGTCAATTGTCTTTTATACACGTTCTAGCAAGGGATTTTCTACACTTTTCTTGACTAAATGTGTGAGAAGTCAAACTTGAACCAGCTTCTCCTAAAGTTTGAGGCTTAAAACTTTAAGTGGATTGTTTGTTTTTGTTTACTTGTTTATAAAAGGGTGAACTCTGGCATGCACTTCTCAAATGAAACGACAAAGCACTCACACCATTCATTCTAGAGTCGGCCGCCATTAAGAGCTTACAATATGGACATCTTGTGTTTTTGGTATCCTTATCAATAGTAAAATGGTCCCACACAAAAGATCTTAATCTACCACCATCCTTCTTCTCTTTCTTCACATTTTGCCTATTGACATTACCAACCAGTTCAGTAGTGTTTTCTTCATAATATCAATTATTGATGTTTCCATCTACAACTACAATATAGTATGTATTAGGTAAATAAAAAAAATCTAAAATTAATTATCAAACAAAAATATAAAAAAGCAAAACTTAAATATTCAAATGGGAAAAGATACTACCATTCGCAATGAAAGAATAAATGTCATGTTATTTGAAGCAATAATAATCCATCCATGGGCATACATAACAATCAAATCATAAAATGAAAATCTCACGTTATTGGTAAAACAAATATCGAGCATAAGCAATAATTGAAGCATAAATCTCAATTCATAATAACCAAGTCAATATTCAAGCATAAGTATCCAAGCACTAACATTAATATTCAAGAAAATAAAACACAAAAAGAACTAAGCTTGATTGTTAGAGGACCAAATCTCAACTAACAACATTCAAGATTACAAAATTCACCCCACACTTTGATTAGATCCACCACACAAAACCCACCTTGCTTATGGCATCAAAACTTCAAGTCTTGAACAATGAACACTCGCAACTCGGATTCTCGAAAGACACAAGGAGGATGAGTTGAATCGTCGATAATCTTCGGAGGATGTCACATTGCTTTGAACTCCTGGAACCAAAAAGCCAGAAAACCAGAAAGATTTAGGGTTACTTCAAAATTATAAATTTTGACATTTAATATTTTATTAGTAATGGGCCCCTATTTTGACTTTGGGTTGAACTTAAAATAGTAAGTAGGCATTTTATTAACAATTTGGTTCGGTTAAATAAGGATCGGTTGCACACAGTTCGGTTTTAAAGGTTCGGTCAGCCACGGTGTGGTTCGGTTAATTCAGTGATAAAGACAACCTTAACCGAAACCGAACCGATAAATTATGTTTTAAAAAATCTTTAAACGCAGCGCCATTTAATGTCACGATTTGGTTATTTCGGTTTGGTTATGTCGGTTAATTTGGTTAAGATTCGGTTAATTCGGTTTACTGCTCACCTCTACGTGTCACCACTATAATATTAAATGCTAATGATATTGTATATCATTTCCAATTTATTAAACAAGTCTTCCTACTCTAATAAAAGGGTAAATGGGTGTGCCACTTGTCACCACCACATTCATTCTCATCAAATTTTTCTCGCTTCTCTCTCCTATTAAATAACCATATTAATTACTAATATTATTATCTTTTATTTTTACATTGTAATTAGCTTTTTAATAAAAAGAAGAAATAGAATTTTTTTATTAATGCTATTTCTATAGAGATAGTTTTTATAAAATGATTTTTTTCAAAAATAAATAAATAAAACTATTTTTATGTAATATTTCAAAATTGATTTTTTAAAGTAATTTTTTATTAAACAAAAATAATTAAAATAAGGAGTTATAGTAAGAAAATTATTTAAAAATGAAAATTTTTTAAAACGTTATTTTAAAAGAAAATGTTTAATTTATCTTTGAAAAAAAATAAAAATAATATTTTCATATTATTTTTTATTACTTATAATCGTTACTCATACATAATTTCAATAAAATCATGTCTTAGTCTATTATTTTATAATTAATAATATTTATTTTATTTAATATTTTATTTATTCAACCTGTGTAATACACGGGGATACTAAAGCTAGTTATAATAAATAAAAATATGTTTCTACTTATTAAAGTTATAATTATTTAAAAAACAAAACTTTATGAAAATGTAATTCTATCTGATCTCATAAAATTACTTTTTAATATATAATTACTGATTACTAACTATAAATTTAATTTTTTTATGTATAATAGTTTGGTACATAAGTTTCTAAAATAGTAATAAAATAGAATATTATAGTAAAAGAGGGTTTTTTTGGATACTTTTCATAATTGTAGACCTTTATTTTACAAACCTACTTCTCTTTCTTATCAAATAACTACACTAACTATTAATGACATTATTTAATTACTTTTAAGATTTAAAACAATTTTTTTATAAATTAAGAACAAGGTCTATTTGTAATAACAATTTATAAAGAAATAAACTTTTATAAAATAATAAATTTTCAAAAATATCAAACTTTCTTAGAATATGAAATATTTTTAATGAGTGTTTATGAAAACTAGAATCTATACAAACTAAAATTAAAATTCAGAGTTATAATAGGAAATTTTTTAAAATGATATTGTTTAAAGACAGTTTGTTTTGAAACATATTTTTTTTAAACACCAAAAAGGTTCAAAGACTAATGTTAAAAAATGATATCATTGTGTTATTTTGAATACTATTGTGTTTTTTCTAAAATGATGAATTGTAAAAAATATAATGATGGAATAATATTGTTGTGTATCTCTAATATTTAAAATACAATAATAAATTAACAACTAATTAATCTAATACATTAAAAAATAACAAAATAACATAATGTCTAATTGTGTCTTTTGATCGTTATTGTGTTATTTGAATAATATGAGTTTGAAAAATACATTGTTGAAATAACATCATTGTGTATTTCTAATGGTAAAACAAAATGAATAATAACAAGTTTATATAATATAATAAAAAACAATAACAAAAATAACACATTATTTTATCTTCAACACTATGAGTTTCAAAAACTAAATTGGTGAAAGTATATCATTGTGTCTTATAATTGTAAAACACAATGATAGATAACAAGTTTATAATCTATAAAAACAATGACAAAAATAACACAAAATGATCTAAAACGTAAAACACAATGATTAATATACATAACAAATGATGTAAAATATATGACACAATGAACTGATATTTGACACAATGAACGTATAAGACCAAATGAGCTGACGTATTTGACACAATGACCAAAATGTCATTTTCTTAAAAACAATAGAAGGACACGCGTCAAGCCCACAATCATTCTTAGCCTTTTTAGATTAAACATCATTTTTAGTATAACCCTACCCGTTTTATTATGCAATTTTTCTTTTCTTTTACAGGTTCTTTGTTTGCTTCATCTTATATTGTTTTGTTTATTATCTTCCCTAATTTTCGTGTAATCTAATTATGAGTGATTATTGTAATACAAATAGGACTGCAAACGAACCGAACGAACACGAACAAGGCCTTGTTCGTGTTCGTCGTTAAAAAATAAACTTGTTCATTAATTGTTCACAAACACTTTATGAACGAGATTCATTGTTCGTGTTCGTCCATTAAAAAAATGAACATGTTTTAAAACTGTTCACGAACACTTACCGAGCGCAAATGAACACAAACAAAAGCAAACGAACACAAACAACCGTTCATGAACATGACAAACACAAAGAAGCTTTTGAACACAAATGAAAACAAATGATTATAGAGTTATCTTAGAAGAAAATTTACAGTTTTATTACAAACATTACACAAAATCAATTAAAAATAAATAAGTAACTAACATAAATATAAAAAAATACTTGATATAATAGTTATAAAAACAACTGACACAAAAATTAAGAATAAAAACGAACAAATTAACGAACACATTATTGAACATTCACGAACGGACATTAACGAACATAAACGAATACATTATCGAACGTTCACGAACATAAATGAACGAACGCGGCTTGTGTTCATGTTTGTTCGCTTAACTATACGAACGGAATTTTATTGTTCGTGTTTGTTTATTTACCTAAACGAACGGAAATAAACGAACTTTTCATCGAATGATTCACAAACTGTTAGCTGAACGTTAAATTCGTTTTCAGCTCTAAATACAAATAAAAAAGAGAAGTTGGTTGTAATTCCAATTTATTATTTGCCGGCACATCAAATGGAATCAAATGTTGTAGAATTAGCAAGATGCGGTTTGGTGGAACTTGGACCGTTGATTATGATCAATGAATGCAAATAAACCAGAACACTATTCTATTATATTATATATATATTGATATTTGATATTTGATGTGTGTAGGCCCCACTTGAACTAATCATCCGCGTTGAACTTATCTGTTCCGTTTCAGTTACATACTTGCATTCCCATTCCCACTTCCACAAATGATTATGATTTATGATTTATGATTTATGATTTATGATTTATGATTGAGCGTATTTCCAGTTTGCCCCCCTCTACTTCCCTATATTATACTTCCCACCTATCTCAATTCTCAAATCTCAATCTCAATCTCATACGCCCGCCCCACTTGAAACAAATTCACCCAAAATTAATGGTCTCAACTTGAACTAGGGACAATGCAAACTGTTGTTTAATTGCTTGCAAATTAACTTTACATAGTATGCCCAATGGAATATTATCATGTATATATAGTAACTAGTGAGTAACCCGCGTGTTAAGACAGAGTGAATAATTTACAAGCATGTATTTGTTATCTTTCATTTAATTTATCAATTATTTTATTTTATGGTTAAAATCTCTTTTACGGCTTATGATCATTATTATATCTTAAAGCTAAAATATTGCTTTAAAACTAATTAGCATTAACAACAATAGTTGAATGACTTAACTTTTAAATAAACATAACGGTTGAACATGATCAAAATTTAATGAATATTTTCAGAAAAATCACATTTTACATAATATAGATTGAATTGTTTTGATACAAAGATGAAAAATTTATTATTACATTAGATATTAAATATAGATATATTAATAGAAAACCATGGTTTAAATTTTTGAAGTATAATAGGAGCATAATGAAAAGATTTCTTATAATATTAGATATTAAAGCTTACAACCTTTTATATGTCATCTTACAATTATTGCAAAATTACAATGTTGTGTTAAGGAGATGCTTTATATATAGTAATAAAAATAGATAATATAGATATGAATACTATTATCATCACTATTATACATGTATTTAGGAACTATATAGGTAAGTATTTAATACTTATTAATAAATTTAAATGTTAATATAAATAATATAATATTTAACATATACATGTATTTAGGAACTATATAGGTAAGTATTTAATACTTATTAATAAATTTAAATGTTAATATAAATAATATAATATTTAACATAGTGAATTAAATAATCTCACATTATGAAATAAATTTATTAATATAATGCATTAATTTATCTACTAATTACAAAAAGTTTATTAACGATGGGCAAAATAGAAATAATTGCATTAAACACTTATACCTAATGATTAAGAAGTTATATTAGGTGTCTTAATTTTTTTTAAAATTACATTTGTGTTTTAACGTTTTATTTTATATAGTAGTATAGATATATAAATAAACCTTATTTTATATTTGATTCTTCATTTTCTCTTCTCTTCTTATCTTCCTACTATAATAAAGTGGTAAATGGGGGTGCCATGTGTCAGCACCATATTCATTATCATCAAACTTTTTCCGCTTCTCTCTCCTATTAAATAACTACATTAATTACTAATAATATTATTTATTTTTACATTATAATTATAATTAGTTTTTAAATAAATTAAGAAAGAGATCTTTTTATTAATGTTATTTCTATAGAAATAGTTTCTTATAAAAAGAATTTTTACTAAAAAATCAAACTATTTTTACGTAATATTAAATTGGTGTTTCTAAAGTAAATTTTTTTAACAAAAACAATTAAAATAGAGACTTATAGTAAGGATATTTTGAATGGAACTTTTTTAAAACGTTATTTTGAACAAAATGTTTAATTTATCTTTGAAAGAAACAAAAAAAAACTTAAAAAGTTCATATTATTGTTTTATTACTTATAGTTATTACTCCTATGTAATTCCCATGATATCATTTTTTAGTATATCGTTTTATAAAATAAATTTTATTCTATTTAATATTTATTTATTCAACTCGTGTAATTAACGAGTTTACTAAAGCTAGTCTCATGATATACACGTAATACGTGTGTATAGTTTGATGCGAAGTTACATACCCGTACTTAAATATTCTCGTCTTAAATCCAATATGTTTGACATTTCATGCCTTCTATTTATTTATTCATCTATTAAACGTGTACAGTTTACATCCTTGTACTTTCCTTTGTTTGCTAAACAACATGCTTACCAACTATTGTCGGTGTCATTAAAAAATGCCTTAAGAGTGAACATTTTACAATTCACTACCCCTTACTTTTATTTAGTCATACCCTGATCAATTAGTTTCTACAAAATTGGCATTTTAATACAAGTCTTCATAACAAGTATATTAGTAAGCTTTTCTCTGTTGGTTACCGATTTCAATCATAGTTTTTATTCTTTTTCTAAAACATATAATTAAATAATATTGATGTGGCAATATGACACGTATAAAAGTTTTCTGGTAAATAGCAATGCACCATATAATATCAAGTCATCAAATATTGGTATTTTCTTGTTTTGTGTTTTAAAGGTGAAAGACAACTTGAAATTGAACTCATGGTGTTGGTATAAAAAATCTTCTTCCGGTACAAGGATTTTACAACAATGCCATGGGAGTTGCTATGTTCAACCGAGATAGTCATGAAGGATCTAGACAATTAGCAAAACACTGTTAATAAGAGTATGTGTTTAATATTAGGAGTATATGAGAGGGGGAGCAACAAATGTTTAGCAAGTAGGGTTGTGTTGGATGCTCTTCTTGTGTATTAGGAGAGGGGGATTTATGGTACCAAGATATAGCTTGAATCATACTTTTCATGTTTCTTGTGATGTCGGTAATAGATTGGACGAGCATGCACCAATATTAGTTGTTGTCTAGTGATTCACCATACTATACGGTTGTATCGGTGATAGAGTATTTAATGAATTATGTCAAGCGTATTCAAGGCTAGTTGACTTAAGTCGTAGCTATGTTTCTAGTAAGTTTAAATTATAGGGTTCATATGGGTGTACTCGAATTAAAGCTACTCAAATTTATCATTTTAACATATCGGTGTCCTCTAACTTGTTGGAAATTGTTGTTTCAAGTTTCTTGGATAGACCTACGACTCATAATCTCATTTGTAGATTTAACTAATTTTTCTAGTACTTCATAATGAATGGTTTCAAGAATGAATATGAAATGTGTAATGAAATTCGCATAAAAAATCATATATTAAACGATAATCCAAATTATACCAAAATAACATCTCATATATCGGGGTTTGAACCGGTGTGTTAAACCATCTATTTGTTCAATAAAGTGTTGTAACTATTATAGGTTATAAAAGTCATAACCACTGCAATTATCTCATTAGAAACATCAGTAACACTTTGCCGTTTATAATTTTGCTACCAATCATTAGTTAATAATGAAATCAAAGTTTTTATTAAAGTTTCAGTAGATGCTGACAAACTTTTGCTACTAATCTTTAGTATGTACTGGATATCATTTTCTAGCAACTTTTCACTACTTCATGATTCCAGAGCAATTATCAATGCATTATAAACATGTCAACTCGACCAAATGATGCCGCGGACTCTGCTAATAGGTGTGCGGCCTCCAGACCCCGTGCCTTAGTGTGTATAATGTTAAAGAGTATGATGATATGCTGTGCATTGGACATGGGAATAATGGATTTAGTAAGGGTTTGGTTGGATTTAAGACCATGAAGGGTGAACACACCACTAAAATCAAACACCGGTAATTTAGAGAGGTAGTATGTAAAGGTATTTGCATGTATAAGGGTGTAAATGTAAATACAACTGGCATAGTGGCTCCCCACCCGTGCCCTTTTTTTTGTAGCGTAAAATATATATTTTAAAAAAGCCACCCACCATTTATTCCTTTTTTTCTTTTGCCGTTGCCGTGTTTTTTCTGCACTTCCTGGCGCCTTCTTCTTCTTCTGCTGCTTCTTCTTCCTTCTCCTTAATAACAAACAATTGACTTTCAATTCCCATTTGATTCCTCTCAGATCCATTCTTTAAACCCCCCTAAATTCCACTCCATAACCTAAATTAATAAAGCCCTATGTTAAACATCATCACAATCCACAAACCCTAGATTCAAATACACACACACTGCACTGAACTGAACTTAACTTAACTTTAACTTTGATGAAGGGAGCCACGGGCCAGTGGTTTACGATCGGCCTCGTCTCGTCATGGTATGCATCGAACATCGGAGTATTACTCCTCAACAAGTACCTGCTAAGCAACTATGGATTCAAGTACCCCATCTTCCTCACCATGTGCCACATGACCGCTTGCTCTCTGCTCAGTTACATTGCCATTGTGTGGATGAAGATGGTGCCTTTGCAGACTGTTAGGTCCAGGGCTCAATTCTTCAAGATCTCCGTGCTTAGTTTAGTGTTTTGCGCCTCCGTCGTCAGTGGCAACGTCTCCTTAAAGTATTTGCCGGTTTCCTTTACGCAGGCCGTTGGAGCCACCACCCCTTTTTTCACTGCCGTCTTCGCTTATATCATGACCGTCAAGAGGGAAGCTTGGTTGACCTATTTGACCCTCGTACCTGTCGTCACCGGTGTTGTCATTGCCAGTGGGGTAAGAACATCTCTGCTTTCTTTTGTGTCGCTTGAGTTTTTTTAATTCATGATTTACTTTTAAAACTCATTTACACAAAGCTAATGATTATGAAGCCAGCTTCATGTTGTTTGACTAAATTTTAGTCTCATGAGGTGTAACCGTATGATAGATTTGCTCATGATTTGTTTGTATAATCTAGAATTGTTATTCATTCATGTCATGTTATCAATGGCAAAGCATGAGGTGGTTCAGTTGGATAAAGGGTGATTTGGAGTTGACTTTTGAAAGTTAGTTAAAGACCTGTCTTGTCTGACCTGTCTCATGAGGTAATTTAGGTCTGCTAATATCTCGGTGGGGGATGGATGAGGTGCCAAAGACCTTCTTGTCTGACCAGGATCTTGCAGCAGTTATAAGTTAAAATGGTTTATGTAGGAGGGTTGGTTAAATAACAATTGATGTTTCATAGAACATACACTTAAGTTAAAAGAAAATGTAGATGTGGCTAAACAATCTAATAGTTTTTAAATAATGGAAGTCCTAGTTTGGCGTAAGGAGAACAATTCAAATGAGTTTTATTGAATTTTAGGAGTGAACCTTAAGGGTGTGTGAGAATTTTATCCTTCACAGTTCTTCTAGTTATGTTTTATACCAGACTAAAGTGTTGTTAGTCAGGGAAAAGGTTGGCATGGTTTTGCTGAAGCATCTAGCTTAAGAATTGACTACTTATCTTTATACAATTTCTAATTTGGAAGGACAATTATCTGTTACCAAAGATGACTTCTGTAGGGATTCTTATATCATTTATCTCAATGAAGTAGCTAATAGTTTTGTGTATACTACAAATCTATGCTACTTGAACAGTTATACTGCATATTCATAGAATAAGACAATTTCAGGCTGTTGGCTCAAAGCTGTGTAAGTGCAATGTTGAAATGGTACACAGACAACTAATTGTATCTTGCTGTAACAATTACATTATCATGAGGTAGCATTTGGAGTAACTTTAATTCTTTATATATTGAGTTGGCCTGTGCAGTCTCAACTAGCCTCAAATTTCACAGTAAATAAATTTGATGGTGCCATATTAAATTGCCATGTGAAGGAATCGCTCTCTTTTTCTTATGTAAAGCTGGTCAAATTAACCTCTGAGTCTCCAACTATTTGTTAATATTCTGTCTTGGCACCTCAAAATTTTAAATGCAATGGTTACCTAAAGTTGTTTAGACGCGTCAGGCAATCTAGTATTCTGCTTGCAGTTGAATGGTTTTGTAAATTAAATTGATGATGTTAAAGCTGTTCTTGGCTAGTAATTGGTATATGACTTTCACAAACATACGAGGGTTAAGGATTAGGGTTAAGTATTGTTAGTAGGATGAAACATATTTACATTCTAGAACTAGAAGCTTAGATTTTGCATAATCACCTTTGCATGTTATTATTTGTCTGTGTGCGTATGTTGTATGCTATCTGTATTTATCAAAAAAAAATATATTGTACCTTTTGACGTGTTTTTTTTTGATAGTCTACCGTGATTACCTTGGTCAATATATGTCACTATCGCACTAGCATCCTACATTTTGTGGTATGTTTTTGTGCAGTTTTTTAATACCCGAGGGTCTCACTGGAAGCAACCTCTTTATCCCCTGGGATGGAGGTATGGTTTGCCTACATCCCATCTTCCCCAGACCCTACCAATTGCATTGTTGTGGGCGGGACTTACTGGGATGATTGTTGTTGTTGTATCCTTTGAAGTGTGACTTCCCTTCTGAGCTTACAATGTGCAGTTTATGTATCTTTCTGTAACTGTTTTTTGGGATAAATATAACTCCACAGCATGATCTTTATTTCAGATTGTTGTTTCTCTGCATTTGTGAATGCCTAAGTGAGTTTGATAAGCTACTTGTGTTTCCATTGGTGGAAGAAGGCAGATGGTTGTTATTGTTAACCCTTCTCCTAATTTCAAATTAGGTAGAAAGTGCATTCTCATTGTTATAGTTTAGTTCATCATCACTTATCTGGACTGCCGCAAGAATTTCACTTTCAATCATTTTTACAGATAAAGTAGGATCAATCAATTTTACTGTTAAAGTATGAGGTTTAGGAGGATATAACATTACCAAAAAATGAATATTAACTATAGCTTCTCATTGTGGTCTGGTCTCTAGAGGTTACCATTTTTATTCAAATATTCAATGTAGAATATCATTCTTAAAGAATACCTGCATTTTGATATTTCGTGAATATGAGTATCACTCTTCTATATGGTGGTATTACATCGCATTCTTTATGCCCATAAACATATCATGTATGGCTGCAGGGTGAACCTAGCTTCCATTTATTTGGTTTTATCATGTGTATTGGAGCTACAGCTGCAAGAGCATTAAAGTCGGTGCTTCAAGGGATATTACTGTCCTCAGAAGGGTAATCCCTCCTCCCCCTTTCCCCCTTTTTGTTTGCAAACTTATGAATTTTTATTGACAAAAAATGTGTTGGATTTTTACTATTATAATAATAACAGGGAAAAACTGAACTCCATGAACCTGTTGTTGTACATGGCACCAGTAGCAGTTGTAATATTGCTTCCAGCAACATTGTTAATGGAAGACAATGTGGTTGGCATCACCATAGCTCTTGCTCGAAAAGATGTTAATGTCGTTTGGTATCTGCTCTTCAATTCTGCAATGGCATATTGTGTAAACCTGACCAATTTCTTGGTTACTAAGCATACAAGTGCTCTGACGCTCCAGGTATGCCTCCTGATTTATTCATTCTTTATGGATGCTTCAATTTAATCTTTTCTGTGTTTTACATTTTATATCCTTGTAGAAGCATATCAGATATATTAAATTAATTGAAATGGTGTAATCATCAAAGAGATGTGGACCTGCATATGTGTACATGATTACTAACCTTAAAGAAATACAACAGATTTTTTTGGATGGTATGAAATTGTGTGTTCATTTTATTTTAAAAACGTCTTTCAAGAGTTGAGATAAAGTTGACATATGTATTTTAACATAAAAACGTTCCAGGGGGGAAACCTTCTAATATTTTGATGTGAGATCCATTGGTATTGAGTGATTATAGTTATGAAGATGCATTAGACGTGAAAAGTTTGTTTTTTGCAAAAAAATTGAAGCTTACGGTTATATCTTGTTATTTGCATAATACAAGGTGCTTGGAAATGCTAAAGGGGCAGTTGCTGTTGTGGTGTCAATATTGATATTCAAGAATCCGGTGTCGGTAACAGGGATGCTAGGATACTTGCTGACAGTGCTGGGAGTGGTTCTCTACAGCGAAGCCAAGAAGAGGACCAAGTAAACCTAACCCAGTCTCTGTAACACTGTCGCTTTAAATTTTAGCTTATTCTTTTTTGGGAGGAAACACACTTTGAAGTTCATGTATTCTTTTCTAAATTCTGATTGTTTTCCATTTGTATCCTGTGACGTGATTATGCGTCTACGCTTGTATAAATACTGTAGAATTAAAACATCAATACCTGACTCACTGTTATCTTGTTGGTCCACTTCAGCCGTTGCAGTTTTCGTATTCCTTTTTTTTTTTTGGGGTAAAACCATGAAAAGAAGAATAATATTTGAACTTCATATTCTGTACGACTTGATGCTTATATGTAGTAAAGACTAAAGAACATGTTGACTGGTGTATTCACATAATGTGTGAAAATTTATAATTTAATTGAGATTTAAATCACAAACAATCTATCTTAGATAAATGAATAGAAATTTGATGAACAAGGGCGTAAATGCAATTGGAGTTGTCACATGACAAGAAGAATAAAACATCTTTTATTCTAAAATGAGGCAATGTTGCTAAATAATTTAAATGCAGATCCAATTATCTAGTAATAAGTAAGCTATTAATAGAGTTTTTGTTATATAAAGATAATGATTAAATTAAGTTTCTATCTCCACAGTGGCATAATTATCTCATGGTAAGTCAGTAATACATGATGTTCAGTCTTTAATAAATTTGATTAGTTTGTTTTTCGTTTACTTTTGCGAATTAATTAACTTACGACAAATATTACAATATTATAATAGTTATTTAGTAACCTTAAGGTGGAGTTTGTTTATCTAAGTGATGTACACTTCATAAGGTCACTTGTTCAATGCAAACTATGAGTTACTTGATTCTATTATTAAACTAGTTTTATACCAGTTCGGTGGACGGATTAGGTGATGTATCAAGTTGTCTGCGCCGATCACTTGCTTTGCTTGCAGTATACTTATTGCCTACCACATTTTTGTCCACAAGGAAATTACTTCACAACACATTTCATTCCATCAAGTTAATTGTGTTATGAACATCTAGATTTCTTTTAATTAAGCAGCGATATGACCTGAAACTCAGCTTTGATTTCTTTCCTTTGTGTAATATTTTAATTTTAATTAAAATAATATAATTTGAAATAACATAATAATCACAACACAAGAATGGTATTTTGTTAATAGCCAAATCTCTTAAACAGTTATTTGTACTTAACCTTGTATTTGTATTAAAGTATATCATATGGATCAAAAATTAGAAATTTTACCTTCACTATGAGCATAAATACAAATATATAAAGGAACTTACAGGTAGAGCAATACCAAACACTCATATGCAAAACCTAGATGTAAGAAAAAAACTAACACTTCTACTTAAAATTTAAGTTCTTAAAATTTAATATAAGCTAACCAAAATACCTTCAGTGCCCTTACCTCCATTATTACAAACTTGAGTTCAGCCTCCGATGGAGCAACAATGGTCTTTAATAAGAGGCATCTTATTATCCTTTTGAGCTGCATAAACTCCGAAAATTGTGGCTTCTGTAGCAAATCATGTAGATAGACTTTATTTCTTCTCATAAACGAGTTGTCTTTGCATTATTTGCAACATTTCAATAGTTACCATTATTATAAGAACTTCAATACCAAATCCAACATAACATTATAAGTCAAAAAATCAATGCATCCATTCACATTGATAGCAAAAGTATACTACTTAAAATACAAAATCTAACCCTCTGTTACATAAAAGTAGACCCAAAATGAAACTGGAAGCAAGGAATTATAACTATATTACAAACTACATTTTCATCTTATGTAATACCCATGTCCATTATGCAATTGGTGCTCAAGTAAGAGTTGATGGCTATTCTCCATGCAATATTGTGAAGCTATTGTAATAGTTTAGCAAGTTTTGATTACTGTTCACTTGATTTGTCTCTTGAAATAAAAGCAACTCACAACCGCTGCAATTTGATGATGATGATGACTCATCAAACTATAATTAAAAACTACATCAAGCAACAAAATTTAACCGCTATATGTTTAGTTAATGTGTGTTATTACAATTAAAAACTAATACAGACACTAAGAGTTCAACTCTCTGTTAGGATTTAGAGGTTTACCTTAGCGTTGCAAATAGGAGGTAACACTTGCGATGGAATGTAGATAGGCAGTAGATTATAAGGAGAGGTGTCTTTGAATTTTGTGATATGAGCTTATGCATAAATTGTGTGGATATACCTTTAATGCTTCAGCAATACATTATAAAACTTTTCATCCATGTCCTTGATTTGAAATGGCCCATGATGCTTTAAAAATGTTTTTGCACAAGGAATGTCTTTAACCTACAGAAGAGTATTTGTTATAAACCAGGATTAATCTATTAAACAGGTTAAAATGTTTTACTGCTAAATAGTAATTCAGATGCACCATAATGTTTGACTTGTGAAACTTGAATGAATTCATGTTCTTTCATCCAAGTACAATCAATTTCTTCGGTAAGATCAACAGCCAATAAAAGCTTGAATTACAAAACCAACATTGCATTCTTCAGGGCCAAAACTTTGTATAATGAATAAAAATTAAAATACTTGTTGGATGGGTTTATAAATATCATATTTGTGGAGTACTTTGTATGACCACTGTTGCTACACAAGTCCTAACCTAGAGGATTACCACCAGGAGACAGGGTTTGAGCTTGACTTGGACTTGGGCTAGGATTATATTTGCGAGACAAAAACAAAACTATGAGACTCGCCATGGGCAGATGAGAGTTCTCCACGTGACCACCCCTCGGTGTAAGAATAAGTATGTGTTTACAAGATAGGATAGCAATCAAAAGGGGGTTTCAGTATATGTTATAGGAGGAGTGAGTTGATTAGATTGTGTTTTACCTGGTCCGTAAAGTGGTATTTATAGTGTTCATGGGAAGAGGTTCTTCCCTGATAATCTATTCTAGGCTATCTGCAATCAATCATCTGAATGGACCTTTTTGGTTAGGGAGTTCCTTCCTTTTTTGGTGCAAAGGGTTTCTTGCTTAGGATTAATGCACATTGTCTCTTTAGTTGACCATTGTTCCTTCCAAAGTCTGACTATGCTCCTATCTGTTAGAACTTTTCACTTTTGTCTTTTGTTGTTTTCTGCACTGACTTTATTCCTTGTCGACCAATGAATGCATTCCTATTGAATTGCTCTTATTTCTTTCAACTTCTTTCAGGATTCGCTAAGTGTGGAGACCAATATTTATCTGGTGCTTTTATTGAGCCACGGCCAAGGATGCTTGCCGCGGCTAAGGTATTCACTTGTTCTTGTGAGCCGCACGGAGGGCTTGGGGGCACTACTCCCTAAGGAGCCGAGAAGGGAAACGCCCTTCGGTGACTTTCGCGGTCGCCCTCACTGAACCGAAACAAATATTGATGCATTTGATTTTTATATCTGAAAAACCGCTTGTATTGACTTTTTTGTGTTTTATGATCCCTTGAGCTGTGGCATCGCACACCCGCGACCCACGACTGAAGTATACTTCCTTGCGTCGCGGTGTAAAACCCCATGTGGCTCGTGGCTAAGGCGTGTTCCCTTGAGCAGTGGTTGATGGTGACCATGTGACTCGTGAGTTGGTATTAGTCCGCCAGTTGCGGTATGAGCTCTTTCCTTTGGCATAGCCTGTTGCAGTCAGAGATCTCGGTTACTAGCGACTAGAGGGTGGTACCCCATCAACCACAAATTGCATTTTCATTCCATCTTCAGCTAGGGCTGTACAAATCGTGGCTCAAAGTTCGCTCGAGAAAAGCTCGAAAAAAGCTCGGCTCGAAAAAAGCTCGTATCTAAACGAATCGGCTCGGATCGGCTCGAATTCTAAACGAGCCGAACTCGAGCAAGGGTTAGCTCGGTTCGAGCTCGGCTCGTGTATGGGTTCGTTGGCTCGGCTCGTGACTCGGCGCATATAGTATATGTATATATATATATATATATATATATATATATATATATATATATATATATTTATATAGTTTAATAATAATAATAATTATTATTACTACTACTATTATTATGACTATTATTTTTATATTAGGATTTTAAAAAAGTTTTCTTAAAATAAAAAAGGATTCTTTTGAAAACATTAAGTATTTTGTTTAAAATATATAACTTGTTAGTATATTGTTTATATTTAAAATAATGATCTTTGTTCCCTTAAGTACGGGGTACCCAACAAAAGGTAAAAGCCCTAATATAAATTTATTGTGTTTTCATATAAATTAATGTGAAAAAATAAAAAAAAATTAATCGAGCCGGCTTGAACAAGCCACGAGCTGGCTCGAGCTTTTCACGAGCCGAACTCGAGCAAGTGTTTTGAGCTCGTTAAAATTTTCGAGCCGGCTCAGCTTGGCTTGATAAACTTCGAGCTCGAACCCATCCTGGCTCGGCACGGATCGGCTCGGCTCGTTTACAGCCTTATCTTCAGCATTCAAGAGATAATCTGCAATATGTTAAATGACTAATGATTCAATAAATGCTCAATAAAAACTTATAGACAATCCCACATTAAATCTTGTAATAAAGTTTGAGGACAATATAAAACTTCCTAAAATCATAAGTTTAGTAGGCATATAACCCATGAAGATTGTTATGATGCAAATCAAATGTTATAAATAGTATAATTTTCATTTGTACACATAAATGTTGTATTCTAATCCATTTGATTTTATTATAAGGTTGTTCATAAAGTTCATCTCTAAGCTGCATAATCATAAAAAAACAGCCATGCATCATCAATTCATCATCATCATCAGTTCATCACCATAATAAGAGATCAGTGTAATACCATTGAACCGTACCATAGCTACTATTAAAATGTGAATAAGATAAGCAATTAAAGCTTTAAAACATCAAATTTCGTATAATACCACTGATCCCTGTGTATTCAATTTTGTTTAAAATGCTCGGTAAGTAAAAACCGATTGAAATGCTACCCTTGCAAATACAAAAACATCCCTTATATTAACATTAAACTAATGAGAAAAAGACTAAACAAATGATGCATTGAACAGGATAATAAACACCGATGAAAAACAACATAATTAATTTGAGCTTAAAATTTAGGGAAAATGAGGCTAATGGGTGAATTAGCCAAATAGGTCAGAAGTAGTATGAATGTTAAGTAGGTTTTTTAATGATTACCTTCAACGCAATAATGAATTGCTTGATCTCGTGAACCTTCTTCAAACAGAATAACAAACCAACGGAAGTTAATATCACCTAGCAAAGCCTTGTGGGGGGCAGGAAGACGACCCGTGACCTTCTACGGCGATAAGTTGTCGGTTTTGAAAGCCAATTGCATGCCACGACGAATCCAATGCCTTCGTCTTCGGGCGTTTAGTCAATTATAGTGAATCCATAGACTAACAACGGCTTGATTTCTGGAATCAGGAAATGAATTAATGATTAATTTTTTATGGATGAGAAAGTTTGTGAATTGAAAGTATGAAAGAGAGACACATCATGATATATTTATGGGGATAGTTCAGGCGGAGGTTACCGACTTACCAACGACAATTTGGGAGATGAAGCAAACGTGGGAGGAAAGATCAGAAAACCGCCATAGAAACTGCTCCGCTAAAGTTGCGGGAACGTGAGGAGGTAGGATCGGAGGAAGGCCTGTAATCAACGCATGATTTCCCAACTTCCCATTTTATACGTCTCAGATGCAAAGTACGTGGATATGGACGGTCCAGATCTCCTGAAGTACTCTAACCGTTTAGCAGCAACCATATACATATATATATATATATATATATATATATATATATATATATATATATATATATATATATATATATATATATATATATATATATATATATATATATATATATATATATATATAAGGGTCGGTCACTAAATGTAATTTTCGTGCGAAGAGTACGAAGTCACCGGGGCGTGACACGTGTTTTTTGACATGAGGGTAGTTTCGTCTGCGCCATAATTACACAAGTTATATTCATAATTACACAAGTTATATTATTATTACGCAAAGTAAAAGTACTCACGTTATAAAAAAATAATTACGCAAGTTATGTTCATAATTACGCATTTAATAATTACGTATTAATAATCACGTAAGTTATACGCACAACAAATAGACGTTTTTAAAAAAAGTGTTGATTTTTAAAAAAAAGTTTATAGCAATACTATACTCATTATTCATAATTTACATAAATTCATATACTATTTATTTTTCAATAATTTTCTTGATATGGTTAATGTTATATGTATGTTTCTTTAATAATAATATTTTCTTCTAATTTGAATATGATTTTTTTAGGATAAGACATTGAAGCGACGTGCTACACTTGATGAATTTTGGATGCAAACCCATGCAAAGAAAGGTTCGAGACCCCTAGACAGATTGACGGGTAGTGGGTCTATAGGAGATAATTTGGGAGAAGCCGGTGATGTGGAAGAGAACATTCACGAGCATAACGTGAATTGGGTTGACTCGAGGGCGGGTGAAACTATGGTACGTCTTCTTTACTTTGTAATTATATTTTGTTACTAAAGTATATAATTTTAGAAAATATGTCATTTTTAGTTGAAAAAATACATTTTTAAAAATAAAAAAGATATTTTTATATAGACAAGGTTGTAGAGAATCAAGTTATAGTACCCTTTTGAGTCGGACTTATAGCTTGTAATATAGTATAGATAAAACTTTAGGTTATATTACTTATTTAGTCGTATTATGTTAACACGCATGTACTATTGCATCTAAAACTTGGTGGACCTTTTAAAGCCAATGCAAGCCAATGCACTGTCTTTAATTGTTTTCTTCTAAAGTGATGAAAATATTATATGATTTTCAAGCATGTGTAAGTGTGTATTTTGTATTAGTTCATAACATGTAAACTTTAAACGCTTGTACTTATTTATATATGCAAACTATAAAATGTTTACGCACTAATTTTTTCTTATTACAGAATAAATATAAGGAGTGTGTTGTTGAGAGGTATGGAGAGGATGATACCTTACACCCCGAACTTGATGTGGAATTGTGGTCACAAACTAGCGGGGGAAATAAAAGAGGTAGATTATACGGGACTGGCAACACTTGTGACCCGTATGTGGTGCTAACCGGTACACCATCAATGCCTAGTAGTGATCCATCTGGGAGAAGTGATGAGGTTTGTATTCTCTTTTAGTGATAGAAATTCGATGTATTTTTAATAACGACAAAAGTATATTTATTGTGATATCAGTAATTCATCATAGTAGAATGTTTCTATTTACACATATTTAATTGTTGTTTGGAAAGATGATTGTTTGCATGAATTAGTAACAACTAGAGGTGACAATTCTAACTTATTTGTTTTTAGTTGGGTTGATCTAGACATTATTTACATGGATATGGGTAGACTTGATAAAACAAAGCCACTCATTATATTTTGAGTCATTATGGTTTTAATTCTAACAACTTAGGTTAGTTTTGGGCAAAGTACTTTTTTAGTTGGTATTAATTGATCAAGATGGGTAATTGAACATATAGAAATGGGTCAAGATGAGTCATTTTTGCACCAATACACAATTTACTTGAATGAAGTGCTTTATATCAAGCTTTATTTGTTTGTAATTTGTTTAAATAAGTGTTCTAAATGTATTTGGTATAAATGTCTTATGAGTGTGATTTGCTAATGTATTTATTATAGGTGCAAAGGTTGAAAGAACAAGTAGCGGAGTTAAAACGTGATAAAGCAGAGAAGAATGCTATGTTGGAGAAAATTGAAGAAAATGCAAGACTATATGCGGAAATGAGTGAGAAACGTCGATTGCTATCACAAAACCTACCACAAAACATTCCATCAAGTTAAGGAAGGAGTTTATGCTAGTAACCACTATGATTTCTACATTAATGTTTTTGGATGATTTGAATATTTTATACTATTTGGTTTGGATTAAGTGTGATGTTTTTGGATGTTTAATGTATTGCAATTGGATGTTTTATGTTATTTGGTTTTGGTTAACCTTTAATTAAAATTGTATATATTATAAAAGTTGTGGCATATATTATTTACAGGAAAAAGTTCAATAACATTATAAAAAGAAAATCTTTCGAAAAATTTAGATGAAATTCATAGTTAAATCCATAGCAATAATTTTATATATCCGCAACAAAAAATTGCAAATCTATAGCAAGATTGGTAGCAAAAATATAACAATACTCACAGCAAAATTCATAGGAAATTCCATAGCTAAAATCTAGCAAATCTATAGCTAAATTTCATAGCAAATATTTGTAGTAAAATCCTAGATAAATAACTCATAGCAAAACCGTGGCTAAAATCCATAGCAAAACCGTAGCAAACTTTTCCATAGCAAAAATTTCATAGCTAAAATCAAACAAAACTCCGTAGCAAACTCCATAGCAAATATTCGTAGCCAAATGCGTAGCTAAATTAGCGACGCCAGTTTGTGTAGCTAAACCCGTAGCAAATATTAGTCCATAGCAAAATTCCGTAGCTAGACAAATTCGCGACGAAAGTATCATCTACAAACTAAATTCGTAGCAAACACTCGTTTTGCTATGGATTCGCTACAGATTTTCGTAGCAAATACCTTTTTCTGTAGTAGTGAGGTGGTCTTCAAACTATCATCTTTACCCACTATCACACAAACCTCTGAATTTAACCTGACATTCTTGATCGAACTTGGGTTTCCACTAGAAAACACAGACGTCTTATCACCATATCAAATATTTCGTTGATCATAGATAATATAAAAATTATTAACAACCAAGGTCAAATACTCAAATATGCTATAAGAAATAGTTTGTCTTATAGTTTTACTTTTACATCTTTAATATTTTGTTTTTTCATGCTAAAACTATCTACATAATATTTAGTATTTTGTATGAGTATGATTTAATTAGTTGTAGGATCACGTGACTCGTATAAATCTATAAATGATTTATGCCACATGCATGTATAATTGAATGTGGTAAATTATTTCTTTATGAGCTACTAAATAATAATCATTAAAAAATATTGGCACATAAGTTTTTTTTGTTTAGTTAAAGAATATTTGTTATTAAAAATATATGTAATAAAAGAGAGACTGTATGTAAGAAAGATCACAACACAATTAAGCTCAGAATTCTCTCTCTACAACACACACACACAGAGAGAGAGACACTTATTTAGAGAGTTAAGGGACATAAAGTAGGTGATAGAGAAGTAGAGGTGTGTATATATATATGCAGGTGATGAATGATGCATCTAGTTGTTCCATGGCGGTCAGTAGTAGTGTTAGTGTTGAGCATGTGCTTCTTGTCCATTAGAGGTGTGGCTCTACTGCAGAATGATCATGAATCCTCAAGAACAAGCAGCTGGAGTAGAGATCAATATGATCATGTGTCAGTGTTTCCATCCAACCCTCGATTCTCCGGCAACTTCTTCGGCTTCTTGCCCAAAAGAAAGACTGCACAACCACTTCCCACCTCCGCTCCTTCCCGAAAACACAACGCCATCCGCCCCACCACGCTTCCACCTGCAGCTCCATAGCAGCTTTTTTTCTTTTTACAAATTAATGAGCTGAGCTAGGTGAATATATATGTACGTACTTCTGTATATAAATTGCATATATATTCCTAGATAATTACTACTTCTTTCTTTAAGTTACTAATTAAATTCGATATATGGGTGTTTGGTACTTGGTTAGTTCTATATATTTGGTTTACTTATAAGTTGATCGATCGAATAATATTGGAATTGTAGTCATCGATGCAAAAAACAACATTAACTGGCATATCAATCGGCTAATTAAGCCATTTTAACTACTTTAATACGTGTGATAATTGTTATTATTCATTGTTATATATATTTTTTATATTAAGAACTCCATCTAATTTAAGTTTGTCAATATATTGTTTTGAGTTTTGGCTGTTAGAGAATAAAGATAATCATAAATGAATTCTTTGAATAATTATCAAATTATATTTAAATGAGTAGGTATGTGTATTTGTGATAATATTCATTTTCTGATAATTGAAGAGACAGATTAAAGTAAATTAAGATGAAAGTTGTGCTTAGCAAATCATCCATAAAATAAGGTGCTATAATTCGAGAATAAAACATAATCATGTATGGTTTAAGCATTTGACCCTACTTGCAACTTTCCCTATTCATAACCTTTACATTATATTATATATCTAAATAAACAAGTATATAAAAAATTTAGGAAGTCATTTTTTAATAAATCAATTTTACATCTTATTTTAATACTAAGTTCGTTCACTTTATTAAATACTTGTAATATCTCTTTAAATTTAACTCTGTAAAAAAATAATTATCAAACGAAAAAGAAGTTGAGAATGTATGAGCATGAATGGTACGTTTAGGATGTTTTGGTATAGGCTTACAAATTTATGAGAAAGGTATTTATCGAACCCAAGAATAAGCTCAACAAGTCTACTCCAACATCTATATTGGTTATACATAATAAGATTTAAACTCTTAACTATTTAAAATGACACTATTTTAACACTATCGATTCGAGAATTGATCCCGTGGCAAGTACAAAACTTAGCACCCATCATGAAGAGAGAAGGGCCTCCAGCTCAAATTCATGTTCATCATTATCATCATTGTTTCAATCTTGTTTATAAGTGTTATATATTTTACTGTAATTGGATTGATTAGTCGATCAATATGATCACGATATCCATTAAACAAGTCAGGAGGTGCGGAGTGCGCACTTCTTTGAGTTTATTGTGATATTCGAAATTAAAACCTTTTTAGGGACGAAGCCCTTAAGCAATGGCGGTTCCAAGGGGTCAATGCCCCCTTGACGGGGTTTTAGAGGCAGCGCCTCTGGAAGCGGGGTCCAAAGGCAGAGCCCCTAGCTTTTAATAAAAATTGCTTTATTAAACACACATTAAAAATTGTTTTATCAAAGTTTCACATGTGAAACTCGGGGGGTAAGAAGTGAGCGCTTTAAACATGAAAACTGCCTTTGGCAGTTGACCCCATCTCTGTCAAAATACGCATTTTGAAATATGATAGACACTTTTTTTTTCTAGTTCAAAAAATTCTCTCATTAGATCCATATATCGTTCTTAAAATTTTCAAGTTTTATCCGATTGAAAGTTCAGATTGAACCTTAAATATGTTTCAATCTGAAGGCGTATTTCACGACTCTCAAATCATCCGGTTTATTGAATCAATTTTTCAATAATAGGTAGTGTATGCATGGAAATGTCGAGATCATGGGGGTACAAGACAACCTTATTTGTTGGCGGGCTTAAAACTTAATTTGGATGCTTTTATCTTTTTGGCTATATGCTTTGAATCATCCCTGATTATCTACAAACATTTTGATGCCATCACGTTGCATTTCTTTAGGTGGAGAAAGTATTTATTCTCTTTTTTTATAAGTCAAGACCAGTCATTAAGATGATTATCTTGTCATGCATTTTAAGAACCGATTTCTAATGTTATACATGCATTCATACATACACGTATCTATATGGAACGAATCAAACAAAAATACTTATTTTTTGCAAGAACTTTTTCAATTCTTTGTTGTCACATATTAATATGGGTTAAAAAGAATTATTTTACACTTGTATAGAAACATTTAAAAAACTATTATAGTTCTTAGAAAATTAAAGGTTATCATTTGTTTGTTCAAATTAACTCTTTAAACATATGTAAACATATATGAAATTAGAATTATCATAAAAACCAAAGTTCTCTGGATAATTCTTTCCGATATATATATTTTAAAAGTAAATTAACATCATCAACAAAACAAAAAAGCTAAGAATTAGTGGTTATGATTATGACCGGACCTTCCATTCGAAATTAATTAAAGCCAGCACACGCGGTCGGTCGCATCATGGTTTCATTTCAATGGGCATGCATACATAATATATGTTTCTCTTTTTCAATTTATATATGACTCGTCAATTTAACTAACCATTTGTATATATTTCAGGGAAATTAAAACTCTAATGTGTTTTCATATACTGTTAGTGTCATAATATGAAGTTACTTTAATCTAAAAAGTATAATATATAATTTTAACCATCAATCTAATTAATCAATATAAAAAATAAAGTTGAAAAGTATTTTAGACATTACAACTTTTGTTGACCCTTTTTTATGCTCCAATACTTTTTTTCAGACGTTTTAAACTTTTATATACGATATATATTTTTTATATAATTTACACAAAAAAACAAGCTAGCACTTTTTATCCTTAAACAAATACAGTATCATTACATATAAGAACAAAAACACTTACATTTTTCAACTTACATAATTTATGTTCGTCGTTATGTATTTTCTCCAATTATTGTGTTTTTTTGTTCGTTATTTTGTTTTCCTGAACACTGTTGTGTTTTTTTTAAAGTTTCTTCAATGTGTGTTCATATACTATTAGTGTCATAATAAAAAGTTACTTTAATTTAAAAAGTATAATATATAATTTTAACCAACAATCTAATTAATCAATACAAAAAGTTTAGTTGAAAAGTATTTTAGACACTACAACTTTGTTGACCCTTTTTTAAGCTCCAATACTTTTTTTTCAGATGTTCAAAACTTTTATACATGACATATATATTTTATATAATTTACATAAAAAACAAGCTAGCACTTTTTATCCTTAAAACAAATACAATATCGTTACGTATAAAAACAAGAAAAATTACATTTTTTAGCTTACATAATTTATGTTCGTCATTATGTATTTTCTGTAATTTATTGTGTCTTTTTGTTCGTTATTTTGTTTTCTAAACACTGTTGTGTTTTTTATAAATAATAAATTCTGAAATACATAATGATAATATAACGGTGTTGTGTACTTCTGTTATGTAAAACATAATGATAAATTAATAATTAATTTATTTAAGAGTTAATTTCACTTTTGCTCCATAAGGTTTGAATAAAGTAACTATTTTTCCTCCAAAAGATTCAAAACATCAATTCACCTCCAAAAATTTCATATATTGTTTCAATTTCACTCCAAAAGTTTTATTATCTTGGATAAAGTTGAACAACTAATAAAATTTTTGTATTAAAATTAAAACAACTTATGAAAATTTTGAAGGAAAATTGATATTTTTAAAATTTTAAAGGAAAATAGTTATTTTTAGCAAACCTTGAGGAGTAAAATTGAACTTAATATTTTATTTAATAAGTTAAAACAATGAGAAAGTAATGCATAATGATCTCATACGATCGTACCTAGTAAAACTGACCATATAGTTAATGGTTAGACAACACTACCCAGTATGCATGCTAATGACAACTTTGACTTTTGAATAAATGTGGTCCTATTATATTTTACTATCGAATCTTGTTATATGTACATATTTAAAAGCATATGTAATTGTTCGCCTCTTCTAAGATAAAAACTTGAGCTAGTTAATTGCTACTAGGCTTGGTTAGATTGGATGTTTATAAGGCCCATTTGGGTGGAAAACTCATTGAGACTATTGATGATGTTATTGGGTGGGTTTGAATTTTATTTTTTTTTCTTTTACGTTAACAGTAATTTTATTTATTCTTAACAACAAAGGGAGTTTTGGTTATTTTCGTGTCATTTATAGAGAAATTTAATGTCAATCAACTCTAGTTAACAACTATAATTGAACTTGTTAAGTTTTTACAAATTATTATACTTACGCACATAGAAACGGCGGTGATGCAATATTTGTTTTTATAATAACCTACAAGTTTCATGCTTTGTATTTTATCTCGTAGAAAAAATCAAAATAGGTGTAGACACCCCAGTGGTGGAAGTTTATATTTTTTAAGTGCGAGCGCGAGGGTTCAATTCCTGTATGTCTTAAATTTTTTTCCTACCGGTCGTCTAGGACTTCACATGGGAGAACCTATTTACTTATTATCTTGATTTAAAAACAAAGGTCGGTGGCATTTGGCATCAGCCAACTTTCACCTTTTAATTTTTAAATTTCACACTTTTAAGCCTTCTAATTTCTCAAAAGTTTATAAAATACACTTTGACTTCCTCAAGTTTACAAGTTTTGGCTTAACTCTCTGTATATTTTACTTAAAAAACTAATTTCTTACATTCTTACTTTTATGTACGTGTCGGTATAAATTCGAGTCCGTATTGTTTTGACGCATTTTTTTCCAAAAACGAGCGGGGTCACCTATAATAAGTTACATTTTGAGTTGGTTTACGTTTTGACGTAATTTTGTTTGGAAATGAGTCGGGTCAAATATAAAACGATTTCATCTGACGGTATAAATTTGGCTTGCTATAAGTTGCAATATAAATTTTAATTTAGAAATAGCATATAACTTATCACACTACATACGCGTCACCACACATGCTTATTTTTATGCACGTTTTAAGCTGGTCTATTTTCTTACATAAATTTTGTCTGGAGTCGTGTTAAATATACTATGTTTTTCATTTGATGGTATAAATTCAAATTATTTTATGTTCAGACGTAAATTAAGTTCAAAAATAAACCCAGTCGATCTACCGCCACAACCGCTAAAAAACTAGTTAATTCAAAAGTAAAAATTTATACGAGTTTTAGGAAAACTATGTTCCTAAGTTTATTTAAGGAGAGAAAAAGAAAGAAACGAAAGGATAGAAATAAGAAGTTGTGTTCCAGAGTTTTTTTTAATAGAAGGAAATAGAAAGAATAAAACGAAAATAAAAAAGTCGTGTCAAAAAAAAGAAAAAGAAAATAAGGCTAAAAACAGTATTTTCAAATCGGAAAAAGGAGAAAAAAATTAATAAGAGAAAAGAAGAGGAAAAAAAGAAAAAAAAATGATTCAGTAAGTAAACTCTAAAGGCATGTTTGGGAATGCTTAAAAAAAATAACTTATTCTTATTGATTTTTTCAATAAGTTAATAAGTTAGTATGGAGTGACTTATTAACTTATTCACTCACAACAATCACATTGCCAAACACTATAAAATAAATTTTTAATTTTTCAAAAGTTAAAAAATTAAAAGTTGATAAAAATAAGCACTCCTAAGCAACCCAAGTTGAGTTTCATTTCGGGGCTAGTATGACCCGGAGTAGAATCAGGTTCTTATTACAAAATTAGGGTTGATGAAATAGGAATAGAATAGAATAGGAATAGGAATAGGAATTGTGGTGTGAAATTCAAATTACGATGGCAGGGGTTTCAGTGGAGAGGTTTTCCGACCTCATTCACTCCGCCAAATTCTCCACTGATGTTCCTTCGAAGCTCCACAACTTACGTAAGCTTAAAGATGAGTTTTCTATCGCACGAGACCCTCTGCTGGTCACGCAGTTCTTTCCTCAACTTCTTCATCTTCACACCGATCGCTGCAGCCCCGTTCGCAGATTCGTTGCAGAGTACGTATCGGGATTAATCCCTCTCATTCATAACATTTATTTATTTATTTATTTATTTATTTGTTTGTAATATTTCATTTCTAAATGAGTTGAATTTGCCACCTCTAATTGAATTGATTCTCATATGTAGGATTGCTGGTGATGTTGGATTGACTTATACCGATTTATTACCTGATATTGTACCTTTATTGATTACTCTCTTAAGAGATGGTACACCTGCAGTTGCTAGACAGGCCATCACATGTGGAATCACTTTATTCCGACACTCTCTTGTCAAAACTGCAATTCAGGTAAATTTATATGTTAATTGCTAAATTAAGTTGCATAAACTTTTATGTTTATGCCTTCCCATTCAGTAGAATCTTTAGTCCAATGGTGTTTCAATATGCTTTGCCAAATGTGTTACAGTTCAAAAACATGTTGCCTCAAACAACGTATGGTTCTATCAAGATGTTAAAACAAAATGAAGAAACCAAGAATATGGGACACAATGATATATGTGTTGAAATAACTGGATTGATCAAATGAAATAAAATCCATGGTTTTACGTGATCAAATCACAAGATTATGATGCCCAAATTTAATAACAAAAACCACACAAATTATAATGACCCTACACCTCTATTTATACTATCTTAGAAATTAATCTTGATGTTCAAGGGTGTATACGGGTGAACCAAGAAAGATAAGGGTGGTTTTAGTTAACATGTAGAATATGTTAGCCAAGGTAAATATTAGGAAAGTATTGAATGTATTGGCTGTGAATGGCTTGTCATTCCAGCTGTGTTTGAGCTGTGATTTCATAGTAATTAAGGTTAAAAGTAGTATAAAAGAGGGTCATTGTATAGAGTTTAAGGTGTGGTCTTTTGTTCTTCATATATACAAAAAGAGTCATGGTAGTTCGGTAGTTCCCACAAAATACCGAGTATTATCTTTGTTTTTCTGGGCCAAACAGAAGTTGTGTGAACAAAAGCTGTGTGAGGCAGAACAAAAGTTATGTGAAGTGGATTTTAAGATAATTGGTTGATTAAACGGGGAAGAAAATCGATTCCAGCGAGTGAAATTGATTGACTTGAGACAAGATGAATTGAGGTGAAAGTAATCAGCCAGTAGGGACGAATTTATATATAAAAACAAAAGCTGAGTGATTCAATGTAGGAAACAAAGCAGTGTGTGAAGCACTAGAGACCAGATCTGTGTGATTCAAATCAATTAAGAAAAAGAAGTAGTTTGTTGTGTGAGGTGGCAAAGAAAAACAAGGACAAAAGTAGAGAAGTTTAAAGTTTGTGTGATGCAAACAAAGTTAGGGCGAATCTGATCTACCTTGAAGCAAAAGTTGTGATACTTTCAGGAATTAGAAGAGAAGACGTGGCCAAGGAAGAAGATATGCAAGTCATAATTTTTATCATTGTGACGGTGATAATAAGGTTTAGGGATGTGATATCCAACCCTGATAATAAAGATGAATGGAACCTGAGAAAGTTCTTGCACATTCATGAGATGATGGTGTTGAGATTTGAAAATTGTCCAAGAATTATAGTGAATCAACAACAAGTGTTACTCGGAATTCAAGACCAAGGTGGTACAACATCAAGATTAAGGGCGAGAATGTTAGAAATTAATCTTGATGTTCAAGGGTGTATACGGGTGAACCAAGAAAGATAAGGGTGGATTTAGTTAGCATGTAGATTATGTTAGTCAAGGTAAATATTTGGAAAGTATTGAAGGTTTTGGCTATGAATGGGTTGTCATTCCAGCTATGTGTGAGCTGTGATTTTATAGTAATTAAGGTTAAAAGTAGTATAGAAAAGGGTCATTGTTAGAGTTTAAGGTGTGGTCTTTTGATCTTCATATATACAAAAAGAGTCGTGGTAGTTCCCACAAAATACGAGTATTATCTTTGTTTTTTTGGGCTAATATTCTAACATACTAACCTTAACTTGTTTCCTTAGTTACCTACAACTTCTAACGATAAGGAAACAACTAAAATAAACTATTACAATTATCTAGACTGAATGCATAAACATAAATAATTCTCTAAAAATTATCTCATAATTGAAGCTGATCTCTATCCTTTTCTTTCTTGATTTATCTCACTTGCTTTACGACTTCAATCCTTGAACTTTCACGAATCAACCATACAAACCTTTTCACTAATTAGATTAAATCCTACATTCTCCTCTTTAGTACTAATTTGTTCCTCCTAGATCTTAAATCCCCTACCAGACCTGTCTTTGGTCCACTGATCTCAAAACAAACCTCGATATCTTGCACACAACATAAATCATAACTTGCTTTTCATGCCTCCTCGCTTCTTACTTCTTCTAGAGCCCTTTAGTTGATCATCATACCATGATTTTCATCTTTCCTTCTAACTGTTCTTTAATGCCCTTGTATCTTTCATCTCATTAACTTTACGTCTTTTGCCTCCTTGTATCTTCCTGTCTTACGTTCTCCTTTTCCTTGTTTGCTTCACACAACCAAACCCCTTTTTTTATTTCATATAGCTTGGATCACCACAAATAATTGTTTGCTGCTCTTTTCTCTTGCTATACCCTAGCAACGCAAAGCACCAAAAAACTCCAATTTTTTTATTTGATAGATCTACCCGCCATCCTATTTTTTGCTTTTTCTCCTCAAACTGAATCACTAAGTTTAATCACCTAACATAGATCTTCCATCCATGTTCAATCTGTTGCACTACTTGAACCACTCAACTTTAGAATCACCTTCACATCTCTCCACGACGTGTCTCGCACATCATCACCTCCCTTTGGATTCGTAAACGCACTCGTCACATGCAATCACACCCTTCATAAGTCACGATTCTTCCACACTGGTTCGTATCATGTGGACTGCTCCTCTTTTCACTTTGATCTTGATCACTTCACATGACTTGCTTTCACAGCTTCTTGATCTCCTTGAATTGTCTCTCATGATGTTTTTTACTTCGTATTTGATTGTCTCTTACTTTGTTTGAACCGATCACAGATTCTTAGTTTCTATCAATCTTTCACAGATTCAATCTGGTGGCTTTGTTCTTCTTCATAACTCGATTGTCCTTCTCCTCGTCTTCAAAGGCTTGTTAGTCTTCCCTCGACCGTTCTACACACTCTGATAGAAATTGTTAGAATAATTGGATCGAGCAAATGGTTTTAGATGATCAATCACAATATCAAAATATTTTAATATTAATAATGACTAATGAGAACAACACAATTCAATGACCCTATGCCACTATTATTAACATAAATACGTCTTCAAATATTATCTCCGTAATTGAAGCATATCTCTATCCCTTTCTTTCTTGATTAATCTCATTTGTTTCTTGACTCCAATCCTTAAACTTTCACGATTCAACCAAACCAACCTTTTCACTAGTTAGGATTAAACTCTTCACTATTAAAGAATGCATCAAATGTAATCATGCTTCCTATGTAAGAAATATTTTAAGATTTTCTATTCTATTAGAGTTATTAATCAAAAGCCAGTAGTTGAAGCTTATGTTTGCTAATGGATCTAGCATTGATATCATGATATGTTCACAACTAAAGGGTTAACTTGGATGAAGTAAAAGAGGTCATGTAGTGAATCTGAAAGATTGGTTTAATTATATAGTAATTATCGCTTTGTTAGGAGTAGATAATTATAAGCTTTGCTTTTATGAGTCATAGATATCGGTTTTTAATAAATTGTTTATTGAGTTTCCTTATTAAAGTTGGTTACTTATTCTCTAAGAGATAGTTTTGTATTAATAGGGATTAAAGGGTCTTGTAATTTGTGTGCTTTGAGAGTCAAATAGTTTGTGTTCAATATGTGTGTGATTAAAGGGGCCTTATTTTCAAGAATTGGTATCAGACCTAGTGTAAGAGAAGGTTTGAGATTCGTTTTGAGAGCAACCTGGGGCTGTACGGCTGCCATAGGAGTCTTTTAGGCGACAAAAGGCAAGGAGGAATGGATAAGTGGGTTTTTGATAAGTTGATTAGTAGCACAAGAGTTGGCAAAGAAGGCTTAATCGAAGGACAACAACAATGTTCTTTTCATTAACAATATATTTTTTTTCAACACAAACCAAGTAGCCAAGGAGGTTGAATATAGTTCATGGTTGTGATTTGGTGTTATCTCAAGATTCATTGTTGTGATCTTGTTAATTACAGTTGTGATTTTTGGTTTAGTTTGCAGAATTAGATAGGTGTTCTGATCAGCGAAGTGAAAGAGGGGTGGTTGTTCTCGGGTTAGCAGGGTTTTGCAAGGTGTTTGTTCTAGCAGATTCAAAGGGTAGCGACAGGTTGTTGAAGTAGTTTAGGTTGGAGATTAGCAGGAGGCTTGTCAACCCAGGTTTGGATCGAAGAACAGGGGAACTAGTAACAAATGGCAACGATCAAGGCTTTAGTGAAACAACAAGTGAAAGGGAGCCAATGGTGAGGCTTGTCAACCCAGGTTTGGATCGAAGAACAAGTGAACTAATAACAGATGGCAACGATCAAGGCTTTAGTGAAAAAACGAGTGAAAGGTAGCCAAAGGCGTTTGCAGGTAATACTTTTAGCAGAGTTTTTATTGATTATCATTCCTTGGTAGTGCAGTAGATCGCTAGAATGGCTCAACCAAAGAATCAAGGAGTTTTGATTTAAAGGAATTGTTGTCAAAACGTGTGTTCAATCAAGAAGATCTAGGACGTGGCTGAGATGGAGGTCAAAGGGGTGTGGGAAAGGTCAAGACGGTCGGTTTCAACGAGGATAATGAGTGAATGTAAATATCAAGATTGGAGAGAGGGGGTGGGTGGTGGGGGTTGAATGATAGATCTAATATAGATATGTTCACAATTTAAGGGGCTAACTTGGGTGAAGTAAAAGAGTTCATGGAGTGAAACTGAATTTGGTTTATATTTTAAGTAATTATCGGTTTAACTATTAGTTTTATTTTAAGTCGTAGATAGTCATTTTAATCAATAGTTTTTTGAGTTTCCTTATTATAATAGGCTACGGGCTACCTATTCTCTAAGAGATAGTTTAGTATAAATAGGGATCAAAGGGTCTTGTAATTTGTGTGCTTTGATTCATATATAAATAAAAAAGCCAAATAGTTGGTGTTCAATTTGTGTGTGATCAAAGGGGTCTGATTTCCAAAATTTGCGACGTAACAAAATGTAACCAAGATGTCAAGTAAAACATTTCATATACCTCTTGAACTTCAGGGAAACCTCAAGCTTTGATTTGTCTCGACTATGACCATGCATATTGAGTATGCTCTTCAAAATATATGTCAACATAGATTCATAGATACTCATAGCTGTATCTTTCAGGGTCTATATTCAAGTGAGATGGATGATTCTCTTGCGTCATCATGGTTATGGGTGTTGAAGCTTAAAGACGAAATATATTCAATGGCATACCAGGTAAGCACCATTCTCAAATATCTGGCCTAAAGTCTTTTTGCATGATTTATGCACTCTAATTTTCTTTAAACCAATTTTGCAAGCCGGAGAGTGATGGGAGAAAGTTGCTTGCATTGAAATTCGTTGAAGTGGTTACTCTTTTATACACAGTCGATCCTAGTGCTTCTACTGAACCACCTGAAGATCATGCTTCTGGAGGTATTTTTATACATTCTTAGTTGTATTTTATCTTTAGTGTGGTTATTGATGTATTTTCTGATGGATTATGTGGCAGATGAATTTAACATTGCATGGCTTCGTGGGGGCCATCCCATACTTAATGTTGCTGATTTATCAATTGAAGCCAGTAAGAACTTGGGTTTGTTGCTTGATCAGCTAAGATATCCAGCTGTCAAGTCACTCAGCAATATGGTTGTCATTGTGTTAATTAAGAGGTATTTGATGTCCATCATACCTGCAGATTGTATAGTCTTAAAATGATTATACAAATGTTATTCCTTAAACCACTCATATTCATTGCCATTGCAAATGCTTCTTATAGTCCTGTAATTTGTCCACCTTATCTAATTGCTTTATCATGCCATTATAGTCTTTCAGAAATAGCAAAGAAAAGGCCCGCATTTTATGGCCGTATTCTTCCAGTTTTACTTGGGTTGGATCCGTTAAATTCTGCTGTGAAAGCTGGTCATGTTTCTGGGGTGCATCATGCTTTAAAAAATGCTTTCCTCACCTGCTTGAAATGCACACACCCGGGTGCTGCACCGGTAACATTTCCACATTCTCGATTTGTTTCGTGTGATTGCCATATTTCTATGTACATATGCAGTTCCCTTTGTGTATAAATCCTTTTGTGCTTTGAGCCTATGAGTGGACGCCCTTATTTCTAGAATATTTTCTATATTTATCTGTCACTTGAACACTTAATTAATGTGTTATCTACAAGAACTTTAGCCTAGCAAAATTCCCCCCTTCAACCTATGTTAGTTGATGGTTTTTGATTTAGTTTGTTTTGACATGAATATCTCCTGAAACATTCAAATTTAGAGGGATGCTGGATAGCTTTAGTGTAGATTCACACATTTAGTATCATCCAGATGTAGCGAATATGACTCATTAATCTGGAATTGGGTTGATATGGGTTATTCGTTGCCTGCACGTCTCCAATGGGTAAATATAAGAATTTAAAAATGAAATGAATCAAATGTTTACAACATGCTTGGTTGTCATGTGTGACCTTATTGATCAAGTGTGTCTGGTTTAATTCTTTCTTCTGTTACAGAACCACACAAATATCAAATTTCTGTCTTGTATTAGTGTTTGCATTTATATTATTTTTTTATTGTTTTCTTGGCATTTGAACTTTATTAGATAAACGAGGACATGTTGGATTTTTAGTTTAGTTTTCTTTCATTTGTACTAGTCTTGAACTATGCTCTGGTTTTCTTATAGTGGCGAGATCGTTTAGTTGGATCACTTAGGGAAATGAAAGCTGGTGAGTTGGCTGAAGAAGCTCTGCGTCAAGTCTCTAGGGGTAACTCATCAACGGCACAGGTACCCAATCTTATTATCATAAGTAATTTCTATTAACTATGGATCCTGGTCTGGGTTATGTTTTTTCTTTAAGGGGCCAACTTTAAAACTTAGCTTAAAGTTAACACATGCCACACGTGTGTTGCAGTCAAAAAGTATTCTTGTAAAATGGTGATAATTTCCGGTTTCTTACAGGATATAAAACCCTCAATAGAAGCATGTGACGCAGTGCATTCCACTGCTGTTAGGAAAAGGCCTGAACTCGAGAATGTTAGTGATATAATTAAAGATGATGTACCTGGAAAACGTGTCAAACCAACACCTAATGTGAACGAGGATTTGAAGGGCAATAATGGGAATTCTTCAAGCAAACTAACTACAACCAAACAGAATGTAGACAATGGCCCCGTGCAGCAGCTTATATCTATGTTCAGTTCATTGGTTGCACAAGGTGAACAGTCTGCTGCAATGCTAGAAATTCTAATTAGTAGTATATCAGCCGATCTACTAGCTCAAGTAGTAATGGCTAATATGCCAAACCTTCCTCCTGTTTGCCCCAAAGAAGAGTGTGAGAAAGAGTCAATCAACACCGAGTCCTCCCCTGCTATAGCTGGCAGTGGTACACAAGTTAATAATCTGTCTGCATATCTGACAGACATATTGTCAAAATCCACCAATTCTCAACATACACAGTCTGCTTCCGAGACACATATTGATGAGGTATACTCTTATAATCTTGAACTTAACTTTAAACTATTATATCTTATTTTTGTCTGATTACAACGGAAAGAATGCTACAGAAACCTGAAGTGGAGGATGAACAGCCTGCAGCAAAAGATATTGATCTAACAGATTCTACCATTGATCAAGGCTTGGTGCCTTCGGGCCCACCAGTTTCTCTTAGTTTACCATCTATGACCATTGTTAGTTTAGGTATTCCATCTGAAGATACTGAAATAGGGGAACTTGATAATGGCATACCTGGTCTAGAATCATCAGCCAAGAATGATGGGATGCCTGAAATTACCAAAATGGACATGTCACCAATTATTTCTGCTGACTTGGAAGAAAACAGTGGAGAGCAAATTACCAAAACAGGCACATCATCAGCAGATATAGTTCCTTCTATGTCTACAGACAGATCTGAGGAACTTAGTCCAAAAGCAGCTATGGTAGAGACAAACAGCAACAATTCCTCGACAGCAACTTCTCTTCAGTTAACATCTAAAGTTGTCTTGCCAAAAATGTCTGCACCTGTGGTTAACCTCACTGATGAACAGAAGGATCACATACAAAAATTAGCTTTTATGCGCATTATTGAATCTTATAAGCATATAGCAGTTGCTGGTGGATCACAGCTTCGTTTTTCTTTACTTTCCTATTTAGGAGTTGAGGTAATATTGTAATAATTTTAACTTTTAATAAATTCTTTGATAATTTGGTTGGTTATGATCCTGACTACTTTCATGTTGCGTCAGTTTCCTTTGGAGTTGGACCCTTGGAAACTTCTTCAAACACACATACTGTCGGATTATACAAATCATGAGGTGATCTCTCCAAGTCCATGTGTAGCTAATGTCACCTTTGTTCTAAAATGAATATTCGTTTATGAATAATACAGAAGTGACTTTCAATCTACAACTATTAAGGATTGCTAATTTGTTGTAAAACAATGACAATTACATGTACTCTAGAACAAGTACTCCAATTCAAAAACAGGGGGAATTGCGTATATCCCCCTCTAAACTTGCAACATTGCATATTTTAACAAAAGTGATTTAAGGTACAATGCTCTTTAAGCATGATTTGGGAAATATGTCAAATCCCAATTTATTCTATATGCAGATTTACTAGGGTTTAACTTAACCTGGATATATCTTTTTCTTTTATTTATATATATATTTTTTGTGGTGGTATTTCTCTACTATTTTATTTGTCTTTGCATACATATTGATAATAATTAGTTCTTTGTCCAAAATTTTGAACATTTTAGTATAACATTCATGTTGGTGCTTGTTGTAGAATTAGGTTCTTAAAGCATTAATCACTTTACTACGTTTGATCAATTTGATAAAGAACAAAACACAATAGCATTTCTTTCTTAAACAGTTTGGCTCTCGCTTATATTTTCATTACACACACACGCACGCACACTCATCCAAATCAATTTGGACTCAATCCAATTAAACCTATTTTTACCATAGGATCTTATAAGTTTTAATAAAATTTATGATTCAAAATGATGATTTCAGGGACATGAGTTAACGTTGCGCGTCCTCTATAGATTATTTGGAGAAGCAGAAGCAGACCATGACTTTTTTTCTTCAACTACTGCGACTTCAGTATATGAAATGTTTCTTCTGAAAGTGGTTTGTAAATTTTTTGTCTTTATGTGGTAATATAAACTATAAAGCACTTATTTCATCTTTTTTATGAATGATTTAAACTAAATTCTTATTGCAGGCAGAAGCACTCAGAGATTCTTTCCCACCCTCTGACAAATCTTTGAGTAGATTGCTAAATGAGGTTCCGTACCTACCAAAATCAGTTCTTAAGCTATTAGAGTGTTTGTGTGTTCCTGGAAACAGTGATAAAGATGAGGACCTGCACAGTGGAGATAGAGTGCATCAAGGTCTTAGCATCGTTTGGAGCTTAATTCTGCTTAGACCACCCACTAGAGATGTCTGCTTAAAAATTGCTTTACAGGTATATTTGTTTAATTGTGTATGTGTGCATTCACTCATTATATTTGTTCTTACATGCTTACGGAATATAAGTTTTGTTTTATGGAAACATTTGATAGTTAAAGCCTCAATAATAAATAGGCGAGCTAAGTTTAGTAATTGACTAATTGCTTAAATTTGTTGTATCCTGATATTTTGACTTCTACTCATATTGGGCTTTTTGAATAGAGTGCAGTGCATCACTTGGAGGAAGTACAAACAAAGGCGATACGTCTGGTATATCTGAACTATTATTGATTATTATCTGAACAAGTTAAGGTTTTGTCTTCTCTTTTACAGATCTTGATTCAGTGTTCAATCTTCAGGTTGCAAACAGGCTTTATCCTATACCCTCTATTTCTCATCAAATTGAAGATTTTGCAAAGGATATGCTATTATCTGCAATGAATGGTGATAATTCGGTTGATAAGGCCCGTACTGATGGATCCAATACTGAATTAGCAATGGTGTGATTTTGAACTTTAAATATACTGATGAAATCAAGTATTATATATGGAACTTTGCATTTCACTTGTCATTTTATAAAAGCAGGACACACAGATGGAAAAACCTTTGACTGAATCAGTAAGTTCTGTCACTAAGGATAGTTCTTCTGAGGTTGGTCAACCTTGTACATCTGACAGCATTCCATCCTCTTCAATAACCGGTGCGCAACGATGCATGTCACTGTATTTTGCCCTTTGTACAAAGGTATATCAAGATATAGTTCCCTGTACAATCTGAGTTTTAAGATGAAGCTTCTCTTAAGTTATTAATATCTTTGAGTAACAGAAGCATTCTCTTTTCCGTCAACTGCTAATCGTCTACAAGAACATGCCAAAAGCAGCGAAGCAGGTTTAGTACCAATTCATGTTTTTACTTATAAAGTAAAACAAGTATACTAGTATTAAGTTCGGTGTCTCTATTTCTGTTTGCGCAGGCAATTAGCGTCCAAATCCCCAAACTAGTTCGCACCATTGGCTCATCATCTCAGCTTCTTGAAATCATTGCAGATCCACCTGCGGGAAGCGAGAACCTTTTGATGCAGGTTTTTTATGATTTCATATATTCTATTATTTTCATAAAAAATGGTGAGTGTTATTTTTCCAGTTTTTTAATATTTTCAACAGGTTGTGCAAACACTAACAGATGGGGCAATTCCCTCTCCTGAATTGATAGCGACCATTAAAAAGTTACACGACACAAAATTAAAGGTATAAAGTTTGTTATCTGCTTGGTAAATAGAAATCTAATTTCACACTGATTTGTTTACATTCTATCACTAAACAGGACGCTGAGATTCTCATTCCCGTATTACCTTTCCTGCCAAAAGATGAGGTTTTTTTCTTTACTGTTATTTTTACAGGAGTATATTTTAATTAAAAAATCAGAATCATATAATGATATAAACGAAGCTAGGGATAGATATAATATTATAATAGTTTTACTGTAAAAATTACCATAAAAATTTTGAAAGTTAAAATTTTGAAAATTTTTACAGTTATGTTATTAATCATTTTTTAGAAGTTACGCATTACGTGCTTCTCGATATGTGATTATTATACCATAAGTAATTAAGAGTGTTAGAATCAGAAATCAATCTACCCCCACACTCAAAATTGATTATTTGGACTTCAAGTAGATTTACTTGTGTTGCTTTTATTTGCTATGTTTTCTGTCTTACTGAATGAACTCTTGGTTTCTAAATCATGCAACCTATTCATTCTTATGAAGTGAAAGTTAAGTAATATTCTTAACATGTGTCTACCCAGCTTCTTCGGACCTTTTCTTGTTTCGTAAATCTTCCACTGGATAAATTTCAGGCTGCACTTGCCCGTACCTTGCAGGTAATTTGATCCACTGATTAACTTTGTTTTTCTATTGTTCGTATTTCCTTTTTTTAATTGATATCTTGACAGGCTGATGGTTTTGATAACGAGGTGAAAATGCCATCTTTTACTTTCAATTCAAAACGGGCTGGGTCAGATTGACCCACACAAACTATCACATTATTTTTGAACTAATGTGCTTTTGTATCATTTGAGATTCAACACTAGTTCTGCTAAACAATTCAGGTACCACAATTACCTGTTTTTGTTGGCCTATACCCTTGATCGAACACAATCCAGCCCAGAATCACAATGATTTTGTGGAATCCCTCCCACGCCTCTTGTATTTATCAATGAAAGGCACCCCAAGTACAATAATCCCCATCCTCTATCTATTATATACCAAAGACTTGCATCCCAGCAGGTAGGCCAGTTGGTTAAGGGTGAAGTGCTTTGCACCTTCATGTATAATCCAAAGACTTGATCACCAGATACCTAATGACTCTTTTTAAGAAACATAAACAAACATCGTAAAATAAGCATACCAAATACAAGACACCAAACCATAAACTAAACTTACCAAAACAAACAAACCTAAATTATTAATATAACTTACTAAACGACCCCTCCAATTGTTGGACCTTGACAAGATTACTCCAACAGTTGTGTTCTGCTTCAACACCCCCCCCCCAAAAAAAAAAAAAAAAAAAAATCACCACCACCAAAATCAATAATAATCAACCCCTACACATATGGGTTTGAAACATTGTTACACATACCTTGTCAATGCTAGTGTACTTAGATGGGTTTGAAAAATTGGTATGCAGGAATCGTCTCAGGGTGGTTCAGTTCTTACTCCAGCTGAAGTGCTGATTGCTATCCATGGCATTGATCCTGAAAAAGATGGGATTCCCCTGAAGAAGGCATGCATTTTCTCTGTCCTTTCTTTTCTACTTTTTGTTCAAAAGGTTGCATTATTTTAAACTTACATAATAGAAAAAGTTTGTTCTATTCTTAATCAGGTTACAGATGCATGCAATACTTGCTTTCAGCAACGACAGATATTTACCCAACAAGTTCTAGCAAAAGTCTTAAATCAGCTGGTATGTTCAACCTTCAACCAGCTCAAATATGGGTTAGATCAGTTTGGGTCATAGCTTTGAATTTTGTGAATAATTAATAATCAAACATGTATTGATAACATTATGGTCCATTGTTTTAAAAAATTAAATTTAGGAGGTTGTGAACACTTGAGTGTGCTCTCAGTGATGTTTTAAACCGTTTGGCATCCTTTTTTTTTAATTTGAACTGAAACCCATATAAATAACCCAAAAGCACACGTTTTCATGTATATGGGTTGATCAGGTGGAGCAGATACCTCTGCCAATGCTATTCATGCGGACAGTAATACAGACAATTGGTGCATTTCCGTCCCTGGTAAGTTACACTCTATTTGCCATATGTAAGCATTTGCTCTTTAAGATAGACTTGGCTGTAAAAGAAATATTACGAGGGTTTTGGATTTGAGTTCTGAAAATAATTGGTTCTGAATATTCAGAAGCAAATAATCAAGTGTAATAAAACCTGGTGCCTGAGATAAGTAATAGGCATTTTTATGGTGTTAAGCATGTGGAAATTCTTATTATATAATGGTAATAACAGATAAATTTTGGGTATATAAGTAAATTTCATCTACCCTTTTTCTAATTAGTTTTATCACAGCTAGTGTCAAACACCCCTAAATAATCACATAAATATAAACAGAAGTAGGTGGTACTCGTATGATTGTAAATATTTTCAATCTTGAGATCATATTTTAACCAAAGCTTATTGTTCTACTTTTATTAGTGAATATTTGACAGTGATAATATAATGCAGGTGGATTTTGTTATGGAGATCCTATCTCGTCTTGTGAGCAAGCAGGTGAGAAATGTTCTTAATGTCTGTGCACATATGTTACACATCCAGAACTTATATTTAAGAGACCCAATATCGTCTTTCAGATTTGGAAAAACCAAAAGCTCTGGGTAGGATTCTTGAAATGTGCTCAGCTAACAAAGCCTCAATCTTTCAGCGTTTTACTTCAGGTCAGCCTTTCTAAGAGTTCTATTGATTCTGTCTGCTGTTGCATATGACTTTCTAAATTTAGGGGAGCTTATAAACTAACAATGGTTATTTTGTCTCATGATGATGTTTTTGGTTATTTTTAGCTACCTCCTGCACAGCTGGAAATAGCATTGAATAAGCAGCCCGTACTCAAGAGTCCCTTGGTTGCATACGCAAGCCAACCAGACATTCGATCATCACTTCCAAGGTTTTATAAGTAACCATGTTTAGAGGTGGCAATCTGGATCCATTTACTTATGAACGGGTCGAAGGCGCCCGATGTGAATTTTGTAATGCATTAGACTTTCTAAATCATTTTATGTTATGAAATTTTATTATTCTTGAAACAAGTCATTTTTGAAATTGTATTTGACACTAAAAATTTATTAAAAGAATTGACTGACAGTTCAAGTCAGCCTAACGTGTTACAAGATTTGACCCATTGTCACCCAACTCACCCGATCAGCCTATTTTTGCCATCTCTAAATTGTTGTTTCAGTTGCTTTTTAGTCTGTATGACACTGGAAACGGCTTGTTTTATTTCAGGTCCATACTGGTGGTTCTTGGAATCTCACAGGACTCTCAGACCGAGAGTCAGGGGCAAACCACACATTCTCAGGCCCAGTCACAGTCACAGTCTCAGGCCCAGTCACAGACCCAGTCTCAGGCCCAGTCACAGACCCAGTCTCAGGCCCAGTCACAGACCCAGTCTCAGGCCCACTCACAAACACAGTCTCAGGCTCACTCACAGACAGTAGACACGGGCAATTCAGGGAAGGATGAGCTGGCTGAGGACCCAAAAGAATCAAGTACCAGCTGAAATGGTATTCTACTTGAAAGGTTTGGTATTTACTTGTATTTCTATTGTTATTATTATAACTTATCAAAACTAAAATAAATCCTCAGAATTTTACTTTGTGTTTGTTTAAAGAGACGATATACATACTCTACAGTTAATATTCTGTCTCTTGTTCTAAGAAAAGGGTAATGGCAAGGTAAAAGTGAGCATGAGCAGTGGAAGTTGGTTGTTAGTTGCTATTCCTTTCATAGATGGTTTTGCTTGCAAATCTAAAACCAGTTCTATATTAATCTATTGAATATTTGACGGAAGATTCTTGTATCAGTTTATTATTCATAATCTTGCAAACACAGAAAATGTTCTGGTTTCATGGTCATAGGGGGGAAAGAGTATTCATTTCGATTCATCTTTTCATAGGATTCCATTCTCATTGCAGATTGCCGAAGATATGTGGAACTGGATGGATTTTAAACCCGAAACCACCAAACAAATCGTGTTTGGTCATATGACATCTCTGTTCATGTTCCTCTCGGTGTCTCCGCTTTGGGTTAGAGATCTTTTCTTTACGAAACGGTAGCATTAGAATGAAATGTAAAGCTTTTTGGCTTGTGTGGAACGGAATTCTTATGTAAGGTTCAATAACATAATCACGTAATTTGATACACCATTACAGATTTACAGTCCCATGTTATAACCTTGTACTGTTGTCGTTAATGATATCTTTCCATGTCGTAATATGACTACTGTTTTTAAGTTGATCTATGTTTGTGGTCTTGAACATGCATGTACAGTGTTTTTTGAAGTTCTAATATGGAAAACCAGAATATTTATAATCTTTAGTGTATGTGCGCCATGCCTTTAACGAGTCTTCAATGATCTATCTACATTGATTTCGCATGGTGACTTCCCCCAAACATGTGTTAAGGTTCTTGAACGGTAACCAGCTTTACGCAGTAGTGGGTCAGACATCAATTAGAACTTGATACACGCTAATATTGAACTGCGTTCATTTCCCAGCTTGTACATGTTCCTTGTCATTGTTTTCTCAGTCAAACTCTTCTTTGTCATCCCGCTCATCTCGATCATGACTTGAATTTCCCAATGCACTTTTCGATACTTGATTATTCTCTAGTGAGGTCTTCAAGAACGACCTACCCCATGGTTGGAACTTTGATGCTTGATTATTACACCTTTACATGATTTCTGTCTTCACTTGATGGTAATTCTCTAAGTCAGCTAAATGAACCAAATTATAATATAAGTTGGTGGTTTTCACATCATTTTGATATATAGGCAGCATCTCTTTCCAAGTCCAAGCAAGTAGTATTGTACGGATACAAACTTCAACTACAGTCTACTACTTCGTATAGAGTAAGGATTCAGAAGCAGACCTAGATGCTAGGAAAGACGATCCACCGGGATGTTCTTTTTCAGCTATAGATGCTGTAGTTCTGTTAATAAAAGGCCATCATGGACCAAGATTCAAAGGGATTTTACATTGATATATCGTACTCTCTCGACCAGGTCACCATAAACTTTCTATAATATTGTACTATATATGTGATGTATATTGTATTTGACGATGAGATTCCATACTGACCTTGTGAATCCATAATGTATGTTTTGAAGGCTTTTGATGAGAGTGTCTTGGCTAGTGATGCACCTTTGACAAGCCTGAATGTTGTGGTGGTAATGTTTGAGGTTAAAAAGATTTCCCGTGATTAGAAGTGGAATTCAGTTGATTTTATGGTTTTGACAGAATTTGCAGGTTTATTAAAACCATACTTTCTAGTAGAAGTTTGAATATCCAATATTAAGAATACATATAATAAAAGTTTGAAGTTTTTAATTAACTTTTTGTTACTTTATGCATTTTTAAATTGTTTTTTTAAGAAAATTTTTTTTTACTGAAAACCGGTTTACAATCGCTTTTAAATTCCCGAAAGACCCATCTCGACCCAATACAATTTGGGTAGCGATTTACCCCTCCTCCAACCTATCCTGCGTTCGATCAAAACATGATTTCACTTTCGTTGACCACAATCCGGCCCGGTTTTATCCTAAACCGGGGGGTTTCAATCTAACCTATGCCCCTCTCCATATGGTTAAGTCCTGAGAGTGATTAGATTTAGGTTTATGATTAGATGGGCGGGTGGATGTCCTTCTAAAAAACTTAAAGAGGAAAATATCATTTCCGTCCATGATGTTTCATTAAAATTGTCATTTCAATCCGAAAGCTCGTTGTTTGTTATTTTGATACCATACTTTATCAAATGTTATTTCCATTCATCCACTAACACCGTTAAAAGCCTTCTTTAAAAAATTGTATTTCAGTCTTTTTCAACACCTTAATTTCTTTTAATCAATAAATGATCCAATCAAATCTTTATTGATCAAACTATTGAGTAGAACAAACCTCAATCAAACCGATGTATTACCATAGCATCGTATGGATCAAAATACTGAGTAGAACATCAAACAAACCAAAGTCTGAAAACCATATCTCCCGCGATCAAATAGCAATGGTTCTCTGTCTAATTGAAATATAAGATTAATCGAACAACAAATAGAACAATGTAGAAATTGAAAATCAATCTGAATGCGAATGACAATGCTTAATCGAACAATAAAGAAATTGAAAACCTTAATCAAACAATGGAGCCAATGATGACAAGAGACCTCAATCGAACAGTGTGGAATTTCAAGTGTTGAGACCGAACAATGTACTACCTTATCGAACTTTGTTGAAATCAATTTGTGCTTAATCCAAATCAATTGAAATCATATTATCGTGTAAAAACCAAAGCTTTCTGGGATGGACTAGGGTTAATCGGGCAGTCTCCCTAGTTGCTTCAAGTGCTTAATAGTTTAATCGAATATTAATTGGTTTAAATTAGATAATTATGATATTAAAAACATTAAAATATCCTTAATTTTAACATAAGGTTTTAACAATGTTATTGGAATGAAAATATTTGATAAACTATAATGTTAAAATAAACATATAATGAATTAAAATGACAATTTAAGACGAAAATGATTTCCGAAAATTAAATAAAGAAGAAAAGAAAGTAGAACTGATTATGACGTTTAAATGTTGGGGGTGGGGATCGCATCCCTCTATCTCTCTCTTCTTTGCTTGAAAATTGAAATTCTCTCTCTCTCTCTCTCTCTCTCTCATCTGCTTTCAGATTATATTTTACCCCATCTCTCTACACAATCAAATCAACATACATACATATACATATAATACATATATATACAGAAAGACTTCAATTTCAATTTAGTTTATTCGGATCGGATCGGATCGGATCTTGATTTTATATGGAAATGGCTTCCAGCCCTCGTACTCTTGAACAGATCTTCAAAGATTACAGCGCTCGTCGTGCCGCCATACTACGTGCTTTGACTTTTGGTAATAATAATTCACCATTCACTCTCCCAGACCCAATCTTTGTCTTTCTTTCTTTCTTTAAAAAAACAAGAAAAAGTTTGCGACTTTTCTTAATTTAATTTACTTTACTTTCGCAGATGTTGATGAGTTCTATGGAATTTGCGACCCAGGTAATCTCTTATTCACCCACCCCTTATTAGTTTAATACAGATCGGTTGGAACTCTCTTTCAAATGCCTGTCTGCAGATCACAATTTAGTTATGATGACACACCTCCCCTCCTACATTGCTGCTCACAAATTACCAAAATTTACAAACTATCTAAACACTTCATAATGCCATATTGTTTTGCTTTACATGGAATCGATTATGCAAGATTAAAAAGACCCATATATATGTGGTGAAATGGAATCTATTTCAGTTTGCAACTGACCAGAACTTGAAGACCCATATATATGTGGTCATGTGGATGATGACAAAGAGAACTTTAGACTCATTGTGTTGCTGTTTGCTTTGTAAAAAATTTTTTATAAATATTTTGAACCTGTTAAATGTGTGCTGTGGTGGTTTTAGAGAAAGAAAACTTGTGTCTTTATGGACATCCAAATGAAAGTTGGGAAGTGAGTCTTCCAGCAGAAGAAGTTCCTCCTGAGCTCCCTGAGCCAGCTCTTGGAATAAACTTTGCAAGAGATGGCATGAACCGCAAAGACTGGCTCTCACTCGTTGCCGTCCACAGTGACTGTTGGCTGCTCTCTGTGGCTTTCTATCTTGGAGCCCGCCTAAACTCTCAAGAAAGGTACTAACGTTTATGTTTACCCTTGATGTAACTTGCTACTTTACTTTGTTGCATAATTTGCTTGATGCGTTTAAACTACCAAGTGTTTTATGATTTACTACCTAGCTTTATATTGGATTCTTTTACTAGGAAATATCTTACTACTTTCAAGCTTCATGCTATATTGAAACAATCTTAGTTTTTTCGGTTAAAAACCAAGAATTAAAGGAACTTCTGAAGCTTTTGGGATGCTAGGGACATGAAAGCATCCTATTTTCTGTTGAGAATTTTCAATTGACATAAATCTCGTATTCTTTTTGTTTCCCTTGTGCATTGAGGAGTTTCTAGATGACTCTAACTTGTTTGTAGAGTTCATATGTTTTAAGGTACAGTGATTAAACGTTAGTCACTGTTTCCTTTCCAAGCCAATACATGTTCACAGTCCCTTCTTGTGGATATAATGGATTATTAAATTACACTCTTTTCTTAATTCATAGACTGACCAAATGAGTTCTATAGGTTTATGTATTTGTGTCTGTGTGCGTGCTGCAGTAAAAATGATGAACTTGGGTGTGATGGTGAGGTTGCTCCATTCTACTTGGTGTTGATCCTTTATAATCTTGCTCTCTTTATGCTTGTTAATACGAACTATTTTTCTAATAAAAGTAGGAAGGGTCAAGTAGGCATGCATGAACAGCAGTCAAAAGTTTGTTAAATGAATTGTAAAGAACCACCATATTTCATGTCAATCTAATAATCATAATCCATAATGTTGTATAACGCATGATCGTGGGAAATTTCTGAAGATGTGTTGTCGTTAAAGTTTTTATTCCCTTAGGACCATTTGAAGACCAGATATAATCTTTTCAGTTTTAGGCATTGCTCTTCTATTGGTTTTAGATCTTCCTTCTGGATGCCATCACTATCTATAATAATGGTGTAATTGTTTATATCATACTGGTGTTGTGTTTATTTGTGAACTGGCCTGAGGCTGTCTCTAAAGGCTTAACCAATAACTAATAAATACAAGTCTGCTTATATTCCTTTCAGAAGTCATAATGTTTTTCATTACAATTTGATCTTCAAGGGCTTTTAAGCTATGAACAATATTGTTGTGCTAGAACAAGTATTGTACAACAGTGGATCATGTTGTTAGAATACATTAGGGTTAGCAGTCATGAGGGCTAGGCCCATTGTTTTTTGCTTTTTAACGTTGATGTGGTAGATTTAACTTAATAACTGAAGCAGCCTACTTGAAAAAAACCAAAGTAAAATTATTTCTGTGCGTACAGAACCAAATATGATGAGTTGAATTTGAATGTGGAAAACGTTAGATCTAACTTAACAAATAGACTATCTTGGGAAGGTTGGAGACTCGGACTATTATATCCCATCTGGCCTAATCCCCAAGTACCTTCATAGATATAGAGATAATTGTTGTCTGTGTATATACGAACTTGAAATGAATTCAGTTAAAAAGTGGGGCAAATGGGCATAATGATTTAGGACAACCTTACTACCAGTGTTGTTACCCCTGTCTCAGATAGTCCAAAAAATGTATGTTGGATAGTCCCAAAATATGTAAGTTTTCATTCTTTAGTGGTTCTAGTACTATTCATTACTTGAAATTTGTAACTTCATTTTTGGTTCACAATCTTTCTTTTATCTGATCAATAGCCAAGATTTTTACTGAACTATCAGCTTATGCGTTCTATAATTTGGAACTGAGGGAGATAACACCAAGAATTGTATTTCTGCTTAAATGGATACATCCACAATTTTCAAAAAGTAAAGAACAAAACAAGTTTAAGTAAAATCTTGAAAATCAGAAACAGAGAATAAATACTTTCTAAATGGAACGACAGGGAAAATGGAACTTCCCATGTGCTATGCTTTTAACAAGGTCGCATATTATATGACTTTGAATAATCTCTTTGTCAATGTTGAACCAGATATATTACTCTTCACCATTCATAATCTTTTTTGTCTAATCAATCTTTGTGTTCAACAGGAAACGTCTGTTTAGCATGATTAACGATATGCCCACTGTCTTTGAAGTTGTATCGGAAAGAAAACCTGTAAAAGACAAACCTAGTGCAGCAGAGAGTGGAAGCAAAGCAAAGGGCAGCACAAAGGTGAGATTAACATGATTAATCCTTTGTAAAGACAAAAAAATAAACATGCTATACAGGTGCATAGAATAGATTGGTCAGAAATATCTAATTTGATGTGAATTAATTTCTTCCTTCATGCATCTGCAGAGATCAAGTGATGGACAGTTGAAAAGCATAGAAAAGGCAGTGGATGATAGCTATGAGGATGAAGATGAGCATGGTGACACACAATGTGGTAGCTGCGGTGGAAATTACAATGCTGATGAGTTTTGGATTGGATGTGACATATGTGAAAGATGGTACCATGGGAAATGTGTAAAAATCACCCCAGCCAAGGCGGAAAGCATAAAACAGTACAAATGCCCTTCTTGCAGCTTGAAACGAGGTAGGCCTTAAAACAAACGATTAATGACCTGACAGAAACTAGCGTGGTCGTAATACTTTTTTTATTTGATAAGAAAAAGAAGTGTGTAATGAATTATTTTTGTTGGTGACTGTTAATAACAGATGCCCAAAGGGGTTGAAATGCACACTCTTCAATCCTTGTTCTTTAATACTTATGGCACTTTATATGCACACACATATTAAATATGTTTGATTCTATTAGATTTAGTTTCATTTTTGCCAGTAACCTATGTTGTGTGTAATTGAGATGACAGGTACTTATGGTTGATGCCTTAACTGTAAGGTTGTTTTGCTTTGCATACAGAGGATTTTTGTTACCAAAACATTCCATTTGTAACAAAGGGGTAATCTGGCTTTACAAAGTTCTTGTAAATATATAAAGTTCCAACTAAATAAAAGGCAAGATAAAGAATGATAAAATCAAACGTCTAGTGGTTTGGATGGATGTTAATAATCCATATTATGTCCACACCTTAATCCAAAATCAAGAGTTTTTTTGACATTAAAGATCAAGGTAGTATATCTATAGAAGGTGGTAGAGATCATCAACACAGTTATAGTCGTTATTTAAAAGCTCGCTTATAGGCTTGTTGGCTAGTTTTTATTAATATTTGAATTATAAAATATATAAATTATAAACCAAAATTATGACATACTATATTATAGACATATGGTTATTTTTAGCTTTTTTTTAATGAAAAAATCCCAAGTATAACAACATATGAGGATAATCATAGTTCATGAACAACAAATCTCACATCATTGTTTTAAAGAGTTAAGATAATCAAATATAAAAAAATATTATTTTTGTTGTTTAACGACTTAACTCGTTTACAAGTCACCAATTCTAAGCTCTCATTGATATGGTCAGTTTGAAACGAATGCAGGTTAGTCGAATAATTTAAATATGAAATTCTAATACAAAATTTCTAGTTTGGTCAGTTCATCTCGCAACCCTCTCAATTGGGATGGATTTGTTGATCATCTCCGATGATAGCCATCAAAATAATAACAAGCTCCACTGATGTAGAATAGACGCATTAAAACAGAAATAAACTAGCAGTGATGAAACACAACGTTTAATTCAATAAAAGAGGATTAAAAAAAAGTAGCTATTAGAATGGGCTCATGTCCCTTAAATAGATATTAATCAGAACACAAATATTATCCTAAAATAGATTCAGCAACCACCTCTTACTTTTAAGCAAGCAAGTCTTCTTTTCAGCAACTATTTGACTAAGTTTGAGTAAGGAAGAAGGTGGCATGAAGAAGGAACCGTCAGGGAGCATTGGTTCAACAAGTAGCTTTGGTTCGGCAGCAAGAAGCTCACCTTCTGTCTTGTTTACTTCAGTCTATCCGATCCATGCAATAATCTACTAATTCTTGGATCGGATCCACGTCAAATATCTATAATTAAGCTAAAAACTAACAATTATATATAACAACGTATCATCTAGGTTGATCATTTTGTGCCATTTACATGGAATACATAATGACTCACAAAACTCAAGTTCAGGAGACAATTCATGCTCTAAACAAACAAATCAAACATCTACAATACAATACAATACAACATAATCAATCAAGTTTAAAACAATAGAAGAAGACAATGCTACTTCTTCAGCAAGAATAATCTCCAGATTGGTACATGCTATGGGGCTGGCATTTAAATCTAATCAAACACAAGGGAGGACCTATAAAATAATTACAAAAGAGATTCAAGCCATTGATTACCTTACCTTAATTACTCACTCACTATTCCCCAAATTCAAAGAACCATCTTTCATCAGCTTTACACTCAAGCTATTGAGTCGTCCTCTTGAATAGTGTCTAGATGCCTTTCTCCAATCAGTTCCCGTTTTCATCATAGCAGCAAACTCCTCATAGCTGATTTTACCATCCTGCATTTTTAAATACATTAGTGTCAAGGAAAACTATAGCAGTTGGACTGTTTGGTTGTGAAATGGAGGGTCAAACATGTTACAGTATTTATATGTCTGTGTCAGTCAAACATGTTACAATTGTCTTTTCACATTCTTATATTTCAGGGATAATGTATGGGAGGTCAACCAAGTATGTATCCAGTTTCATTTATACCAAACCTGGCCAAAAACATGCTTAATGATGATAAAACCCTTTTGTATGTTCACCTTATCTGTGTCGACTTCTTGGAAGATATCATTTGCAATATTAGAAACGTCCTCATCTCCATCTTCCATTAATGAGTCCTGAAGTTCATGTGGCTCTATAAAGCCATTACCGTCTTTGTCAAAGTACGAGAAAGCCTTGTGTAAATGCTCATCGTTTGCCATCTTTTTAAGGTGGAGTGAAACCGCAACAAATTCCCCATAATCCAGTGTACCTTTCCCATTAGTATCTACCTGTAACCAACAGGATGATTAAATAAATGAAATAATGAAATACCATGAGGAAACCCCTCCATTTATAAAGTAATTCAAGATTCAATGTTATGTGGCTTAATGGTTAGAATGAAGCTTTTGTTGCTTAATTTGGTCTTTTTCCCCAGATAAAAGATGACAAGCATCATAGCTACTACTAAAAAACAAGTAGATGTGAAACTCTAATGTTTTGACCTTTACATGAGTAAGTAAGAAAAATGTTTTTTAGCATGTTATCATTATCATCTTAATAAGATTACTCCCTTCGATTGACAAAGTAAAACTTACATTTCAGAATGTCCGGTGAATACTGTGCACATAGTTGATCCTAATGCATGTGGTTCATAAGTTTCCACTAATCCTTGTTTTAAAAAGCATGAGGTGTCCGAGGCATGAGGCGAGAGCCTCACGTATGCAAGGAGTTGTTCTATGTACAACCAAAAAAAGGCATGTGTACAACCAAAGTTGCATCTGTCTCAACTTTTTTACATGTTAGCTTATTTTATCACCTAAATCATTCATAATCTCATCATCCCTTTGGTTGTTTATTCATGTCATCCTTTTACAGACCCCAATGTTGATCAAACTTGACCTAGATGTGCCTGAGGCGCCGCCTCAAGGCACTAAAGCATTTTCCTAACTACATCTAGAACCTCACGCCATAAGAGCGGCTCAATGCTATTTTTAGAACCAAGCCACTAATACTCTTTACTGGTGATTATATTAGACCTTTCATAGAAGTTAAAATAAAAAAGGATGGAGTCTTGCCCTTCTCTTTTTTTGATACGTGTTCATTAATATAGACATTGGCTCTCTCTCTCTCTCTCTATATATATACATATATATATATATATATATATATATATATATATATATATATATATATATATATATATATAGAGAGAGAGAGAGAGAGAGAGAGAGAGCCAATGTCTTCTCCACCACACACGCACCCCAATGTGTATCAAAAGGTGGCAAAAATGATCTGGTGGGCAAGTTGGGTAACGGCTAACAAGACAAAAGGATTTGTTCGGGTCCAAAAGGGCAACTTTAACAAGAACAAAAACCAGCCAAACTGGGTGGGTTGCATGCGAATAATGATTTGTGCATTTTTCTAAATTTGATACATGAAATGATATACCCTCCTATAAATATGCCTGCAAATCATCTTAATGCCAGTTGCCATGAATCCATGATAATGGGATTTTTCTAGCTCTCATGGGATTCATGCCATGTGGCTAAGTTTCAAAGTTTATTACTTTGACTCATCAGACATGACATGTAACCTAAATCGACTCGTTTAGATAAAACAATCAAATTGCAACCTTGATTCTTTAAAAAATGATTGCAGGATTAGTAAAAAAGCTCATTATTGTATTGTTTCTGCACAAGAAAAGTAAATTAAGGAGCGCACAGCTTAATTAAACTCACAGCTTCAATAAGCAGCTGCACTTCAGACTCTGCAAGCTTTGTATTCAACTTTTGTAGTCCACTTTTCAGTTCTTCGGTAGTAATAATACCATCATCATCCGTATCAATCTTTTTGAACATTTCCTTTATGTCTTCAACTTCATCATTAGACAAGAAATCAGCAATGACCTAAAAAATCAAAAAGTATTATAAAATACAGGTTAATAATGGAATAAATACAAATGTATCTGACACATAAAAGAGAAAAGAGTCATTTAATCAACCCTTAGAGCCTTTCTCTTAAATCGATTCATCAATGAGAATTGTTTTAATCTTGACTTGACAGCATCACCAAGGGGTACATTTGGAGCCTTTTTAGCATTTTGGAGCCAAGGATGTTCTGAAAAATACATAAATAATACATTAAACATCATAATAGAATAAACAAAGTCTTTAAGTTAAACGTTCAAAAGTCCATACACCTTCAGTCCTTCACCATTATAACATCTCCATCATTTAAATATGTAAGGATTTGACCAAAAACATTAAAAATAATAATGCAATTAAGATTAAACAACACACATACCAAGTACTTGAACAGCCGTAAGTCGAAGCTTTGGATCAGGCTCTAACATCTGGCGTACAAGACTCTTGGCACCTTCAGAAACACTGGGCCATGGTTCACGTTTGAAATCTATTAGCCCACGAAGAATAGCCTGTGCAACGCCTTGTTCAGATTCTGCATTACAAAACTGACTTTAAGCAAAAAAAACAAAAATCCAACTTTTGACGGTTTGAAAGATTAATAAAGTTTGATTGACCTGTAACATGAAAGCAGCAAGAAGGAAGTGCATACAACATAAATTTATTAATAAACACGAAGAAAAATATATCAATCATCTAGAAAAAAAAAGAATTACCTGCCCAGAATGGAGGAACGCCACATAATAGAATATAAAGAATAACTCCTGCACTCCATATGTCGATCTCTGGTCCATAACTACGCTTAAGCACCTCTGGGGCCATGTAATAAGGGCTTCCAACAATTTCTGAGAACTTCTCACCTAAATAACCAGTTAATCATTTAAAAAGATTCAAGCAAGAGATCACTGATTAACATGAAACAGATATTTATCCAGTAAATAGATACTAGTAAAAGCAAACACAACTTAATCAGCAGTGTCCAAATTTAGCAGTTGCAATTTGCAAACAAAAGCGGTAACATTACCATTTGTTCAGTCCAAAAGCAGGGCTGGCTATTAAGACCTCCCAAACATTAAATCCATCTCAGAACAGTGATTTGTTGACCTTGTAAAAACTCACAAAACTGATGTTCAACTAAAATCTCATTCTAGGACATCTCAAAAACATTTAGAACAGTGAATACATAGGTGCTGTTAAGAACTTGGTTTTAAAAAACGTGAAGCGCACAAAAGTGACATGGTCTAAAACAGAGGCGCAAAGCGCAAAAGTGCATCGCTTTTCGTACGCGAGGCGCAAGATGTGTATATAAATATTTTAATATATATAAACTAATATATGCCATTTAGTAATATAATTAACATTTATGCACAACCTAAAACACTATAAATACAACCTAAAGAAGCACATAATATGTTGATACACTCATTGTACAACAAACAAAGCATGATGTACAAGAAACAAGAAAAGAAAAACAAATTAGAAAAGGTTGTGAGGAAACTTTAATAATAATTATTCTTCAAGGTTAACAAATGTAATTAACTAGCAAGCTACCACGCGCGTTGCGGCGTTTTTCACATACGACTGCCATCAAAGTGTTAATCGCGATTACTTATGGTTACATATATTGGTGCAATATCAACAACAAAACCAATTCTTTTATGCAAAACTGATTTTCAAACGTAAATTCATCTTTCGATTTTAATCGATAAACATGCAACTTCAACGGCAAAAACAATGTAAAATAGAAAAGTTATAAAAAATGCAAATCCGACCACTACATACTATTCTTACTTATAAAAACAAATTGAAATTAATATTTTTTCTAATTTTATGGTAGGAGTAATAGTATACGTATCTCCTATACACATGTATGGTAAGCAATTTCCGTTATTTTAAAAACGAAAAGCTTCAACAGTTCAACATTATCTTCACATATTCCTCTGCTCACATTCTCCAACCCATATAAACTGTTTTGTTTTAAGCAATGAAAGTTGTTTGGATGAGTTAGCTACTTAGCTTGTAACTGTTAGCATCTCTTCTGGATGCACATAATTGGGAAAAGCAATGGTAGTTTCTTTAAGAATCTATTCTAAGAAGCATTCAAGTTCAGTTTAGTGACATATTTTAAATTTTAAAATTATCGCAATTCTAGAATTATAACATTAATAGAATCATAATATCATCCGATTTAAGTTTCAATTGTAATATCTAATCATGTAGCACATTGTTCAATAGCTTTAACCAATTTGCTCGCATTTGAATTCTTTGGCCTGTTTGATCTTTTTGTTGCTGCTCATTTTATTACAGTTGCTGCTCTTAACGTTCTACATGAAACCCTAACATTTTATCCATAACAATCCACAAAATCTTTTTTTCTTTCCACACACCTGCATCATTGATTGAACAAAAAATCACTAATGAAAACGTTGGCACCATTTCGAAAACCTTAATCACAAACATGCAACCGTAACAAAATCCAACTCTCTGTCAACATCATCTAAAAATCATAAATTACTAACATACAATTGTAACAGAATCTCATATCATCTCAAAGAAAATTTAACAGAACATGAGTAAAAATACACAAAGTTGCTAATGACAACACATTACCAATTTTTGAAGCAAAATCAAGAACAAAAGAAAACAATTTTATTAAATTTGAAAAGAATTGACAATGGGATAACTGACAAATTACACTACTCCATCAGTCTCCTCATCTCCTGGATCGAAATAGACATCAGTTACAATTAAATCAACGCTTCGCCGCACTTCAATAGCTGACAAAGAGTGGTGTTGGATTTGTTTCGAGATTTGGATGAGAGTTTTGGCTCAAACAACCGACGAAGAGGGAGGGAATGGAAGAAACGAAGAAATTCGTCGATGAGAAAGGAGGTGAAGCGGAATGTCGATTTAAGGTATAAGAAAATGGTGAAGAAGAATAGGTTCAGAAGACGTAGATGAGAAGAAATAAAGGTAAAAAAACAAAAAGTGTGTCTGGAACTCTAAGAAAAAGACACGTAATGTCTAGCTGCCTAAGAATTCGACATGAGACGTCCACGTGCTCAAGCTGAGTTTTCAAAGAGGTGCAGTATTTACTCGTACAATCCGCATACAAACATGTAATTCACTGTTGATCCCGTTTGTAATTGTATAGTATATAATTTAAAACAAAAAAAGAAGTCCAATGGTTTATATTAGGGTTTAAAGGACTCCAGCCGTCATCCACATTCCTTCTTCATCTATAGACCTGGTCTCCTCCATTGACTGAGTCCCTATTTCATCGTCCATTTGCAGGTAGTCTTCAACCCCATTTCATATCCATGGCTAAGTCGTGTTCCCGTACAGGAAGCGCGACATTGATATCGATTTTTTGCCTAAAAAACGCGCTTCACCCGCGCTTCACGTACACTGCTCGCCTTAGGTTAACAAAAGCGAAAGGGGTCGCTCCTGAGGTCGCATTTTAAAACTAAGGTTAAGAAACAGCATTGTAGTATAGTCCTTCATTCCTAAATGACATATACCTATAATCCTATATCGCTGGAGGTATTCTATCTAACTAACATCTAAAGGCACAACAATTGTAAATGTGGCTGTTGTTCAGTTAGAAGACGCATCTCCACGATACTATCATGTTGGTGGGCATGGTTCCCTATTATAGTCCGATAGAATCAAAAAATGAGATTCATAGCTTATCCTGATTATTCAATTATCGAGCAGTGAGCTTTAATCCTTAGCTTGGGGCAGTGTTATAGATAAATAAATTACCTGGCTTAAAGAAGATAGAGAGGCCGAAATCAATAGCTTTAAGAGGGGAATTTTCCTTCTTATTGGCAAACAAAAAGTTCTCAGGCTTCAAGTCTCTGTGAATGACTCCATGCTTATGACAGAGCTGCACGACCTCCACCATGGTCCTGGCAACAGCAGCAGCGGCCCGCTCGGTGTAATGGCCCCGAGCAACGATCCGGTCGAAGAGCTCCCCGCCCTCACACAACTCCATGACCAGATGCACGGCATTGTCATCCTCACAGGCCTCTCTCAGCGTCACGATGCTCGAGTCCCGAGGCAGGTGCTTCATGATGGCCACTTCCCTGCGCACGTCCTCGACGTCGACAGCCGTCCGCAGCTTCCTCTTGGAGATGGACTTGCAGGCAAGCAGCTCCCTCGAGCTTCGATCTATGCACAGGTACGTCACTCCGAATTCACCGCGCCCTAGCTCCCTGTCCACCATGTACTTGTCTTCTATGTTGTCCTTGGAGACGTCGTCGTTCAGAACAGTCATCGGAGGCTTCTTCAGCTTCGGCTTCTCCTTCTCCTTCTCCTTGTGATCGTGTCCGGAGTAGTTGGCTGATTTCACATCCTCCCTGGCCACCGCCGCCGGAGATCTGCAACAGTTTCCCATGATCCACTCGATGAATCTAGGGTTTGGTTTGGTTTGGTTTCACATAAGAAAGGGGGTGAAATGGTGAATCAATTCAAGTGTGTGTATACAAGAGGTGTTTTTAGTGTGTGTTTTAGAGTTGAGGAGTTTTCGTGTGCGTCTCCTGTTGGAAGTGGGGTCATAACGGCACGGAGAATTTGAACAAATACTCTCCATCTCCAAATTCAATGTGATGGTTAATAGTTTAAATATAACTAGTATTAAGTCACTCGCGGTGCAATGGGAGACGTAAAACCATAACAACTAGCATCAATGTCACATTATCATCAACGATAACATAATACCGGATAAACGCATATTAAAAAGGAGAATAAAAATGAAAATTATATATAACCAAACGAAAAGTAAACGTAAAAACGTTGAACGATGCACGCGAAACGTAAAACATAGATAACAGTAACTAAGTCGATTTAGGACCTATGCGTTGCGTCAGTGCGGTTAAATAGTAAAAATAGGTGTGAAAACATTGAACCACGCACGTACATTGCAACGTGTAACTCGTAAACTAAGTTTATCCATAGTTTTTCAATTCTCTTACTTATTTACTATGAGGACGGATTTTAAAACAATTGTTAATATAGTTGTTTGTAATTATAAAGTCATGTGTTCAATATGTATAAAATAATATCAGGTACAAAAATATAAGGTAAGGTTACGTATATCAAATCGTGAAATGATCTAGTTTCTTTCTAGACGCTAAACAAAGCAAGAATCAAGCAAACACCCAATACCTTCTTTTTATTTGTCAACAAGTAGAAATTAAGACAAAATTTCAATTTGAGATAGCATGCTATATATATACGCTCTGAGTGGTTTAAAGGCATTTGTACGTCGTTAAAGAGTGTAAGTAGTCATTAATGAGACTTCCTCGATGTTGTGACATATGTGAGATTAATGTATACATGATATTTATACAAAAGAGTTAATTACATGATTAGTCCCTGTGATTACAGTCCTTCTAGCTTCGACCATAAACCGGCTACAGTGGTCTCTTTCGAGACTTCCCTCAAGACTCGATCGCCCAGACTCAATATCCTGCACTATGAGCCTTATCCTTCGTATCTTGCCACTTTGCAACTAAGTCTACTTTCTCTTTGTTAGTTGCATCAGCTGCTGGTTGAGGAGCAACTCATACAAAGCGCGGACACCACTCATTGTTGCACCAGCAGTGCTCTCATCTCGACCCTCCATAGTCCGAAATCATTATTCCCATCGAATTTCTCAATTTCAAACTTAGTAGACACCATCGTTACCAGAGTTGACCTCTAATTGGACTGCAATTGAAAACACCCTTGCTCCCGATCGTCTTTCCCATCGATCGATTGCGAACTTCAATTGATTCACTGAATCGAGCCTCTAACCTGGCTCTGATACCAATTGTTGAATAAAACAAGTGAATCACATACATACAATCGAATTATCAAAAAGAAAAACACAAGAGATCTTGATCTCTTAAGAATAAAATTATCACAATTGACAAAAGAAATTGAACCCATATCAAAGATAAGAACTATACATCTATCTATATATTGAATTGGAAACTATTCTTCCAACTCAATCCCTAACAAACTTATCAATGACTAACTGCAACTAACAGCTAGTAACGAACAAGAAATCAAAAATGACACAATCAACCCCTATACTATGTACAAAGGTTTACAACAATTCTTGTACTTGTAAACATTGATAAAATCAGCTCCATATTCTATCACTTTAGATATGTTGCAAGTGAAAGGGAGTTTATCTAAGATTTTGATTTTAACTCAACTTTGATGTCTCCTTATTAATCTTAAAATGATAAGATGGTGGCCATTTTGCCCTTAAAAACATCGAAGAGCTAGGTAGGTCCAAGGCTGCAATAAATATATGGCCTATGGGCGATGGTTGATAAATGGTAGCTATTTTCTATTATTGTTTACTATTATATTTCTGTTATTGCTTACTATTCTAATTCGTTTCCAATTTGATGTGTATAAACCTGATTTTAATAAAAGACGTGCGTGTCTCATATATGCGGCTACTTTTTTCGGAATTACTTTCATCTAGAATAATCTATAGTAAGGTTTTGTGGATAATAAAATGCTATTGTACTATTTTTCTAAATATGTATTGGAAACTTGCAAATAGATTATTATTTTCTGAAAAATATATTTTGACCAAATCTCCTTTTTGAATCAACCTTATTTTGTTTGTAATAAGTTAGTTTGTGTGCTAAATTTGAAAAATGCTTTTGGGCTAAGCTTAATATATTTTTGTGTGGTTAGATCTGATTATGAAATGAATGAATACGGGATGCAAATATAAGTGCTTGTCGGGACCCTACTATCAAGGAACATAATATTAAAGTTTGATTCTCAATTTCTTATAATGTTTTTAAAAGATTAGAATACTTTTGAATTGAAATTAGAACAGTATGAATTAAAATGAGTGAATGAAAATATGTCATTAGATCTTTAATCTTATAAGCTGATCACAACCTTAGAAGCCAAACCAAAATCTAAATGGCAAAACCATAGAAGCTGGTTGTAACCAATAGAGGATATCATCGATCAAAGAAACCTGCATCTCCCTTTTTTGTTTGCACTCTCTACGTCTCTCTAGGTCCCACATAACCATTACAAATTTGTTGTGATACATATCTCTTCCTCTTTGTTTGCCTTACCAACTGAAACTTAAAGGTGGTTGAATGGATTTTGGAGGCGGTTATAGGCAATGATGGAGGGGAAACTTGGCGGTGGTCGAATAGTTCTTGGAGGTGATTGATAGGCAATGACGGAGGGGAGACATTTAGATTAGGTTTTAAGGGGAGTGAGTAATAGAAAAAAAAGTGTTATATCAAAAAATATAATTTGTCGATTTGTCTTGTACATTTCGGTTCCTTTCACAAATTTTAAAAGGATTCTAAATTGCTTCCATCTTGCTTCTAGGCTTAAGGTGAATTCCAAAAAAGCAAACTCTTTGAAATTGGAGTTAAATTAAGTGGGCTTTTTAACATGGCAACAACATGCATGCATTGCAAAACAGATTCTTTCTCTTTACTTATCTTGGACTTGGGATAGGGGCAAGAATGAATCTAGTAAAAATTTAGGATCCGGTAATCACGAGGTCAAATAAAAACTTTCACATTGGTGTTACAGATCAAACGAAAAAACTCAACCTAAAAGACTAGTATGATGGGTGAGAAACCCATTCGGCATATAAACCCCACATCAACTGTCCATACAACCGCTGTGGGACAAGTCTCATACCTTGCAATAGTTTCGGTTCATAACATCCGCCCCTCCTTGAGGACCAACGTTCTCGTTGTTGGTCACGGCTGGCTCTCTCTAGACCACCACTCATAAACACATGTTTTGTTTGCTAATTTATGTTCGTTTATATTCGTTCATATATGTTTGTTTATGTTTATTCATTTATAATCGTAACGAGAGAGAGAAAATTCTACTTGTTTACGTGGTCAAAGGAAAAGGGAGAACCGAATATGTTTGGTCTCGACGTGTAATTTTAACTTTATATGCCTACTTTGTACAAACTCCTCACTAGTATTTCTATAAAATTTTCTTTCCCCAAAAATAGAAAAACTGAAATAGGTAAACAAACACATGCTGAGGGGATTGTGACGATTGCACATCTCTTATTCTTATTCTTATTTGTTTTTGGTTTCAATAGAATATAGATTATTTCAAGTTGTACATTATAATAAAGGCTGTCTATAGTAGTTTCTTATTTTATGATGGCCGACTCCACAAATTCATTATATCTTCTATTTCAAGAGATATGAACTCACGCTGCTGCTCATACCACCTAAATCAACACGATCGCAATTGTCAAAACTAATTTTATACAATATTTTAAAATAAAAAATACAAATAACCTAAAGTACCAGATTGCAATCAAATATAACAAGATGCTGGAATTTGCACTTCCATTTTTCTTCTCTGAAAAAAAAAACAATTGAATATAACAACTATATCATATTATACAAATTAATATATTGTTTTCTTTTTTTCAGGAAAAAAACATGTAAAAAAGGCACAACTGAAGTAATAATATTTTTATACAGTTAATTTTGATATGTTTTAGAAAGTGGAGCCAGGTGGAGTGTCCCCGTCAAGCTGGCAGCCCCAAATTCTGATTTTGATCTGCAACTCCGTAACCGCCGCTAGAAACTTGACGTTCTGCAGCGGCGTGAGTATTTCCACCAGCCTCTCCGCCGTCCTCGTCCTCAGCATATCAGCCTTCCCCACCACCACCTCCATCTCCCCTCGCAACGCCTCCACCGCCGCCTCAACAATATTATTACTCCTGGTGACCTCAACTACTATGGGCGGAGCCGCCACGCTCTCCTGGACCCTGGCGAGCTCCTTCTCCAGCTTCCTCTCCTCCTCCCTGATCTCCGCCCTCAGGCGCTCCATCATCTCCGCCTGCTCCGGGGTCATGTCATCCACCGACGCCCCCACGATCCGAAACGCCAGCCCCGGCTTGAACCCGGCGATCCAGAAGAAGCTCTGCTCGAAGCACGAGAACCAGGGAGGCGAGAACATCAGCGACACGTCATGGTTGGCGATCCGCGACTTCTCCTCGTAGTACTGCTGGTAATGCGCCAGCACGCGACCAACCAGGTCTCGGAGATGGTCGTCGCTAAGGCTGCGAGACGGCCTTCTCAGAGCGGACCGGAGCTGATCTCGGTAATTCTCCTGGCGGACCAACCATCCTTGGAAGAAACTCTGGAAGTCTCTGAGGCCGTTGTAAGCGTTGGATGTTCTTCTTGACTTGCTCGACATTGATCGATCAAAAGTTGTATCATATGGCAGCTAGCGGTGGGGTGGAATGGTGAATCAGTGGATATGATATTATGGTGTGTTTAATTTGAGTATATAAATAAGTAATTTTAATTTAATTTAAGGATGATATGATATGATGATATTTGTCAAGTGGAGGATGCAGCAAAAAGTGACACATGGAAAAAACCCAGCTTAGAAGGAAATCGCCCATGACTGACACGTAAGCGCCTTTGCAATCGGGCATGAGTGTCCGTGTAATGACACAAACCGACAAAACACTCAAATATCAACCTCTAAAAATATCTATATTATTTTTTTTACTCAACTTTTGTCCGTGATGGGATCCTATTCTCATTCATGACATCAGTTAAATGTTTCATACCAATTTGCTTTGTGAAATAATAGGGTCTCCTTACGTACACATTATATTTCCCACACTTAACTTGACACATAATTTTATTTACTTTTTTACAAACCTAATTATATATTAGTAATTATTAATTTTTTAATGCATCATGAGTTGTACGTTAAGTTTTTTGGGTTGTACTCACTTTTGGTATTTTTATATTATTTTTCTTTTAAGCCCAACAATCTTTTACAAACTTTTCGTTTTACGTTTCGGTTTAAATTTTACGAGTTAATACACCGTTACCTGCGCGTGTTGTTCAACTTTTTTACGTTTATTTTTCCCGTTTAACACACGGGTCCTAGATCAACTTAGTTATTATTTTTAATGTTTACTTTTCATGTGTGTGGTTCAATTTTTTTACCTCTACTTTACGTTCGATTTTATTTTTTTTCGTTTTTGTTTCTTTTAATACGAGTGTTTCCGATGTTGGTGGCCGTTAATGATGGTGTGACATTGGTGCTATTTATCGTGGATTTATGCCCCCGCCGCAACGCGGGACATAATTCTAGTTTAGTCTAAACACTTTCATATTCATTCTTTTTACATCTAACCTTAATATTTTCATATCATCATTTCATTCTTATTTCTGTTTAAACAAATATATATCTTTAAGTTTATAATTTTGTTTTTATTCTCTATGATTTGTTTCAAATAACGATTTTCATTTAAACATTTTTTAAATTCATAATTTTACTTCTTGTGGTATAAAGTTTTGCAATAGTTTACAAAGTTCTCTTTTGATTACTGGTTAGTTCCATGTAGACATGGGCAAAAAAACCGGTTCAGGAACCGGTTCGGCCAAAAAACCGGAACCGGTTTCAAAGAAAAACCGGTCCCAAACCGACCAGGACCGCCGGTTTGTATGCCGGTTTGGTAACCCCACCCTCAAAACGGTTTCAAAAGTTAAAAACCGGTTAAATTGGTTCTAAAAGCGGTTTATTAAAAAATGGTTTCAAACCAGTCCATGCAATCAGTTTTAATTATTTCTGATAAAATATTTTCGCTCAGGACGATGTTGATATGTTAAAGGCTGACTCTGGTGGTCTGCAGCCTTGTCGTCTGATGCGTGTGAAAGGTGTATGTATTTCTGATAAAATATTTTCGCCCAGATTCAGTTTTAATTGGTTGTTACTTATATTAACTGCACCCATAAAAGGCAAGTGTACCTGTCGTGTGACAATATAGTGTTGATACGAACCGAGTATCAATCTGTGAATAAACCGAGCCCACTCAACAACCTTTACAATTGACTAACAGATTGGGTTTTGTTTTAAAAAAATGATAATTTGCATTGATGTAACCAAATTTCTTGGGTTTTTTAAAAACAATAATTAAAGATAAAAGTAAAAGTAATGGTCACAATAATTTCAGTTTACGTCCTGAACATGTTTCGTCATCTTAACATCTCGTACCTGACATAATCAGATTTCATGGAAAGTTCCCCTAAGAGAGCATTAAATTCACATGAACGTTCTATTTATTTTGACATTTTGTGTGTAAAGGGAAACGGTGATGGAAATCTGAATTAAGTTCGAAAATTTGATCGGATACTAACCCGATTAAAAAAATTAAAACCGAATTCAAAATTTTTTTATCTCAATTTTGATTTTCGAGTTAAATTCAGATAATAAAATCACTACCACGCACGCATCTTGCGACACTGCTTCTTTGGATTATTCAAAAATTTGATATTTTAAGGTTTGCCTGTTGTTGATATCCATACTCATATTTATCATCTTCATACTCATAATCATCATCTTCTATTTATTTCTAACAAGTGTTCTTTCATATTTAAAGATTTTAAATAATAAATTTTATTAATGAAAATTTGTTCACAATATCTATCGTTTTCTACACACTCGTTTATGTTTTTATTGCAATAATTATCTTGAGGTTTAGAGTAAACTGTTAAGTGAAGTGGGATTTTCTCATGAGTTAAAATTTCCAACACAAAAATTATTAGTAAAAAGGTGTTGAACTTGTCAAAGACAATGATTTTCCAACAGTGGTTCAATAGAAAATAGTAAATGAAATATTTACAAGCATAGAATGATAATAAACATTGAAATGTTGTACTTGGGAGTGTATTAATCATACATGATATAGTAACTATAAGATTCAACGTGGAGTTTGTATGCTAGGTGTTATTTCTTTTGTGTTGGTACTACTGGAATTGTTTTTTCCAAAAGTGTTGCTATTAACATCAAGATGAACAGTATATAGGTCATGTTCTTCGCTTGCGTTCATTAAGCTACTCGTTTCCTTATAGTTTTCTGGACTAATCCAAGGATGTTTACCACGCTTCCTCAATGTTTCAAGCTCCATGGTCACTTCTTTCATGCTAGGTCTATTCCCACCTACTTGGTTTAGACATCTACATACTAGGTCACATGTTGCTTTCAATTGCTCATTAGTTGCTTCATTTACTACTTGACGATCGAGAATCTCAACTAATCGGTTTCCTTTCATCGCCTTCAGAAAATATGTTGCAAGATTTCTATTTTCCGGGCATCTTTCCATACTTAGAGGTTTTTCGTATGTTAACAGTTCTGCTAGAACTACTCCAAAACTATATACATCACTTTTGTCTGTTAGTTGTCCAGTATGAAAATACTCAGGATCCAAGTATCCAAATGTTCCTTGAACTAGAGTAGTGACTTGATCATGTCCTAATGGGACTAACCTTGAGGCACCAAAATCGGCGATTTTTGCCTTGTAACTTTCATCCAACAAGATATTAGCAGATTTTACATCTCTATGTATGATGGACATTCTGGCATCGGTGTGAAGATATGCGAGCGCACTTGCAGATTCATGTGCTATCCTTAAACGATTATTCCATGACAATCTCCCCATTCCATTTTTTCTATCATGAATGTGATGATGAAGAGTGTCATTAGAAACAAACTCGTAAACTAGTAAGGGGACATCAGTTTCCAAACAACATCCTAAAAGCTGCACCACATTTTGATGATTAATTTGTGTAAGAATCATCATTTCGTTTATAAATTGTTCCCTTTGTCCTTGATCCAGTCTTTGGGACTTCTTGATTGCTACCACACGCTTATCCTGTACAATCCCCTTGTAAACAATACCATTACCTCCACTTCCAAGAATTCTATCCTCTGCATAGTTGTTGGTTGCCTCTTCCAACTCTTGAGCTCGGAAAATTTTCATTGATCCAACACCAAAACCCTTAGTTTGTAGTTTATTTTCTAGTAGCACACCCCCATTTTGCTCGAAGAACTTTTCTCTCTGCTTAGCTACTTTCCACTTCTTGATGGTGAAGTACAACACCGACAATCCGATCATTATTGCAAAAATTCCAACCCCCATACCTATATGTGATTATAGTTAAGATCAAGTATAATGAGCGTTGGTGTCAAATTAGTTGCGATCTTAATTATTGATATGATTACCTGAAGCTAATAGACGCACTGGAAATGGTTTAAGTCGACAACCATTTTGAACCTTGGCATCACCAGAATAGCCTTGTTTGCATTTGCACTTGTAGCTTCCTAGAGTATTAGTGCAAGTTCCATAACATGGAAACTTATTGTGCACATCTTTACATTCATCAATATCTATAAAAGAAGCAAAATAACTTAGTGTATTTATAAAAAAACAATAAGAAAGTAAGTAAAGTCCAATTACTTGGTTTCTAGGTGTGTGATAGCTAAGTCATAGTAATATTATATAATCAAAATTAAATCTCGGCATCCTCTAATATGGCTTCTTGTTGTGATAAGTAGGATGTCTTGGATCGAATCTATTCAATTTGAAATTGTGCTAAACATACATATATATATATATATATATATATATATATATATATATGTAGATATATATATATATATATGTATGTATGTATGTATGTATGTATGTATGTATGTATGTATGTATGTATGTATGTATGTATGTATGTATGTATGTATGTATGTATGTATGTATGTATGTATGTATGTATGTATGTATGTATGTATGTATGTATGTATGTATGTATGTATGTATGTATGTATGTATGTATGTATGTATGTATGTATGTATGTATGTATGTATGTATGTATGTATGTATGTATGTATGTATGTATGTCTGTATGTATGTATGTATGTATGTATGTCTGTATGTATGTATGTATGTATGTATGTATGTATGTATGTATGTATGTATGTATGTATGTATGTATGTATGTATGTATGTATGTATGTATGTATGTATGTATGTATGTATGTATGTATGTATGTATGTATGTATGTATGTATGTATGTATGTATGTATGTATGTATGTATGTATGTATGTATGTATGTATGTATGTATGTATGTATGTATGTATGTATGTATGTATGTATGTATGTATGTATGTATGTATGTATGTATGTATGTATGTATGTATGTATGTATGTATGTATGTATGTATGTATGTATGTATGTATGTATGTATGTATGTATGTATGTATGTATGTATGTATGTATGTATGTATGTATGTATGTATGTGTGTGTGTGTGTGTGTGCGGGTGTGTGTGTGTGTGTGTGGTTTATTCTCTATCATTCAGTATACTTAACATGGGAGTGTTCTAATGATTAGAATTAGTGTGTCAGGAAGGGTTACACAGACACACTTCTACGCACTCCACTAGTCAAAAGTTTTGGATACAATCTCTAATGAGTTCATAACATGACAAAACTACAATGCATGAGTATTGTTATAACTTTATTGATTCAAAGAAGTCTCACAAAATGTTCTTTATGACATGCACTAAAACTACTTGAAATAATTGGATCGAGCACGAACAAACACAATCGGGTGTTGTTTTCCAACTCGATTTACTACTCTTTTTGATATTATAAAATCAAAACCACACATCAAAGACTCTCTAACTCTCTATGTGTACTATAAACATGGTTAATCTATAAAAAAAAAGTCAAGATACACATTCCAAATACACAAACTAAGATTTTCCTAAAACTTTTAACAATTTTTTTACCAAATCTTTTCAATCAAGTTCACTTCAAAAGTCCCAAGGGGGCATCCTAGTGATGAAGTGTTGTGTCTTAAAACCAGAAAATGAGGGTTTAGATCTTACAGGTTGGTTTTGATGTATTTATTTTAAAGAATTTAGAAATTATTGCTAAAAAAATATTATGCATGAAAGACCAGTATTGAGTTTCTTGCCTTAATTATAATGTTTCGACCAAAAACTCAAAAAGGTAATTAAGAATTTGACAAACAAATATCATATACAGGGGCAGACTTACTTCAAGGGTGGGGGTGGCCCAACCTACCCCTGAACTCTCGTTTCGAAATACAACTTTGTATTTTTTTTGTTTCGTCATTGTATGTATTCTGAGCAGAAATTAGGATACCCCTCAAATTTAAAAGCTCAAATTAGTACACGATTGAGAGCCTGAAAAATTAAGATTAATGGTCCATTCAAGTAAAAACTCAAATAAAATTAAGATTATTAGCACATTCAATTTAAAGCCCAACTCCAATCTCATCAGGCATCATCATCGACCACCGGCCACTACAACAACCTCCGACCTCCTAGCTGTTGAAGCGTTGGTCGACTACTTCGCCATTTGTCGGACTCCAACCTTCATGCACTGTCGTCACTGGCCGATTGCACCTCACCGGTCACGCTTATAACTTGTATACGGTAATTTATTTTTTTATTTTAATTTTTTTATTTTTTATTTTAAATTTTAGGGTCTATGAAATTGTGTGTAGTTGTGCAAATTTTGTATTTTAATTTATCACAAGAGGGCTGAAATTGGACTTTAGGTTAGGATTTAGATTGTAATTTTCGTTGTTGATTGTTATTGTGCATTTGATTATTGTTTAAATTTATTTGTTTACATTTTGTTTGTTACAACAAAGAAGATTTGAAACTTGATAGGTGAAATATCATTCTAAACAGGTTCTTATTTGCAATTTCTTTTAATCATCGAATGAATGTACCGGAAAAAATAAAAACCTCGTATTGAATAAAAATTCATATTGAATTAACGCACCATATTTTTTTCATTATTAAGTAAATGTACTATAAATTTATTTTCATATTGAATGAATATACCGCAAAATATGTTTTCATTATTAAACGGATGTATCATTAAAAAAAATTGGGATACCCCGAAGTTTTAGGCTTGATCCGTCAATGGTCATATCCACAATAAATAGTGAAATACAAAGTGAAAAATAAATTATGGATGATGTCAAAGTGAAGGTTTGTGCGAAAACTACAAAAGAAGATACAAACTAATAATCTGTCAGACTAATTAATAAATAATCCATCCCTCTAAAGCAAAACTAGCTAGTGCCGATTAATCAAACAGAAATGGTCAGGCAAATACGATAATATAGCAACAACTGTTTGTCTTGTATTTAGTTTCAGTTTATTCAAAACCCCTAACTGATTGCATTATTTTAATTTGATACTAAACATGAACATATATATATATATATATATATATATATATATATATATATATATATATATATATATATATATATATATATATATATATATATATATATATATATATATATATATATATATATATATATATATATATATATATATATATGAAGACGAAAGCATGCATATGGCCTGCATTTATTGTAACTAACGAACGTTGTCATGATGTGATCCTTCAATCAGTTTGACCTCCATATATGTCAATATGATTAATTATTAGTTAATTTGCTCATCAATTCGATCTCAAACAGGCAGGTTTTAAATTTTGTTAAACTTCTTATGAATCTATAATTACGTTAAAACTACATGTCTTATACATTAATGTTAAGTTAATGTTGTCAACAGAAATCAAACAATAATTAAAAGCTTAATTGGTTTCTTACCTTGGCAGCCAGGAGACAGATAAGGATTCCCCTGATAGCCTTCTTTGCAGACGCAACGGTACCCACCCGAATCCCTCGTAGAGTCCACACACTTGCTATTCGACTGGCAAGCAAAACCATCCATTGCTTGCGCCTCTGCGCAGCTAATATTACCGATAGCCCATTCAAGAACTATTGGGACCGTAGCTTCAATCCTGTCTACAAAAGAAGCGTCTTTTAAATCCGCCGCACCATTGAACTTGAACACATCCTCCTCACCCACAAAAGCATATGTTCTATGATTTAAAACCCTTGTGGTACTGTTTGCATCCCCTGGTTCGAGTAAGGCGCTAAGCTGAGTCTCATAAAAGCTTATGTCTTTGGGTATGGATGACTGACAACAGCCACTCCCAGAGCATTCGTGAGCTAGAGCGTCATCAAGGTCTGAGCAAAAGACCATGCAACCTGTAGACATTTTCCTAGACTTTGTTTGTGAAGTCAGCCAGGCATAACCATAACAACCGATGACTGTGAACTTATTAACTTTCGAGAAGGTGTATGGCCAGTATGTATAGTTGGAGGAAATGCTATATGAGTTAGTAGCCACAATGTTTGAGATGCGTACTGCGGAGTCAGATATCTGTTTGATGGAGGAATAATCGTCTTCTGCGATAGAGGCCTTTGGAGGATTGGAAGAAGTGTTGCAGTAAATGTCAAAGCCTTTGCCTATAGAACAATTTGAGTTGATGCCGATGCCAAAGGGGTAGGGAACAATCAGGTCTCCGCATCGGCTGTCGCAGCCTGGCTTAGCTAAGTTTGTAGCGTTAACGAGGTTGTAAGTTTCGGGGGCAGATGTTGCGCCTGTGAATGGGTACATTAGAACAACTGCCCATAGTATTAGAGCAAGGATCTTCATGGCTTCAAAGGGTTGATGGGAGTTGGTCCGGGCTCTGGCATCAATCCATCTGACTTTATATAGGCCCCAACAATTAACAAATAACATCTTCCTATAGAAAAAAAACAAACAAACAATTTGATCAATAAGAAGATAACCAATTAGTTGTGTCTCTTCGAACCGGCTTCTCTACTATCATATATATAATTCATGTATGTTGGAACATATAATATTTTTATTTTCTGTTTTAGATTAGATAAATAAAAGTAATAACTAATTCTTTATCATTATTATTATTATTTATGTTGCATGTCATCTGGTTCTCGACCGATTCGATTAGCGAACCGGTAAGACAACCAATTAGCATTGTTGTCACGACCAGATCGGATCGGCCGGTCCGACCGATATTCGGTTGGGCCACTGGTCAGATCGTTTCCGTCTTCAAGAACCAGCCGTTTCAAATCGGTTTGGTGGTTGAACCGGGAACCGATTCAGACCGAATTTTCCATTTTTTTTATTTTTTTAATAATTTTTGTTTATTTTAATGGGTTTAATGAGCAGGTCGGATGATGAATTTCAGTGTTGGATGTATAATTATTGTTGATTTTTATATATAACTATAAAATACACACATAAATTACTTATATTGAAAAATATATATAACTATATATAATATAAATATAATTATGACGTCATCCGGTTCTTAAATCCGGTCTGATTGGTCCGACCACAAAACCAGTAAGACGTCCGGTTCGATGTCCGATCCTGTTGAGGCCCCTTCGGATCGATTATGTAGGATCAATTTCGTGTTGGATGAACAACATCAAGGGTATGCACAGAAGTGCAGTGACCCGATGGGTAAACAGGGACGAAACAAACACAATACACACACACTAAACACACTATTATTCCACACAATTGTCAATTACAAGATGTCATGTTTATAGGCTAATATGGCGGTTAATAACTAACTAAACTAACACAATTAACCCCTTAATTACGGCCAATTTACAACAATTTGACTTTTATTTTGACTTCTAATTACACTATAATTAATTAAGATTTCTTGATTAAATTACTTCTAACATTCACTCACCTAATCAAGCAAATCTTATTTTTGTCTTCTCTATACTTGTTCTTCTAATTATGCAGTCTTCTTTTTCCTTCTTCGATTTGACTTTCAATTTCAATTTTGACTTCGACACTCCGGATCCTTTAATCAAGATTAAGTGGTGTTAACCTTGTCTCTGTTGAATTGAATCTGATTCAATATGATATGAAGAATGTCTCTCGATAATTATTGATGGGTATCCAAATTGAATAATCGGTTCAATTGTTTCGGTCCTATGATCGACAATTAATGATTCCACTTTCGTATTTCTTTTTATTGCCTTTTCTCTTTGTTTCTGTTATGTTCCTTTGAATCGATGAAGATCATTCCATACTTTCATTTTATTTCAATAACCCAATTTGAAGACTTGATTCACGATCAATCTTCACACTCTGTTTTGCGATGATCTATAAAAAACGATGTTTCCTTGCATCGATTGCTTCCTTCTCGTTTCTGTCTCTCCTGGCCTTCTGCCGGAAACGAGGATCGCAATAATAACACTTGATTTCTTCACTGCTCTGTTTCTTTCTCTCGATCTTCTTACGATGGCAATTGCTTGACTGCTTGTGATTGATCCTTTCTAACCTCCGCTCTGATACCATGTTGAGGTCCCTTCGGATCGATTATGTAGGATCAATTTCGTGTTGGATGAAAGTGCAGTGACCCGGTGGATAAACAGGGAGGAAACAAACACAATACACACACACTAAACATATTGTTCCACACAATTGTCGATTACAAGATGTCCTATTTATAGGTTAATATGGCGGTTGATAACTAACTAAACTAACACAATTAACCCATAATTACCGCCAATTTACAACAGTTTGACTTTTTGTTTGACTTTTATTTTGACTTCTAATTACACTATAATTAATTATGATTTCTTGATTAAATTACTTCCAACAGATCCGGTTCTGAAAACATTGCCAATTAGTTGTCCGGTCTGGTTGTTTGAAACATTTATTTTGACGGTACATTCTAAGACTACTGAATCTGCAAAACTTTTTCTTTCTTCTTGATGTGTGATGTGTCTAGTGTGTTGTATGTTTGTCTACATTGGCAATTAGTATGTTATTGTCGACAACTAGCATCGATTTATGGCATTAATTGTTGTTTGCGACCAAGTTCCACATTAACACTGTAAGATGCTGTTTGTTTTTTACCAAAACATCTTCCTCACCTCTTCATCTGCGCGCACGCAGACGCGGGAAGAGGTTTTGATTGCGCAGACTGTTTGTTTTTTGGAAGACGTTTCATTAAAAAACGTCTGCAGGAGGTCTGCATGGAGAATGTGGACCTATGTCTTCTGAGATCTTCTAACCTCTTCTCACCTCCCCCACCTCCCCCCATCGGTCGCCCCACCTCCCCCCACCGGCCGGACCACCGCCGCCCCACCACCCCCACCGGTCGGACCATCGCTATGATTTCATATATGAATAGAGTTTTGTTTTCTTTCTAGCTACCATAATAGCAAATGTTCCGACTTGATAATCGTTCTAATTAAGTTATTTATGATGTCATGATCATGATATATTGGTTCTAAGTAATCATTGGTGTAATGGTATTGTGTTATATATCATATTTGTTTTAATTTATTAATAATATTCAAAGTTGCACACGATCAAATTTAATATGAAATTTACTTATTTCAACTATCCAAACTCTTTATAAAACTTCATAGAGATAATTTATTTCAGTTGATCAAATTACTATGAACTTTCGAGGTGTTAAAAATACTACTACAGTACTACTACAATTCTTGTCGGTTTACTATTAAAGACGATCCCGTAATAATTTAATAAAAAACCTTATATAATATAGAATGCCTTAAGTTATTGTATTGCATAGTGTGGTGTACAAATATACAATACGTGTGAGACAAAAAAAAAGAGACACAAAAGTATATAAAATGGTAACACAAAAGTATATACAATACGGTTGTATATATGTTGTATGTACGTACGGATGTGTGTGTGTGGTACAAGTCCAAGAAAACAAGTGTTAAAAAATAGGTTTAATCTAATTACAGAATATTTTTTACCATTCTGCAGATGTTAAAAACAAACAGTCTTTTTCTTGCAGACTGCAGACATTTGGTCCACCTCTTCTGCTGCAGATGTGTGCAGATGTGGTCCGCAGACTGCAGACTTTTTCCTGCAGAAAAAACAAACAGCACCTATATAACCCTTATACTAATGTTTTGTTTTAGTACATTGCAAGTCTTTCAGCCTACTTACTTTATATTTGGTCAAACAATATTATACACATGTTTTTGCTCGACTACTACCCACTTGGCTCTCAAGGAATCGACGAGTAAATCTATCATATCAATTTGTTAGACGAGGACAATATGACGATATAGACCTCACTCAAGTGCAAGTCAGATTCCACAAAAATTAACAAGATTGAACGGAAAGTAGTTTGTCTTCTTCAATTGAACCTATGATATGTGTGTTGAAAATTAATCTTGATATGTGAATTTGTTAAGGTAGAAGCGTTGAAAATGTGAGTCAAAGAAAAGTTGTAAGAAAACCAGCCAGAGATATTATGTGATTGTATTCTTGTATGTTTTATCCATTTAGAGATTATTGTTAAGAGTTTTAGAAAAGTAATTATTTGTTTATATTGTATATGTCTATATTATATTAGCTTTAATGTATTAGCTTAGGGAAACAAGTTATTAGAGTAGCATAAATAGATGTGTAGGGTTTTTGTAATTTTTATGGTTTTGTTCATAGTAAAATGGTCATCTAATTTCCTATGTTCTTGTGTTGTTTTTCTATTCTCGTGGTGTTTTTCCATTAACATGTTGTTTTTCTATTAACGTGCTGCGTTGAGAGACGGGACGTGTCAACAAGTGTGTTTATGATAGTGGCAAAGAGTATCAGTTTAACATCTCTATGCTCAAACGAATCATCTTTAGAAATCGTAATTATTGTCTCTCATTCTCAAATTCCATAAACCATGGCCGTTGCCTATCTCCCTGTTCGGGCTCACGCTTCACACTTAAGAAACGTCCCTCATAATACTTGCCGTCATGCCCTAGACCAAAGTGAAAAACTCAAAATCGTCCCACCTCCCACAGTTCCACTTGTTTTTAAAGAAAATGAGGGCCATTTTTTTAACAGGCCTAAACCCTAACTTCACCTTACATTACAATATACAGGAGCCGCTCCTATCGGAAATACTCAATTTAGTTAACATACTTATTATTCCTTAGTAATATATTCGATCAAAAGCAAAAATATTTATAATAGTGAGACTAATCATTGTGAAGGTTGAAACTAAGATCATTGCTATGTTCAAAAGACAGACTTAGCAAAGCAACATGCATGTACGTACAAAAGGCAATAAATAAAGCATCATATTAGATTATATGTTCCGCTTGCTTGCTTTGTCAAGAGATACAAACTTTACAAGATACTTATATATATAAACTGAATGGCCAAAAACAATCAATGACGGGTTTAAGAGAAGAAGCCGAAGGTGTCAAGGATGGTGGTGTGAAGTGGATCGCTCAAATGTGTAACCCAGTTGTTGAGTGGACCCTTTCCGGTGGCCGCTGCCTGGACAGCGAACCCGAGGAATGCCACCATGGCTAGACGGGCATGCTTGATCTCTGCCAGTTGGAGGCGTTCCTTCTTCTCGGGGTCGCTGGCCAGGTTCAGTGGATCAAAGGGGCCACCTGGGTATAGCCTCTTTTCAGGTTCAAGTTCAGCATTCCTTTGAAATTCAATGTACCCAATCACCAAAACCTCAATCCAGATCAAAGTACCGATTGAAAATGGCAGCGGTTGGCCAAGATAAGATGATCCATCAATAAGTTCCACCTACACGTACAGATTAAACACGTTATTTCAATAAGTTCCAAGATTTTCAATTTGTAGGTGCTTAGAAAACATTTTTGCATTAATCTATGTGGATTTAGAAACTAGTTTTCTTTTCCTAGCAATTCTCTTACGGAACCAACTTAACTTACCAAGTAAGTGGCGGACCTAAGTGGTTCACATGAGGTCGCCCACACCCAGTTAAATTTGGCACCGACCCTAATAAAATTTTAATACCAACTTCTAAAAAAAAAATCAATTTGAGGTTTAAAATGTTACATGAATTATAAATTAAGTAACACATATCTTAAAAAGTTATTATAAACTCAATGTCCGTTTTAAAGTACAAACTACTCGATCCGTTAATTAATTCTTATCAACTAACATGGCCAATAAATATATTAAAGGTTAACATCAACATTAGCACAACATTAATGATTAAACACCTAGCTAACCTAATAACTAATAAACTATTCAATTACAATTTATAGTATACAAATATTAGCAGCAATTCAGAATGTTTCGCGCATGATGTTACGGCTAGGTTTCAAAATTGAAAACGCCTAGAGCTCTAGGGTTAATTATAATTGTATCATGCAATTTCTAATGAGGCCGGATAGAAACTTAGTTTTTATCATTTTTATTATGCCCTGATGTGAACCAAAAATGCTTGATATATATTTAAGCAGGAGATCAATTATATATATTTTAAGCAGACGTAGCTAGAAATGAAAAAAAGAAAAGAAATGTAGAATCTGCATGCATGCATGCATACCTTTCCGGCATCTTGCCATGTAACGCCGGTGACGGACTCGACGGTGAGAGCACCGAGGGTAGCCAACATTGCCCAGCGGCCGTGAATGAGCTCGCACTCCCTAAACCTCTGCAGCCCAAACACCTCGCTGTACGGCTGGAACGGAGTCGACTTCACGTCCGAGCTCTCGAACCGGGTTCCGATCACATCTCCGGCCACATTCTTCGCCAGGTTCTGGTCCAGCGAGTCCAGATCGAACTGCAAGTACTCCACCGGCTTACCCAACCCGAACGGGTCGAACCCGTAGTCTCCCACCAGGCTTCCGTCCAGATAGTCCGGAGCCTTTGCCCCCGGGTACCACAACGGCCGATCCGACTGAACGGGTTTCGATGCCTTTTTCGGGGCGGCTGCCTTCTTCCCGAACCCGAACCGGGCTGAGACCCGACCGGAGTTGGAATGCAGGTCCGGCAGACGGGTTCCGATGAAGGAAGATGCAACGGCGGCGGTGGTTGATGCCATTGATCTGTGTGTGCGTGTGGTGAGTAGTGAGATCGAAATGATCAACTCTCAAATGTGGTGGTGGTGATGTATAGAGTTTGGTGGTGTGAAGGGATGAGATAAGTGAGGGAAGCAGGGCCGTTGGATGGAGAGAGTGAATCCATCTGACGGGTGAGAGACGTTGGGCCTTATCTTGGTCTTATCGGGTTCTGAAGAATGTATGATAACTTAGTGGTACATGGTTTGTGGCTCACGTCGTGACATTGTTGCATATATTTTTTGCCATTCGCTACTTCTTATATTTTTCATATCATTTATTAAAATCCTTCAGCCTTTCAAAAAGAAATTAAAATCCTTCTATTTTGTTTGCTTTATGTTCATGCTTATTTTAGTTATTAAATATCTTTTCATAAATTAAAAGTAGAATTTTACTTTTATTCATTAGTTATATGTTCAAACTTTTGCTATTTCTTATTTCATTGGTTTTACAATCTAATTTAGAATCATTATTGTTTATTAATGATGTGAATTTGAAGAACGTTACTATTAGGGCGGTGGAGGACTAGAGGCGTACAACCCAAGCTCCTCAGTAGCAGTTGGGTATCCACAGAAACAACGTCACAACCTATGTGGGTAGCACCCCTCTATGTGTACAATCAATTAAAGCTACAAATTATCTAGTCAAAGAAGAATTGTGCTAATCAATGATCGTGTATCTTGTTTAGCTCACATATTTGACTATATTCCAATCAATTATGGCTACAAATTATCTAGTACAAATTGTCTAGTCAAAGAAGAATTGTGCTAATCAATGGTCGTGTATCTTGTTTAGCTCACGTATTTGACTATATTCCAATCAATTATAGCTACAAATTATCTAGTACCTGAATATCATTTGTGTGTCAACACTTCACTCATGTATCATCGACAAAACACATAGTCTCCTAACTAAATCCAGTACATATATATGACATGAACTCACATAGTATTTCTTTATTCGTAAATCTAAGGCAAAATTGACAACACATTAATAAGTTTTTTATATTAGACATGAAGCTTAGACAATAAATATCATTAAATCATAAGTTATTTAAAAGCACATAAAAAGAGAGAACGCTATGTATTAATGACATATTATCATGAGTATCACCATTTCTAAGTTCTAATGATAGTAAAATCATTCATTTTTAGGTTAAGATAGTCTAATCATAGAATTCCCTCTAAATAGTTGTAACATATGAATAAAACTCAATATTTTTAGAAAGAGATATGATGTTAGAAACATAGAGCAATTTGTTGAAATGAGTTCGATTAGAGTTCGTTAAACCCGGTTTATAAAAGACTAAAAGTCTTTCTTGTTTAACCTCCACACTCAACACACATATGTCATATATAATTAATAACTATGATTTACTAATCATTAAGAACTTGCCACACTCGCTAACATAACATATGTTTAGTGGTGGAATGTGACTACACGTAGTGTCTATGTGATGCATATATGGATGCACTTTTTGCACAGGTTTTCAGGCGTACATATTACACCTCAAAATCTACTATCTATCACGTTAATATCATACAAGGCTAACTCAAATTTTTTGGAGGCTTCAAGCGAATTCTAAATTTGAAGCCCTCAAATATAACTTTTTAATCTTTTCGATTGACTATATTCATAAATATTGATTTCAATGACATTTTTTATTGTATAACAAATATAGATCAACAATCAATACTAACAAAAGTCTTAATATAAACAATAAAAAACGCTATTAAGTATATTAAAAACATAATTTGATGTAGAATTGACAAACCCATGAAGATATGAGTGGAGAAACCATCCAAAATGCTTATTGTGTCTAGCTCTAAATTTGTTCACATCTCAATACCATATCTATGCACACTTCAACCTATAAATGAAATGTACAACAAATCCACGACAAACAATTGTAAATATAAAAGCAAGAACTGATGTTTGCACTTTCTGAATCATGAATGAAAATATCTCGATATGACTTTAAAATAGCACCCGCTAGAAAGAATGTCTCAAAATTGAATGACCTGTAAAGAATAAAAAACAAAGACACTTGCAAATATAGACATCTATGATAAGCATCATTTTGGTGATTTATTTTGCATTTTTATTGCGCAAGATGGACACTTGTGGATTCGATTTGATATTTTGTTTTTCACTTTGACACATATCGATAAAAAAAACAATAGCCTATTTCACACAATCAAATATCTTAATTCACATATACCCTAATGGCTAATTTACAAATAAGTGAATAATGTAAATCACAAATGCATATTCAATACTTTTATACTTTTGTGACGAAAGTTTAAAAAAAAGCCTACCATGTCGCTTGATGACTTTCGATTGAACTATCATTGAGAAAATAAGAATTAAACCAAGTTAGTGAGTCCCCAATACCAACAATTGATTTGTGATTGAGGATGAGAATTGAACCAACTTTCCAACTTGATGACTTCAGGCCTTCGATTGTTCGATAAACTACAGATTGCAGAAACTGATTGAGAAAAGAAGCAGGGAATAGCATCGATTGAGAATTGAACCAACATTGATGCTTTGTTGCCTTGTCGCCTCCCATTTCCAAGATCCAATTGGGTACCCACCACCGTCGCCACCTTTTGGGCAGTTTACGGGTTGTTACGACGGTTATAGCCTTAGAGGCGACTCCAAATGTGCTTTTGAGACAGGGTGTTGTAGTTGAATTAATTGCCATGAAGTTCTTCCATTATACAATGTGAAATACCATTGAATTAATTGTCATATCAATCATCATTTAAGTTTTATGATACCTTAAATGGTTTAACTACTAGGGTGGCTTGAATTTTACTTAAAAAACTAATTTAATACGTTTTTATTATTACATATGTATCTATATAAATTTGAGTTTGCTTACATTTTGACGTAAAGTATTAAAAGTTTTTGGGTTTATTTTTAAGTTTAATTTTAAGTTGCTCTATATTTTAACGTAAATTATATTTGGAAACGAGTTAGATCAAATATAATACATTGTATTCGACAATATAAAATTTATGTTACTCTACGTTTCGACATAAATTTAGTTTGATAATGACTTATCGAGAGTATAGTCTATAGTTTATCACATCACATACAGTGGCGGTGCACATGCTTAATTTTACTTATGTTTCAAGTTGGTCTATGTTTCAACGTAACTTTTGTTTGGAGTCAGGTTAAATATAATACGTTTTCATTTGACAGTATAAATTCGAATTACTTAATGTTTCGACGAAAATTTAGTTTAAAAATAAAACAAGCTGATTATACTCCAAGTTTGTCACGACGCGTACGCCATCGCCACAATATATGACTGTAACAAAACTAGTTATTATTATTATTATATAATATTATAATGTTATGGTGTTAGAGCCTTTCTCCGTCTCCCTTCACAATGTAAAACCACACCAAAGGGGTGTCATATTCATATTGTAGCCATGTTAACACATTAGTTTAGAAACCTGTTTATTAAACGTGTTGAATAAAAAAATTAAATTAATAGTTACTTATTAATATTTAAAAATTATAAAATAAAATTTTAAGATAAAATATGATTGAAATTACGTATTTTATTTATTCTATGTAATAAAACAATAACAATATTTTGTTTAAAAATTTGTCTTAAATTTTTTTTAAACACTCTAATTTTTTAAAATATTTTTCTAAACAATGTCATTATTTAAAAGTTCTTTGTATTAAAAATTTCATGTTTTATAAAATTTCGTTTTTAAAAATATTATGTTATTAATTATCAAAAAATGTGTTCATAATTTTAAAAGTATATCAATAATCGTTAGCATTTGAAGTGTCATTAAATGGTTAACTTTTATTTTAGTAACTACATTTGTCAGATAATCCTAAATGACGTGTTGGTAGACAATATAAAAAATAACACGTGACTTCTAGATATTATGCTAGATTATTAGATTAGATTATACTATGTAGGGGTGAGCATTGTCGGGTAACCGAGACCTAGTTGGTACTACCCGACCCGACCCGATACCCGATTTGATGGAAAGTTATGTATCGATACCGGGACCTAGATAACATATTCGGGAATCGGTTTTTATCAAAGTCGGGTAGTCGGTATTAGTCCATCTACCCGATTTCTGATTTCATAAAGTACATGAATATATCAATTAATCATAATCACACCAAAACAAATATTAGTCTTTAATTGTATAAAAATATCAAACAAACATCCCAACAATTATCCAACAAAAATAAAATCCAATGCAAACGTCTTAATATTCAAATGTTTATAACTAAAATTGCTTAAACAATGTCTTCATTCATTCCTTCATATGCACCCGCGACCACCATTAATCTCTATCAACATTTGTGTTACTTGGTTCCAAGTTATTAGAAATTCCTACAAAGAATAATATATAATTATTAATAAAATTATGTAAACGAACTATGTAAAAATTAAATTGTATGTTAGCTTACGTGATCCAAGGTCATCAAATGTTGTCCAATCCTCGTCATAATTGATTTCATTACTTGACTTACGAATCCAGTTCTGTGAACATATGAGTGCTTCGACAACTGGAGGGGAAAGAGAACTTCTATGTGTTTTCACAACTCGTCCACCTGTACTAAAAGCTGACTCGGAAGCTACACTCGAAACTTGAATGGCTAAAAAATCTAAAAATATAATACAAAAAGTTAGAAATTAAAAGGCTCGAAAGAATTGCTAATAATATATATTTAAACATACCTTTAGCCATTTTGCTAATATTGGATATTTTGAAGAAGAACATTTCCACCATTGTAGAATATCAAATCCCCGATAATCAGCCTCTTCCTTATCTTCAAGATACCTTTGAAGTTCTGACTTGGCGTTGTACACTGTAAAACCACAATCCGATTTGAAGTCACTTAAAAAATCATTATCTTCGTTATCTCCTTGTGATGAAAGATCAATGTTTCTTTGTCTAACGTCATTAGAACTTCGAGTTTCATTTGCTAGCTTATAAAAATCAAATACTATCTCCAATGATAGATTTAACTATCGCGTCAACTTTTTTCTTAATGTCATATTCTGTTTCACCCCTATTTTTTTCAGCCGTAAATATTCTGTTATAACCAAATGCAATGACATGAACTTTCCAACGAGGATCAAGAATAGTTGCGAAGTACAGAAGCTTATTAAAATTTTTATCCTTCCTCCAATATTTATCAAACTTCTCTTGCATAGTACTTCCCATTTGCATATTTACCAAGTCATTTGAACCCTTTAACATTCGTAAATGCTTATCAATATGCATTGATTCAGTGAAGAATTGATTTGCAACCACCTGTCTCACACATGTTTATGTTAAAATTAATGATATTTGAAGTTTTGAAATAAAACTAAAATTAATACTTGAAAGATAAATTATAAATTTTAAACAAAATACATGTGTCGATGCAGAAGCATTTGTGGTTTTACGCTTAAATAATTCTAAAACTTTTGCCATATGTCTCGCGTAATGCCAGTCTATAATTATAGGAACATCAACACCTAATTCTTTCGAATAATTGGGATCTATAAAATCATAAGCTTCAAAAGCCTTTTCAAACTTCTCCGTAGTATCCAACATCTCATACGTTGAGTTCCATCTAGTAGACACATCCAAAGACAACATTGTTTTACTTTCAATCTTCAGTTCTTTCACACAATTTTTGAAGGCATCTATTCTTTTGGAAGAATGTCTAATGTATCATATGGCATTTCTTATACGATCAATTGATGATCCCTGATAATTTAGTCCATCCTTCACAATCAAATTTATTATGTGTGACATACAACGAATATGTAAGTATCTCCCGTCACCCATAACATTTGGTAATCTAGATTTGAGAATTAATATGGTTGTATCATGAGAAGAGGCATTATCCGTAGTAATTGTGAGGACATGTTCAATATCCCAGTCTTTCAGGCACTGAAGTATGACCCGGGCGATATCCTCCCCCTTATGGCTATAAATTGGCCTAAAATTTAATATCCTTTTGTGTAAGGCCCAGTCATCATCGATAAAGTTTGTTGTGACACAGATGTAGTTGATGTTGGATTGATGTCCACATGTTGGTGGTTAAACATACCCTTGCTCGTTGTAAAAAAAGACTTAAATTTCCCTTTCTCCTCTAAAAATATGTCTGCACAATCCCTTGCAATTGTAAACCTGCTATGAATCTTAAAATTAGGACAAATGGTTTCCATAAGTCTTTTAAATCCCTCGTGCTCTACAGTTGCAAAAGAAAGCTCGTTTAGTATGGCCATCTCAACTATTGCCCTTCTGATTTTTTCTCCGCTGAATTCCCATATTTTTACTTCACTACTTCCACTCGCGCCATCATCATTATTCTTGATACATATGTTGCTTTGACTTTTTAAACCGATTTGGATGTTTTACACATGACGTAATATGTCGTTTCATTCCAGATGTTTCATTTATATATGGGTCTGCAGCCAATACATTGAGACAATGCTTAGATCTTGTCTTTTTATTCCCAATCTCATCTACAAACTTCTCAAAATCATCCCAAAACTTAGAACCCTCTTTCTTAGTACCAACTGTATTTTTACTTTTCTTTTGATTCCTTTGCTTCTTTTGATCAGGTTGTGACTTCCTTTTTTGACTCTGAGATTCAACGCTTGACAAATTTTGAACATTCTCTGGATCCATCTAAAATTAATGCACAAGAAAAACAAATTATAAAATTTTAAAACATAAATTATAAAATTTTAAATTCCAAATTACCAACAAAAAATCAAAATTACCAAATTCCAAATTTAATTGCTACAATGTAAAACTAAATTTGAAATTTAGAAAACTGAATTTTGAAACACCACCATTAAATCACTCAATTCATGTTTCTGGCTTTAAATGCTTAATAATTGTTCAATAAGAGATATTAAATAGTTTAATTTTGGAACTTGGAGTTGGAACACTACCACTAAATCCCTTGATTCGGGTGTTCTGGGCTTTAATTGTTATTTAATTACTCGATTTCAAATGCTTTAATTATTTGATATTGGAACACCGCCATTTAATCCCTCGACGGAATTGATCGGTTCGCTGTTCCAAAATTTGTTCAATTCGTGATTTCAAGTCGATCGATACTTTCAAAAACAATTGATCAAAGCATTGTTCTTGGTGAACGAATTCGCGATTTCATCGCCGTTCGGAACGACTTCGAATTGCGATTGGGTACAGAACGATCCAATACGCAATTTTCGGCTGTGAGCGATTTCGGTAACTATGAGTCAACCCCTGCAAGTTGAAGTGTAATCACTTTGAAGGTGCTTTGTGCATTGATGTACCAAGTGATAAAATCATCAATAACGTCATGGAAACATACTGAAAACATTCTGATATGTTTTTGTTTAACCATGAAAACCCAATTGTATATGATGAATAGGTTAATACATCGTGATAACATCATCAAACCCCAATTGTTTATCGTTAATACATGCATAATGGTTACTAAAAAACTAACCTGGTATTTTGATGCAGCAACATTATGCTATATTGATTGTGATGAAGCTTGTATATTGAAGAATACAGATTGTATTCAATTTTGATTTAATTTAAATTATCTATGATCATATCTTTATAATTTAGTTATTTCCTGATTTTTCTAGGTTTTCCAAATTCTCGGTTCGGTACTACAACTGTCGGGTTTTTCGGTTTGATACACAAGTACCGACCCGATCCCGAATATTACATAAACCAAGGACCGAGTACTTACTACACATTCTACCATCGGTTCGGTTAAAGGTTAAATATCGGTTTGGTCCTCAGTAATAATCGGGTATATCCGACATTTGCTCACCCCTAAGCATACGAATGTCACTAGCCCGTAGGCCGTAACAATGTTGAAATATCGTAAAAGTTGAAAGGACTGAAAATGCGAATATTACAAAGCGAGAAGGGAAGAAAGCCTTCTCACATATCATATGAACAAAGGCGAAGAGAAGTCGAATTGGCATATGCATTGGGCTGGCATCATCATCTTCTGCTGAAGGTGATTTAATCGCATTTTCTTTCCCCCTTTTCTTTATATGTTTCTTCAATCGGTTTTGCCTCCTATCATCGTTTCTTCTTCTTCTTCTTTCACGAAATCCTTTGATTCTGAATGTAGTTTTGTAGATACAAAGAAACGAAATGGGTAGGTTGTTTGTTACAACTCTGGAAGGGAGCATCTACAGTTGTAAGCATTGCAAAACGCATTTAGCCCTCTCCGATCACATCATCTCTAAGGTATACACATAAATCACTTCTTCTTTATGCCTAACAATCTGTGTCTTTGTGTTTATGTGATTTCATCGAACGAAATGCTTATGAAATTGTGTTTTTGCCTTTTCTGTTTTGAGGTGAAGATTCGTTTATTTTCATTCCGCAACCGTTAGGGTTCTATAATTTAGTATTGAGTGAGGCTTATAAATTCAATGGTAAACTTCAGATCGATCATTATTTGGGTAAAATGGCAACAACAATCAATTCTTAACTTATATATACATTTAGATGTGAATGCTAAAATGGCAGATTGATTATGATTCACCTTTGTCAAGAGATATAGCATAGGACTCCATAATTAACATTCCTTTCCACATTATAATCATATATTTATGTGCCTATCATTCTTTATCATGTTATATGCCTTGATCATTGTTATTTAGCAACACACTTTCGTTTCATTTCTAATTTGATCACTATACTTCAAAAATCATTATAAAAACATTCAACTTTCAAAACTGTTACAAGAACCACATAGCTATTCCAGCTTTTTATAGGTTTCCTGTCCAAATTTTCCAAAATAATCAATTCAAAAAGTACAGTGGTTTTAATAACATATTTTGAAGTCCATTATGACCAAATGAGAAGTGAAGTGAAAGTACATTCATATTTCTTGCAATTTACAATTTCATAAACCATTCTGATTATCATTGATATTATTGTATTGGGAAAACAGCTATTTGAGTCGGATATTATTGCTGCTTTGTGTTGTTTCTACTTTCTAGATTTCTAGGTGAATAATTATTCACCAGTTTATGAATTCTTGTAATTTTGTTTGTGTTTTTTCATGCTTTTCCTTGATTATCCCATATATTGACACACATCTATTTTGTTGTTTTTCTTTGGCTTATCAGTCCTTCCATTGTCGGCATGGGAAGGCTTATCTCTTTGACAAGGTGTAAGTGTTTATGTTTTAGCTTTTTACTCTAAAACTCTAATACTTGCAGAAACTAAAGAATTTTTCCTTAAATGTGACAGTTTCGACATGTTTACTTATAAAACGGGTCCAAAGACGCCCAAAGTGTTATTATAATGCATAAACCCTCTCAAATTATTTTCTTCAAAAAATTAGATAGTCATTACATAATTGGTTTTTAAGCATGCTTGATACAAATAAAAATATTTAAGGTTTTGGACAAAAGTGTTTTGGGTCTACTGCATTCAATCCTTGCTAATTCTTTTACCCTGATCTGACATTTCCAGTGTGAATGTGACTTTTAGCGAGAAAGAAGAACGAATGATGATGACAGGGATGCACACTGTTGTTGACATATTCTGTGTTGTATGTGGATCAATTGTCGGATGGAAATATGTGAGATTTCATTTGCATTCATACTTTTATTCAGCAAGCAACATTTCTGTTACCTTATATTTTTAAAACAAGTAACAGAAATTTAGTCACCATGAAAGTAGTTCCCGTATATTCAAAGATGCCCATAAAACTTTGTTTTCAGAAAATCAAACATAACACTTTCTAAAGTAAAAACTGAAACACCTGTGAAATCATTTTTTTAATATCAGTCATGGTCTGATTCTAGCAGAGTAGCAGTTCTTGTTGGTTAACGTATAGTTAAGGTTTTCCATATTAATTTGAGCTTCAAAAGTTATACATTGAATCGAAAGTAATGACAATATGTTATCGAGATGGAGGTAGTAAGTATAAATGGACTATCATACTAAACACGACATGAAATGTGTAATTTCAGGAGGCTGCGCAGGAAAAACAACAAAAGTACAAGGAAGGGAAGTTTATTCTTGAGAGGTATATATTTTGGCACATTTACATACGACTGGATCGATATGGGTTGGGTTTTGTTTTATCCAAAATGGTCAACTTAAAAAAAGAAGATAAGTAAAAAATGGTACCGCCAACTGATCAAACCATTTGAAAAATCATCCAAATGTTACTTTAATGCATCCAGCCTCCTAAATCATTTTAATTAAAGATTTTGATTGTTATTATAATAATAGTTGCCACATTACTCTCCTATTGTCCATATTTTATTTTAGTTTTGTTCTAGAGAAGTTGTCTACTTTATGAAAAGGATGGTTATAATTTATTGATTATATCTTGGTACAACTAATTAGCCTTGTCATTAAATCTTGCAAGTTGTAGAATTCTATTGGTATCTTAAAATTCATTAAAGGGTAAAATTGACCTTCTACCAACTAAAGTTTGTATCAAATGTACATATCTAAAATTGTGTTACGTTTGTGGGTCAAATTTTTTGTGACGGGTGGAATAATCACTCCACTCTGTTGTTACCTCTGCATTCCACCATTCAATGAATGTCCCAAGTAAAAACTTGACTGCATATATGCTATTGAACCAGGTTCAAGGTATTAGGCCCGGATGGTAGCATGTATCCACTTGGACAAGAAGTTCAGGTGGGTGGAACTGATGCAGAGGATGCATGATTTGGGTTCGTCTGCTGCCTATAATTGTACAGTCCTTATTTCGGAAGATTTGCATTTCGCAGGTCTTTGACTTTGACTAACTCATAAGACTACTAATAGTTGACTGAAAACTGGTAAGTGGCGTGTTCATTCATATCAAAGACATGAACAAAAGCTTGTTTCCTTGTGTTGGTAAACAATGGAACCTAGGTGCAGTGGTGGTTGCTCTGTGTCTAAGATTTTCATGAGTGTATTCTTTGACCAATCAGTAAGGCAAACCATCATTTAAAATTTTAATTCTTGACCAATTTACATCTTTAGTAAAACCACCATTAGATCATGGTTGAACTTTTTGTAACAATTGTAGAGGAAAACTGGTATTAAAAGGAAATATAGGCAACCAATATCAATGTTCTAAACGACATATGCAACCTATATTGATGCCTTATTCTCCTTATTCCGTTTTCTTACAGCACTTAAAGTTAATGACAACTTCCTTACCATCACCACAAAGCGGACAAGTACGAGTTCACATGTTAGATTTGCTTTTGAAATGACTATTATGATGATTTTGATTTGCGTTTTTATCCATATACTTATTATGATGGTTATAGGTTTTATGAAATACTTATAATTAACGTGTCATTGCCTTTTTGAATGTTATCCGGTGATATCAATGTAAACTAGAAATAATGGTAATAACATCCATGTTTAAACATAAAAAAACCATGAGATGACTCGCGTGAATTGTTATATGATATTTATGGTTGATGTTCTTAATCAAATTATATAGGTCGATTTGTTTATTTGTGAGTGCATTCAAACCAATTAAACAATATAAAAAACTTTATGGACGCACTGTTGGAGGTGTTAGACGCTATAGTGTCTTTTTGGATTCTGGTACATAGTTGTTATGAGATTAGACTCCATGTTGAAGGTGTTAGATGCGATTTAATGTACTTGTATTTCGAAACAAATTAATTACCGTAGTAACTTTTCCATTTTAGGGTAAGGTTTTTTATTTTTATCTTCATAATTACATTAAAATTGCTATATTTTCTCTTTCAGTTTCAATTAAATAATATTCTTTATATCTTTATTATTATATTTTTACTCTTCACTCACAACTATTTTAAAAATATTAAAAAAATTATAAGAGATGAATAGTGTTTTTTAAATTTACAGATGAACAGTCACGTTTTGTTTCTTCTCCACTCATAACCATTAACAACCATTCCATATAATTTAAGGACTTTACTCATAAAATTTTAAAAAACCTATTGTGAATGTTTTTAAACACTATGTCTGGTTGCACTATTGAAAGAGTGGGTGGAGACTCTCCAATGTAAAATTGTGCATTAAAACCAATTACAACGTTTTAGTAATCTTGCAAATTCTGCATGCATTGTTGCATACCTATGCAGTGAAGATCGTTTAGGTTTCGGGGCGTCAACCTTTGGCCCTTTATTTCGTAAAAGCATCATTGTAGTTGGGTAATATGCACTATTATGATGACCATATAAAGAAACATGAATCCTTTTAGCAATTTATAATCATCATTTATACCAAATAGAATAACATAATATTTTGGATTTAGTGATATAAGTTTTTAAAAAACTTAAAAATATATTAAAGGTATTTGAGTTTAAAAGGTTGATGAAAACTATTTTTGTTTTTAAATTTCGAAACAAAGCAAGTGTAACCATATATTTATAATAATAATTATTATTTGTAAATGTCACCGGTCACTATGGTTGAATAAAAGAAATTATATAATATAATTAATTAAATCGCTCCTTGCTTAAAAAATTAATGGATGTTATTCATTGCATGTTTGGTATTTTTTACTTCTGGATGCATATGCGCATCAAATACTTCTGTAAGGTCAGTGTTTAACTACTTTGAATAAATTTTCCAAACAAATACATATTTCACTTATTTAGAGTAGAACTTTCTATATTTTTATCTCTATAAATCAACTAAGTATAAAATTCCTTTAAGTTTACCTTTATACTTTTTTTAACCTTAAGCAGTCACAACACAATTTTCATCTCTGTTTATTTGACCTAAATATCATTGATATCTGAATTTTATTTAACCTATTGCTTCTCATTCTTTATATTTTATCTCTATCTCACTTATAAATATTTAATTTGTTAGAGAGAGGTTCTCCTACAAATAATTTTTTACTTAAGAAGGCTAAAAATTAATCTTAGCCTTTTAATTCTATGATCAATAGCAAAGATAAAAGTGTATTAAGAAAAATAGAGCAATTATAGTTTAGGTATAACTTTTTTTGTTGACTTTATAACTTTATAACATTTTCATACGATATTATTTTAATAAAAAATTACACCATAAAATCAAGAACTTTTTGCTCTTTAAAATGTTTATATTATCGATATACTCTTTTTAAAAAAAAAACGAAATGTGCGAAATTTTGTTGTTTTACGGTAAAACAACACATTTTGTGCCGTATTACGTTAAAAACAATATATTTTATGCTAAATTATATACAAACAACACGTCCTGTGCTGAATTACGTTAAACTTAAAACAACATGTTTTGTGTTGATTTAGGGTAAAGCATCACATTTTATGTTAACACATTTTGTGTTGCGTTACCTTAAAATGACATGTTGTGTGCTAATTAACCTTAAACTCCCCGTTCTCTGCTAATTTACAATAATATGGCACATTCTGTACTGATTTACCTTAATACTGCATGTTTATGTGATAGTTTACCTTAAAACCGCATATTTTTATGTTGATTTACCACAAAACAACATATATTATGCTGATTATCTTCTGCGTATACAACACATTCTGTGTAAACAATGTGTAAACAACACGTTCTATTTTGTTTTAGAATATAAAGCATGTTTTGTGCTAACTTACCCATAAAAAATAGGTTTATTTGATAATATACCGTAAATCATCATGTTTTGTGTAATTTACCATAAAACAATATTATTGTGTTTAGTAAGAATAAATATTAAGTTGTTTGTAAAACTTGAATCTAACACATTCTAAGATAAAATTTAGCACATTTAGAAAAGAACAAAAAGTAACAAAAAATTAACCCATATATAATAAAAAAAAAACATTACAATAATAATAAAAATAAAAAGAAAAAATTACTATCGAGATATCACACATAAATCTTTCAAGATTTGATTTATATATAACCTAAGCTACGAATCGGGAGGAGAAGGTTGAACCATTGTCGTGAAGGAAAAAGAAGGTACCACCAGAAGGTGGCAAAACGCCATGTCCGCCACACATAGAAGGATTGCTCTTAACAATTGTTTTCTTTGCGAGTTTTAGTTCTGAAAAATGTGTTCTCAAAAATTTAATATTCTACCTGGTTTATTATTATTTTTCTTTATACACATAAACATATATAAAGATGATGGATAATGGATTTTTATATTTGAAAAGGCCACTATTCATGAAACTTTAAATTTTAAAAATAGAAACGAAGAGAAAGTATATAGAATTAGAAATAGAGAAAATCCCCGTATTTTTAGATATATAGATAGAAATGGAGACTCAAATGTGAATTCTCTCATTTCAGTTTTTACGATTATGTATATGATTATTATATCAAATGCTTACATTTATATTTATTTAAGGTGATTATGTCTAAGTATGTGATTAAGAATGTTGATTTTTATTTTGAAAAATAACATATGTATATGTATGTTATGTGCTTGAAAAGTTATCGTGAACAACTTCAATTTAAACAATTGTTTACGGTGCATCACCCCGGTACCCAAAGGGTGGGTCTGCCCTACGCTTAATTAAATACAATGCTTTGAATGCAATGGGCAAGATCGCTTATGTGATTCTCAAATCTCTACGAACCAAACTATTGGCTTTTTTTCTTAAAAAGACATGTTGATTGCGAGTTGTTACATTAAATTGGGGTCACATTTGTAGGTGAGTAGTAATGGCTTATGGGTTGAAGGAAGATAAAAGTTTCCACACGCTAATATCAATCTATGTATTAAAAGGGATATAAAACCCCATGTGTTATGTGTAGTCAATTTGTTCGTCAAATGGAAGTTTGTAGGGATGAGCTCGGTACCGTACCTGTACCGAACTGGTACCGATACCGAAAGTACCCGGTCCCAAATTTTATAAAAAACGAGTACCGCTACCGGTACCGATTTTGGTATATGGGTACAGGTACGGGTACCGGTACGGTACCGGTATTTCGGTACCCAATACCTCTTTGGTACCCGTTATCTCCACAACATTATTTTTTAGTCTTGCTGCATGGTTTATGTTTGGTTACGCTATCCAATACTTGTTTTTGTACCTGTTACCCTATACATGTTTATACCCGATACCTCTAAAAGTTTATAATAAGTAAACAAAAATAAAATATCAAAAACACATCCACATGTCTAACAAAAATAATACATAGACTTGATCATGCATTATAAATATCACTCATCAGTTGTGAAGCAAACTGACTCTAAAAAAATAGTAAATTGTTTTTGTTTCATGGTGATAAGTTTCACCTCAAAATAATAAACACCAATAAGATCAATACCAAAACCAAAAGTTTCAAAATATCAAAGAAAGTTAATCTTCGATTTGATCACTATATTGTTAATCCTTTTTCAAAATAGGTTATTCGTATTCAGGTACTATCGGGTACCATACGTGACTTTTGGGTAAAGTACCGGTACCGGTACCGGCCAGTACCGATCCCGAAATGTAAGAAAATCAAGTACCGATACCGGTACCTTATACAAATTTTCGGTACCAACTGGGTACCGGTATCGGTACGGTACGGGTACCGATACAGGTACTGGGTACCAAATGCTCATCCCTGGAAGTTTGTATACCCGATTCCAATAGAATATGCTCGTGAAAAATGGGCCATTTGAGCTTGGGCCCGACCCAATATGAAATTGTAACTTTCCACTTTCACAGCACAATGCAGATTATTATTGCAATCATATTATCTAATGTATACAACTTAATTTAATAGTCGTCTGCCACTACTAGCCAATGTCCGAAATTGCAACTTCACTTATGCTAAATAAGCTTCTCCTAACAAACTAAAAAAATGATTAAGTTATTTTATTTAAGTCGATATTTAGGATGAACTAGACAATAAGGTGATAGATGTTACTCTTTTTCTTATTGTATGTGGCAAAATAAATGATTCAGTCAAAATGATTTGGACTTTGGTAAATTTTTATACATGTTTAAAATGCATAGAAATCATATATGGACATTTTTTAATCATTTTAGTTGGGTAGGTATTAATTTGCTTCCAATAAAATATAACAATAGTTGGCTGATTTTATATATACTAGTTTTCTAATTGATAACATCACTTTTATTAAGTGTCGTTATTTTAGTTCGAGATCCATACGATAAATAGTTTCACTTTCTCTTACGCATCTTTCTGTCATCTTAAGGTACAACCTAGCTTATTGCAATCAAAGTTTCTTGTAGGTGGAGTCTTTCTTGAATATCATTCATTCTTAGATTATCCTTCCTTGAATACGTTTAACTCTAAAGTTATGATGTGGTTCTAGTCGGTAAAATTGTTAAACTAAATAATGATAATAGAGGCTGATGTTGTGCGGCTGGGAAAATGTGCGAGTATATATTCGTTGCTTCGCTCTCCCTTTGAACAAATCAAGTGTTAGGGTTTCTTGGTTTTTTCTCTCTTGTTCATTCGATTATGTTCATCTATTGATCTTATCCGATAACATAATCTTGATGCCTCATTGTTTGTCAATATGTGATGATTAGCAACATATAATAGCTAATCTAATTTAGATAGATTGATTGCTTTATTGTTGGTTCTTGTATTTGTTATTGGTAAGATTTAAAATTTTCTGAGTTTTATCTTCAGTTTTATTCCACAATCATGTCATATCTAGTGTTGTTAACATGGTATTAGAGCCTCGTGCTCTTTATTGATTGGTGGTTAGTTGTGAGTGGGCAAATCCTTTAGGAGTTCTGGGGTTTCGTGGGGTTCTTTAAAGTTTCTTAATTTTAGGTTGTGTTTGCTCGAATGTGGTTTATACTACTGCTGGTGATTTCATCCTGTTGCGGCTTGGGTTGTTGATCTCTTTAATGGTTCTTATTCAAATTAGGGTAAAACCCTATACTGGCTTCTGGTATTTTCTTTTTCTTATCTTTTGGAATACCCATGTAGGGCGCCCCTAGTTTAAGATATGTTGTCTCCTCTCTTTTAGTTTATGTTTGTATGATGATTTATTCATGATAGGCATGATTAGCTGGGTGGTGTGGGCCCAAGTGTGAAGGAGCAAGCTATCTCATTTTTGGAGGCTCATAATCGTTTGTCCAAGAGGGCTTCACTAAAATGGCCATAACTTGGCTAAAAGTCTCAATTTTAGGCGTGTGACCTGTCAAAACGACCCCCGCCCCAAAAACGGCTTATATTTATGATTTTTTAAATTTTTTTGTCTTATTTCTAGTTTTTGTTGAACTTTTTTATGTCCCAGTTTTTAGCCCGTTTATGTTTTGAGGCCCATTCAACTTTGGCTTGCTTTTTATACTTATGTAAACATTAGGAGATAATCAATTTTGAAGTTTATGAAAAATCAATTTTCTCCCTATCACAAGGTGTGTGTTAGTGTATGATTATCCTGATTATTGGTATTTTGTGATAATCAACAATAGTTAGAATAATTGTTTATTGTATTCTTTGTGAATCAACATGTTCAATTAGTTATCTTGTGCTTGCGCCTACATCACTGGGTTAGGAGGACCATAGTTGTTGATTGATACAAGAAGAGGCATCCCCTGATGATATGCTTGCATTCTTTCTGTTATGCATTCTTTTGTGTGATTTGTCTTCTTCGTTCTTTCTTTAATAATATTATGAGTTGATCGTGTTTGTGAGTGTGTATCTTATGAATCCAGTTTCCTCATTGTGCACCCAATTAATCATCTTACTAACCGAGTATCTGGTTCTTCAAAGGGTTTCGTAGGTTGTATGCTTGTGAACTGTTGTTTGGTTCTAGTTTTCTTTACTTGATAATTATGGTTGTGATTAATCTCCTAGGACTCTTATTAATAATCTTAACTTTGGTGATCCTTTGTATTTACATGCTAGTGATAATGGTACCTTGACTATTGTTTTAATGATGTTGAAAGAAGCTGAGAACTATATGTTTGGACTAATGCTATGAAACTGGATCTTCATGTTAAAAATTTATTTGGATTTATAGATGATACTTGTGTGAAATCTACTACTGATAATTTTTAGCTAAACAATAGGTTTTATGTAACTCTATGGTGTTGTCTTGGTTACTTAATTTTATATTTGAAGAGTTATTTGTTGCTTAATTTTTTTTCTAAAAGCATATGATGTTTGGAAGTAATTAAAGGAAACATATTGAAAAGTGGACGGATCTATGATTTTTCAAACCATATCAATAGATTAATATGCTTAAATAAAATGGTAGTTCTATTTCTGAATGTTATCACAAGTTATCTTTAATGTAAAGACAACTGGATGGCCTAACAGATGTACATTTGTTTATGTGATACTACTGTAACAGTTTTTAATTAATCAAATATAATGTTGTTGTATTTTTTTGATAGGGCTTGATGATATTTACTCACCTCTGAGATCCTTAATATTAGTAAATGAACATTTACCTTTGGTAAAGGCTATTTTTGCTTTGATATCTGGGAAGTATGTCATAAGGCTACTTTATCATCAGATCCTTCAGAGTCTGCTGTTTTTGTCGCTACAACTAATGGTTTAAATAAAGGTGTTACAAAAGTTTCGTCTTGAAAATGCTCAAATTGTAGTAAAACTAGTCATATTGTTGAGAGATGTTATGAGTTGATTGGGTATCCAAATAATTACAAAGAAAAGGGTATTGGTTTTTAGACTAAGGGGCTGTTTGGTAGCCTTTTAATCAGCCTCTTAATGGTTCAGATGCTGAATGGTTCAGCACTTAATGCTTCAGACTGTTTGTTTCGCGAGCAAATGTCTGAATGGTTCAGACATTTGCCTCTAAATGGTTAAGCATTATACTAGTGCTGAATGGTTAAGAGGTCTAATGCTGAATGGTTAAGACCTCTTATCTGAATTGGCCAGACATTTGCATTTGAATAGTTAAATGATATACTAGCTCTTAATGGTTCAGACCTCTTAATGGTTCAGCACTTAATGATTCAGACATCTTATTGATTCAGCACTTAATCATTCAGAAGTTGCCAAACAGCCCCTAAGAGTAATAATTCTGTTTTTGAAAATGCTTCTAGTCAATTTGGTTCTTATCTATTGTTTGCCGATCAATATGCAAAGCTTATAAATATGTTAAGTGAACCGGTGGGTGTAGATCAAAAAACATCTAATATGGCAGGACTTCGCTTAAATGTGCAAGTATATATTCACTGCCTCTCTCTCTATCTCTCTCTCTTCAAACAAATCGAGTGTTAGGGTTTATGGTTATTCATATTTTGTTCATTTTATTGATATTGTCTGATGACATCTTCTTGATGTCTCATTTTTTAGTCATTCTGTAATGATTAGCAACATGCTATTCTAATTTAGATAGATTAATTGTTTTATTGTTGGTTTTATCGGTTCTTGAATTTATCTTGGCATGATTGGGAGATTTTTGAGTTTATTCTTGAGATTTATTCCACAATAGTGTAAGTGTAATATCTAGTGTTGTTGACAAAAACAAAAGAGAGATTGAGAGGAAAGATTTTAAGGCAATTTTTAAGATGTTTTTAATCAAAACAAAAGTTCTACTTATAGAGAATATACTATTAGAGTTTAGTTATATCAAAACAATGGGTCAAGTTTATTTTGAATTGATCCTTTTTCAAATCGAATCGAATTGGATTTCAAGTTTTTTAACCCCGATTCAAATATTAAACATCCCTAGTATCAAGTTACCTCTTCTCCACAACCAATGTATGACAATAAGTTTACGGATATTTTAGATGCATTTCTTACTACCTAGTATCTCTCATATGTACCGAACAAAACAATGTTGATTGATTATGCTAAGGTGTCACATAAACAGGCATATATGGCTTTATTGTAAATCTAAGATTTTAAGAGAAAGTACAAATGTGTAATTGAGAGTACATTAGACAAGACAACTCATAATACCTATAGGCTTATCATGTACCTATAAATGGGTGCATTTCTTATACTCTCATTGGCTGACTTGAGCCTCAATAATATACCATATGATTTACTCGTGTGGTCCTTTGATGTCTTGTTTTTCGTTCTTAAATGAATTCTCCATAATGAGGAGCCTTAACTTCCCGAAAGAGTCATATAACATCACTCAATCGTCCTTAATAGTCGATCACACAAGTCATCGAGCCTATGACGTCCACATATAACCTAATACATGCACGTACACACACACCGGTCTATTTGTACGTATATGTTGATTGAAGGGATTTCTCGTCCTTGGATAGTTACATAAATTGAAAAAACCCGAGGTAAGTCACATGCATCATCAACAAGTTGAATTGTTGAACACTGACTGAGGTATATAGAAAGATGAAGGAATATTTGCAAGTAGTTTGGAAGATTGTAGAAGCGAAGATGATATCTTATGTTATGCTATAATAATTAATTAATTAAGCCAGCAAATTAATATTAGTTCATTAGGTGTAACCAGATTCGGTTGGCAGGACTTCTCATTTATGATCCAAAATAGGGACTGCCAACGACTTTATGTTCATTCATCCACCGCCAAAATATATAATTTTACTTTCAATAGATTTAGACTTTGTTTAGGGGATTGAAGCTATTATGATTTTATATTTCATGAACTTTTGTTATATTAAAATTATGATCAATAGAGTAAATGGTAACATATTAATATCAATGTTACATACTCGTAAGTATAATTTCATATCTCTAACCCTCTAAGCTAGTTTGGTAAAAATTTATAAAAACATTTAGCTCATACTCTTTTAACTTTATTCTTTAAGTCTACATTGAACTTTTGTCCACCAATAAGACTTGACCTAAAGATTTTCAAAAACTCAACGCTCATGACACGTTTAAAAAAATGGCTCAGGTTATACCCCAGGATTTACATTTTTAAGCTTAAATTTTAGTATCAAGCCCATATTCAAATAGATCATAATTACATGATTTTTAGCACTTCCTAATTAAAAAAAGCAAATATAAATATATAAAAGAATTCAAGAATTGTATTGTTTTTTCATAGTCCATTGATAGTTAATTGGGTAACTAAACTTCTTAAAAGCGTTTTTTAATATCTTTTTCACCAGCGGCCTATGTATACCTTTTGAGTAGTATGTTAGTCTCTAACACAAAATTAACAAAAGTGAAAATTTACTAGGTTAACGATCAATTCAATCAAATCAAATTACATTGCAAATGTAAAGCATGGTGATAAGTATATTTATTATTTTATATCCCAACAATTGCTAGCACTTATCATGTTTCTTATTTACAGGACCGACAAACCGGCAAAATTTAATTTGTTAGAGCATTCACAGTGGATTTCTTATCCTTATCCATATAATTACACTAAAAATCACTATATTTTCTTTTTTTTTTCAATTAAATAATATTTTTATACCCTTATCATTACTTTTTTCTCTCTCCACCACTCACAACCACTTTAAAAAATATTAAAAAATTTATAAGGATTGAACAGTGATTCTTCAAATATACCAATCCACAATAACATTTTCTCTCTCATTCACTCACAACCACTCAAAACCATTCCATATAATATACCAAACACACACACATATTTTTAAGGACTCCACTGTGAATGCTCTTAAGTCTCGCATATGATTGGCGTATTTCATAGGTGAACTATTTATACTTTAATAAATTCATATTAGCGTCATAACATTCTACATGCAACTAAATTTAAAAAGTAGACGTCAAAACTTGAACCACGTAGACGATATGTGGTTCATATAAAACAATAATTAAGTCAATCTAGGACCAGCGTAGTCAAACGAGAGAAAAATAATAATAAAAACATTGTACCACACACGCATGCATCGGCTGTGCGGCATGTTAACTCGCAAAATTTTGACCAAAATGTAAAACAAAAATTTTATAAAATATGGAAAAGTATAGGAACAAAAGTCGAAAGTAAAAATGTTAGGGCTAAATTATAAAAGACATAAAAGTATTGGACTAAAATAAAAAAAAGTTTAAGATTAAAAAAAACAAAAGGTGGGTACAACCCACTAATACATATGATATAACTCATAATGCATACAAAAGTCGGTAATTAGTAAATATATAATGTTCATATCATACTAAATTTTATAGTTGTCACACCGACGTATCGTATTTAGTTACTTAGCATTCATAGTAGCTTCCTCATCCACATCTCACATAATTAACAGAAGCCACTATCTGGTTAAAATTTTCATTCATTTTTAAAAGACTCTCCCATCAGCTTCTCTCTATATATATTTATTTCAGTTTTAATTAGATAATATTTTATTATTCTTTTTTATTTTTCTCTTTTATCTACTTATAACCGCTCTTTAGTAATATACAATTATAAATACAAGAAATGGATAGTGGTCCCTAAGAGCATTCGTATCAGCATCCCCATTTATATCAATATATCTATTTTATAGGAGAAATATGAAAATTTATCTAATTTACACGTATATTAGGTTTCTCATCCCTATATTCATCTTCATCCCTTATAATTTTAGGAGAACCCATAATGATCCCTTATATTTGATGGTCACCATCCATCCCCTACATCTATCATCTTATATATTTTTATAAGTGTTTGTGAGTGAAAGATAGATAAAAAATATAAAAAATAGATAATTAAATATTAATTAATTAAATTAAGAATATATATGGAGAAGCTCGTATGCAAGACTTTTAGAAAATAAATAAAAAATTTCAAAGGAAGAGGTATTTTGATTATTATAAGGTGGGGGATTGGGATGAGGATGAGAATGGAAAAATTAGTATGAATGCTCAAATTACGAAGGATTACTATAAGTTTCCTTAAAATATAGGGGTGATGTTGAGGATGCGACATCCATTACGAAGGATTACTATAATTTTCCTTAAATCATAGGGGTGATGTTGATGATGCGACATCTAATGTAAAAATAAAATTACATATTATTATTTTATGTTTCTTATATAATTTAAGATTTAAGATGAGGTAAGATGAAAAGCTGATGTGAATACTTACTATACTCCATGAGTACATTATTATGAATATTCAAATGTTCATGTGTACTAAATCTTAATTATTCTCAAAGTTTATAGTAAATGAATTATAAAGTTTATAAAGGCATGATTTTTAGAACTTGTAATATATAAATCAACTTCGATGCGCAACCACACACAAAACCATATAATATATATATATATATATATAGATAGAGAGATATATATAGATATAGAGATATAGATATACATATATAGAGAGATAGAGATAGATACATAGAGATAGATATACATATATATATATATATATACATATATATAGATATACACATATATATATATATATATATATATATATATATATATATATATATATGTGTGTGTGTGTGTATATATATATATATATATATATATATATATATATATATATATATATATATATATATATATGTGTGTGTGTATATATATATAAATATGGTTCAAATGAGAACTCACCCTATTTGTAAGAACCCATTAACCTCATCCTATGCATTCTTGGATTCTACAAAACATCATCTAAAGGTGGAGATTTAATTGATTTTAATATTCAAATCAGAAGCTTCTTTTGTATCTGAAAGGGTAATTACGTAATTTCTAACCCTCATAAATGTTATCTACCCCCATCTTGTCACCATCATCTTTCCTACAATAATCATAGGTTGCTTTTACTTTTCAGAAATATCATTTTTTTCAAATAAAAAAACTGAACATAAATATTAAATTACTATCATTTTGTGATTTCCAAATTACAAAAATCACATATAATAAAAAATACAACTTCTTAAAACTAACTACTTCATGTTATTACATACACATAACTAAGAAAAATACATAGAAACAAGCCTTAAACAAAAAAGTGAAAAATAAATCACTGGAACATGACATAGTATTGGTTTTTAATGAGTTGTTTTTTATTACTTATTTATGTTACCATAATAGACATTATGTTGTTATAACTTTTATTATTGTTTTAGTTTTAAAAAATAACATGTTACATTACATTAACGAACATAAAAACGTTACACTACATTACATCACTCTAACATTAAATTATATACTTCACATTACGTTATAAGTAATGTTAGACAAATGAGCACAAACAACGAACGTAAACAAACAACAAACTTAAGAAAAGTAACATAAAAGGAGGTTTTACATCAATTTCAGTAGATTACATTAGTATATTGATCTAAATAATTTTTTTCTATGGTATTGTACCTATAGTCTAATGAAAAAATATAAAAAACAAATACATTAAATTACAAAAAAAATGAAAAAGTTACTGGAAGAAGATATAGTATTGGTTTTTATGAGTTGTTTGTTTGTTACTTATTTATGTTACCATAGTAGACATTATGTTGTTATAAATTTTATCACTATTTTAGTTTTAAATAAATAACATGTAAATAGGTTACATTACATTAACAAACATCAAACGTTACACTACATTACATCACACTAACATTACATTACATTACATACATTATATTATATACTTTGTAAGTAATGTTAGACAAAGGAGCATAAACAACGAACGTAAACAAATAACAAACGTAAGGAAAGTAACATAAAAAGGAGGTTTTTACATAAATTTCAACAGATTACATTAGTACATTGACTTAAATAAAGTTTCCTATGGTATTGTACCTATATTCTAATAAAAAATATGAAAAACAAATACATTAAATTAAAAAAATAAAAAATTAAAAAAGTAACTAGAACATGATTTAGTATTGGTTTTTAATGAGTTATTTTTTGTTACTTATTTATGTTACCATAATTGACATTATGATGTATGTATCACTATTTTAGTTTTAAAAAAACAACATGTGAACATATTACATTACATTAACGAACATCAAATGTTACACTACATTACATCACACTAACATTACGTTACATTACATGCATTACATTATATACTTCACAATACATTGTAAGTAATGTTAGACATTAGAGCATAAACAACGAACGTAAACAAACAACAAACTTAAGAAAAGTAACATAAAGGGAGGTTTTACATAAATTTCAGTAGATTACATTAGTATATTGACCTAAATAAATTTTCTTATAGTATTGTACCTATAGTCTAATGAAATAAATATGAAAAACAAATACGTTAATTACAAAAATACATCCAAAATAAGGGTATATTGTGCTCAACAATATATTATATTTTCTTTTGTGCAACATGCTGCAACATCAAAATGAAAAAAGAACAAAATTATAGTATATATCATTAGATTACATGAGTGTATTGATCTAAATAAATTTATCTATAAAAAAATTCAATTAAATTAAATAATACATCTATAATGATGGTATATTATGCTCAGGTGCAATACAAAAATAAAAACTACGAACTTTTAGTAGATTACATTATATTACACTAGTGCATTGGCCGAAATAGATCAACATACAAAATGTAACTACGGTTGAATTAAAAAACTATGAAAAAGTTATATTAAATTAAATAATACATCTATAGATTTTTAGTAGGCTATGAAAAATTACAGTATGCTATTGCACTACTGTAATCTAATGTAATCTAGTAGAATTTCATAGTTTTTCATTTTGGTGTTAAATTACTTAGGTAAATTTATTTAGGTTGTAATTAAATTACTTAGGTAAATAGCCTAAATAAATTACCTATAATAATGTGACTATAGTCTAATTAAAAAACTATAAAAAAATTACATTAAATTAAAAAAATGTATATGAGATGATGGTATATAATACTCAACATTGTTTATATTTTCATTTGTGTAACATGTTGCAACACCAAAACAAGAAAACTAATAAGGTTTAGAAATACGTTAGTGCAATAGCCGTTATTTTTATCAAAAAACATGTTAATATAATAAGGTTTAGAAAATAATTAATATAACTACTAGTTAGTGTAGTTATATTAATTTAATTACAATGATATATTGATGTTACTTATGTTTATATTAGTATTCTATTTTTCTCATAAAATATAATTAGTTTTTAAAACTATTTAGTAAGGACATGCATGGTCGGTTTGGTTTGGTTTTGACCTTAAACCAAAACAAAAACAAATATTT
>CM046029.1:66116813-66421813 GCA_025215565.1 Flaveria ramosissima | reverse complement strand
TGGCAAGCTGCAAGTCTTTTTTCTTCTTTTTTTCACATTTTGAACTGTAAATTAACAATTTTACCCTTAATTTTAACATCTCCTGAAACCCTAACCCCAAATACCCCCTCCCAATCAACCCCATTGCAGCCTCCCAAGTCCTAATCCTCTTGCTGCTGCCATTGAACCTCCCACACCCCCTTCCCCAACCAATCGACCTAGCGACGACCATCAACTCCGGTGAGGCAGCAGAGATTAGTTTTCTTTCAACTATTTTGTCTTTCAAGATAGCTGACTATTTTGTCGTTCAATTATTCAAGCTTTCAAATATTCAATATTTCAACATTCAATGTTAGTTTTCTAAATTAGTTTCTCTACTTGTTTATAACTTGTCTATGAATGAAGATTCAAATTCTAGATTTTATTTTAGTGATTTTGGTGTTTTAAAAATCTGAATTGTGTTTGTTTGATGAATTTTGTATTTAGAAATCTATAATTTAGATTATGTTCAAACCCTAATTTTTGTATTTATTAGTTATTTAGTTCATCACAATTCATAATATATGTATAATACATTTTATGAACACGAACGATTTTGTTGTAAAAAGAAAACCATTGAACGTTTCTTCTTCCTCTAGTAATGGTAATTCGTCAAGAGTTGATTTAGATGATCTTCATGGGATCCTTTAGAACGAAAGCCAAACTTTTGATGTTGTTTCGTTATCATTTTCAATGTAAGTTAATTATGTTCATACCCGACCCCACCCTACTCGATCGAACAACCCGAAAATTCTTATGTTGTTTCGTTACAAATCAAATCATCAAAAAATAATGACCTCCTAGGAAAAAAATTCATGGTTCCACCACTGCACATTGTGTTAATAATAGTCGTTGCTCATCGGTCTTCACTTAACATCGGTTGTAAGGTTGTTACAGATGATCAATTCTTGCTAATGAACCCAACTACCACTAGGAGATTATTTATAAGTAACAACTATTATGTATGTTGTAAATCTTTTTCTTAAAGCATATCAATTTAATTACGAGTTTAATATAGACAAACCACCGTTGTTTTATAGTTACAACTCAACATTAATACAATATTTAATAGACAATGTTATAAGTGTTTAAAAATTTATCTTAATCTATATACTACTATGAAAAACATGAAAAGGTGACAATATGGTAATTGTATTTACATTCTAAGACATTTATATCAAGAGTCTCAAGCAAAATCTTCTTCTTCTCCTCCTATTTTTGTTCATCTATACCCCACAAATAAGCTTTAAAACATTAGGGACAAATTAATATAGTTTAGAGATGATTTAATATTTGAATAGATTTATTTGTGTCGTATTATGTATAAATAATCTACTGAACCGTGTAACCAACTTGGGTCGTTGCAAGTTATCTTTACCTCGAAATACACAAAACATTTTTTGTGCAGAACTTTCAATTCATTATTTTTGTGTACAATTTTAATTGTTTTCTAATTGAAGCCAAATATGAATAAAAATTATGTTAATTGAGAAATAATGCAACATAATTTTTAGCAATATAGCCTACTTCATTACCTTCTTCTTACAGATTTTGAAGAGTTAGAATTATAAGATTCATTTGTATTTTATACCATATTGGTTTTCCGATAATCTTATCATACATAATCAAGTTTCTTTTGAGTCAATTTATAGTGATGCTATCTATAATTAGGTTGTAATTTGGTTATCCCGGTCGTGTTTGTAGGCTTATGTGATAATTATCTAATGATTATGTGGCATGACGGTCTAAAGGACAAAGATGGACATATCAAGACCTTCATACACTCACAACATTTTGGCTTACAAACCTTCATTCTTCTTTAAGTAATATATTCAAATACTTTTTTTTATTATTTTAATTAACTTCGCTAACTCATTCAATCAATCTTTATTGATATTTCATATGTGGTGATAAAAGTTGCAAAAAAATCATGTTTGCAAAAAACTGGTTAAGGTAAGGTACCCATGACATGTAATAAGGGGAGGTCATGGGTTCAAGTCTCACTCTGAGCAAAAATGCTCAGAGGTTTTCTCAGCAATGAGTTTCCTCCTGAGGGGGTTGTGGGTGCGGTCTCGGCTGGGAAACGGATAGGTGAGCCCGATTAAGATAACATCTATCTTTCGAAGCAGGGTCGTACATTTGTCGTTCAAAAAAAACTAGAGACATATATTTTAATATATATTTTACTTTGTTTTTAGTAAATTCAATTTTTACCACTTCATGTATTTTTCGACAATCTACTTTTTTTTACCTCGAATACAATAAAGAATAATATCCGCAGCAAAAAGCGAGTCTAATTTACTAGTTTAACTTCGCAACAAAATCAAGGCATATGTAAAGTAAAATGATAAAAATTTAACGATTAAAAAGATAAAAGAGACGGATTTATCTGATGGCGATATCATTTTCATATTTAATTGCACCAACATTTATTGATTGCCAACTTGCAATCTAAACCACACATTTTTATAATTAATATTTTGAGTAAAGTACACGGTTGGTCCCTATAGTTTCATTAAAACTTTAAATTTGATCCTTAATATTTAAAACCTTTCGAATTGATCCCTAACCTTTAATTTATCTCTCTTTTATGGTCCAAGACTTTAACAAGGTTAAATATTTAACATTAATTTATTTTTTATCAATGGTATTTATATCATTTACAGAATATGACCTAGTATTGAAAGTTTGGTATAGGGCATCGATCTGTATTCGATAGAATAATGTATGATCAACAATGAATATTGATTTAAAATCAGGAATATACAAGAATGCTTGATTTGCAAAGACTCAATGATGAATCTATGCTATAAGGGCTGGACCGGCCATGAATTGATTTAATATTCTACAACAGGTTACGCATTCGAGGCCATAGCCATTTGACCACCATGAAAATCTTCCATCATTGCATGAAATGATTTCTATCACTAATATGTTTATTAATCGAGGTTCATTCCTCTATATCAAGAATCAAATGAAGAGCAATTTTCCATCCATATATGTCGATTAGAAATCACTAATTAAATTTTAAATCAAGATCGATGAGCATATAAAAACCCTAATCATGTCTATAACAATCTATTATGTGTTATTCAAAATCATTGAGCACATCAAGATCATATATTGTTAAAATCGAATGCAGCTCAATGCCCCCTTCATGAAACCATTTTTTGTAAATTACAGAGATACCACTAATAAAAATAAACTAACGTTAAATATTTAACCATGTTAAAGTCTTGGACCATAGAAGAAAGATAAATTTAAGGTTAGGGATCAAATCCAAAGGTTTTAAATATTAGGGACCAAATTCAAAGTTTTAATGAAACCACAGGGACCAACCGTGTACTTTACTCTAATATTTTTTTGTACTTTTATTATTTTTAATAAATAAAAACTATATATTTGGAATATGAAAACTTATGCCATTTCTTGTAACCTTCTAAAAAATTTATTTTAGTTATATGATCAAATTTATCCATGGTCCTTCAAATATATTATATTAATTATTTTGTTTATACAGGATGAAGTTGAAGTCCTTCTCACATGCACGTTTTACTTTGCATGACACAAATAAATTCCCATAAAAATATATAAAAATACAAATAAAATTATATAGTACTCAATGCATCTATCTCCCAACTTCTTTTTAAACCCTCCTACATTTCATCTTCATAACTCGTACCAAACAACTTAATAGCCATCATCCCACAATGTCTCATCATCCCGATTTCGAACCCATCTCAAAATGCAGCTCGAAATCGAGATCCAACCAAACGGTTGCATCCGATCTCAACGGTACCCTTCTCGTATCCCAGAACCCGTTCCCGTACTTCTTCCTCGTAGCCCTTGAAGCCGGAAGCATTTTTCGAGCCTTCTTTCTATTACTAGCCTTCCCATTCATCTACACCATTTCCCTCTTTTCCAAACCAACCGCCACTCGTATATACACGTTCATCGCATTCGTGGGGCTGAGAATTCGGGACATTGAACTTGTTTCAAGCTCGGTGTTACCTCGATTCTATGCGGGCGATGTTCGGCCCGAGGCATGGAGGGTGTTTAACTCGTTTGGGAAAAGGTATGTGGTGACATCGAGCCCAAGGGTGATGGTTGAACCCTTTGTGAAGAGTTATTTAGGGGCTGATAAGGTGTTGGGGACTGAACTCGAGGTCTCAAAATCTGGTCGAGCCACTGGGTTGGTTAAAGAGCCCGGTGTTCTTTTTGGTGAACTAAAGAAAACCGTCATTTTGCAAGAGTTTGAAGGTTCGAATCTGCCTGATTTGGGTCTTGGAGATGGTGAGACTGACAAAGATTTTATGTCCATTTGCAAGGTATTATTATTATTATCTTATCATTTTTATTTGTCATTATACTACCATATAACATGATAACATGAAATTTAGTTAGATGAGTATATATATAATAACAATAACTTGCTGTGGTCTACTGCTAAAAAAGTAAAAATATACGTCTCTCACTTAAGTGGTATTATATTTAATCCTAAAATAATACGTGAAGTAGATTTAGTTGAAGTGAGTATGATTAGATTAATTATGATCGTTTAAAAAGAATAAAAGTTGAGTTTGTTTCGTCTTTATAAAATAGAATTTTGGATTTTATTGTTTTTTGTTACATCAAAATTAACTTATTTAATTTTCTTTCAAACTTTTGTTCCTTAAGACATATAGCACCGTTTGATGTAGATCATTACATCAACTGTAATATTTAACATATGTAACAACCACCTACCATTATTGACAACTCGAATTGAACCACCATGTAGAAATCATACATGTAACTGATATCAAACACTGGTCACATGTATTATGTATAATGCTAACAAACGCATTTAAGGACCTAGCCAGCACACCCAAAGGCCATCACCTACCTTTCTACTTTTAGATGAAACAAGAATATAAACTAAAAGTTGAAGTTAGCTATTAAAATATACAACGGATATGAAATACTTCTTTTAGATGAAACATGAAACATGAATAGAAACTAAAAATTGAAGTTAGCTATAAAAACTTTAAAATATAATAACGAATATGCAAATTCATAATAAAATGGAAACAAACCAACAAATATAACATAGATAAAAAAATTAAAAAACTATACGATAAATATTAGTGAAACAAGAGGTCAAGAGGGTCAGACTCCCAGCGGAGTCTATAGCCACTAAAATTCATATGTATTTGTATAGAAAAATAAGATGGACCCCTTGAATTATAGTCAACAGAGAAGATTCTTTGATAGTTCCAATAAAAGTAATTTTCCGTCGCTACTAACATATTAAAAACAAACGCGCCAATGAGTCCTAGATCAACTGGTTTAGAAGAAAACATTTTATCATTTTTCAAAGTGAAGGTCATGGATTGGAGTCTCACTAGGTGTAATTTGCTCCAAGTGAGTCAATGGTTTTACCACAGTGGGCCTTTGGGTGGTGGGTTTCCCTTGGAATGGTGGGTGAGCCGGGTCACCAACGCTGTCTGTGTTCGCGGGCATGGGTGGCCTTTCACCAATGGGTTTACCCGGGTAACCGGGCTTAAAAATTATTCGTTGGCCGTTAAAAAAAAACAAACGCAATATACACAAATAAAATATCAGGGCCGTACTCGAGAACAACCTAAAAGTTTTAGGCGGTGAGCGAGTTATAAAAAACAGGCTTTTATTATATAAAATGAATAATTTATATATAAAATTTTGGCCTTACCCAAGTAAAAAAAACGAGACTTCTAGTTCGATCAATTAGTTGTTCTGACCTTCTGTGTTTCGCTCTCACCTCAAATCGCTAGTTATTTTGTTTGAATTTTAGAATAGGTTTTAATTATAGTAATAGGTAAATGTTGGTGAGCTCCATAATTAAAATTTTTATGGGCTCTAATGTTTGTTAGTCGTAAAATAGCTAAAATGTTAATGAGTTTAACTGTTTGAAAAAGTATATAGGGGATTTTAAAATATACATATACAATATATAATATTTTTTTAAAAAAAATCCGGGCCCATGAGAAGATCGGCCTTGGGCGCCCCCCCCCCCCCCCCCCCCCGCTCCCAGGCCGGTCCTGATAAAAATAAAATTTAGTAGAAACTAGAAAAGATATAAAATGAAGAATCGATAAACGAAATGAATCTGATAATAGTTTTGGGGCAATTCATATATCCATGTATAAGCCTGTAAAATCACATCTCCAACTTGTGCTTCAAAGTTATTATACTTAAAGTTATTATACTTTTATGCATTGAAAACTTATGTTTTAAAAAATAATATAATTTTACAAATTTATAATATAAAATCTGTAATTCTTCCTATATAGATTATTTTTAAGTTCTAAGCAATTATATATGATCTTTTATAAGTACATGAAAGAAGGTATAATGCTACACGTGTCAATGACTTTAAATATTAACATAACCTTTTGATGTGTAGTTAATAACATATCACTTGTAAACTAATAGATGGATTTTATTTTCAAATCTATATCTATATTATCTAATAAAACAAGATTTGTTTTGCACATGTCATCATCTTAACTTATTTCTTTTTACACCTGTCATTCTTCTAAACATTCACACATCTATTGTTCCCACAAAATGTTATTATATTAATTTAAATGCTCATATAAAATTTTCTCTCTTATTAAATGAATTTTATTAATTGTTATATTTCTGTCTCTTATCTTGAATTAAAATCAAACTATCTTTTTTTAAAATAGATTTTATTACGGAAGTTAAAAATCACATCTTTTAATTAAAATCTAAATAATAGAAAACTAAAATTTTATATAATATGAAATTTTCTAAAACACTAAACCTTTTTTAAACAAAATGTTTTAAATTATTTTTTTAAAAATTATAACCATGTGATATTTTTAAAAACAGTCTTATTAAACTAATCAGAATAATTACAAATCAGATTTTTTATAAAATAAGATTTTAATATAAAAATATTTTTTATAAAAAATCTAAATAAAAATGTTTAAAAATAAAATTATTTAGATAAGAGAGTTAAAAAAATAGTATAATTGTTTTATTTCTTGAACTATTACGTATATATAACTTTAATTATAGTTTATATTAAAATATTACATCGTGTTTATTACTAAGTATAATCCGTTTAATTAATGAGTTTTAGCCTATCTATCTATCTATAAAAAAAAACTAAACTAAGCGTGAAACAAATGTAAGCCTCATTATACTTATTTTCTCATTTCTCTATATAATTAATTATAATCCTGAATACTAATAATATTACTCATATCATTTTCAAATTAACAAATTGTATAATTTAATAAATTAAGAACCAATATTTTATTGAAAACACACTTTTTAAAAAAAAAGTTTTATAAATACAGAATACAACAAACTTTTTTAAATCATTTTTTTGAAACAAAATATTTAAAAATTACAATTTTTTATGAAACAAAAGTTTAAAAAATACATTATTGTTTATTTACTTAAAGGTGGCTATTTATATGTAAGTATAATCATATTTTACCTTCAAGCATTATTTTATAATGCATAAATTTTTACTACTAGTTATTAAATATTTTATTTATTTAATCAGTATAATACACGGGAATTAACCTAGTCTGTATATAAATGCTTAACAACGGTTTTGCTTACAAGTGTCATAGTTAGATATTCATGACTTCTAAAAATTAATAAACTATTAAGTAAGATGATTACCAATTTACATTTGATATGATTATAAAAATAATAAATTTTGCTTACAAAATTCGTCTTAAATTCTCATTTAAGTTCGGGACCGCCATGAAACATACATTTCAGTTTGTTATCTGACATAACTGCAAATCATTATTACTTTTCCATATTTGTTGGGTGGGTTTATTATTAAGTTGATAACATAGTAAAAAACCTTTTCAAATATTATATAAGTTTAAACGGAGTTTTTAACCAAAGAGGTATGATTGATCGGTAAAGCATTTACCATATAGTTGTTAGTTTTAAAAGTATTTACTTACTAAATTGGTGTTATTGAAATAATTATGTAGCAAATAGGTGTTGTCCCAACTCATCATAATTCATAACTCCTTTTAATTCCTTGAACCGACATCTTTTTTTTTTTTTTTACCTTTTTCAATTAACCCATTATATTTATCTAGTTTTTATCCATAACAGTGAGTTAATTGACTTTTTTTTTCTCGTTAATAAATCAAACCTACAATTTTAGGTAATTACAATTTTATTATCTAGCTTTCATTTTCGATTTAATCTGATTATATATGCGTGTATTTATATGTGTATGTATGTATACACGTGAATGTATGTTCATTAGAAGAATATTAAAATAAATGTTACCCATATATTGAATTTTCGAAGTATTATATGTAATTGAAGGATACCTGAACATTCAGTTAACACAAAGAAGTTTAGAAAGCCATTGATTTTATTTAATTTTTGTAAGGTTCAATCTTTCGGAACAAATGAATGTATGCTATTAAGAGCATTCACATCCCACGCTCTATATATTTGTGAGTGTGTTCTCTATATTATATAAAATGTTTTTAAGTTGTTTGAGTGTAGGATAGAGAACATTTTACTGTTCATCTTTATATTTGATAAAACATTGTTCAATTCTATTTATTTTTTAATATTTTTTGAAAGTGGTTGTAAGTAGATGATAGTAAAAAATGTAATGATAAAACTATTAAAAATATTATTTAATTGAAAATAAAAGAGAATACTCAAACATGTGTAAGACACTCACAACCCTATCTCTATATCCATCTCTATCTATTAAATTTAAAGTATTTGTTCATTTACTTTCTCCATCCCACTCTTTATCTCTTACTTCATCTATAAGTTTTAAAAATATTAGCTATAGTAAATCTTTATATTTAGAGGCTTATATATTCCCCCTGTCTAAAATTGTTGTGAGTGTGTAAAAAAGAAAAAAATAATAAAATAAGTATTTGTGAGTAGGATAAAGATAAAGATAGAGAATGAGATGTGAAAAGTGTTTTATGAAACAAGCTAATTTTAAAGAAAAATATATTTTTTAGTTAAATTATATATAGATAGAGACGAAGAATGAATTGTGAATGCTTTAATTTAAGTAAAAAAAATAGATTTTTTTCTCTAAATTTTGTTTATTTTAAAAAAGTCACACATCCGATTATTCATCTCTATCTCTATCATTATCACACTCACAAACATTTAATATAGAGGTAAAATAAAATAAAAATAATAAAAAAAAGGGGGGGGAAGATGACAAGAAGAGAGAGGGAAAAGGAGAGGGAGGGGGGGGGGGGAAAAAGAAAGAAAAGGGGAAAAAAGAAGGGAGAGGGGGGAGGGAAAGGAGAGAAAGAGAGAGAAGAAGAGAAAGAAGGAGGAAGGCGGGAAGAAGAAGAAGAAGAAGAAGAAGAAGAAGAAGAAGAAGAAAAGAAGAAGAAGAAGAAAAGAAGAAGAAGAAGAAGAAGAAGAAGAAGAAGAGAAGAAGAAGAAGAAGAAGAAGAAGAAGAAGAAGAAGAAGAAGAAGAAAAGAAGAAGAAGAAGAAGAAGAAGAAGAAGAAGAAGAAGAAGAAGAAGAAGAAGAAGAAGAAGAAGAAGAAGAAGAAGAAGAAGAAGAAGAAGAAGAAGAAGAAGAAGAAGAAGAAGAAGAAGAAGAAGAAGAAAAGAAGAAGAAGAAGAAGAAGAAGAAGAAGAAGGAAGAAGAAGAAGAAGAAGAAGAAGAAGAAGAAGAAAAGAAGAAGGAAGAAGAAGAAGAAGAAGAAGAAGAAGAGAGAGAAGAAGAAGAAGAAGAAGAAGAAGAAGAAGAAGAAGAAGAAGAAGAAGAAGAAGAAGAAGAAGAAGAAGAAGAAGAAGAAGAAGAAGAGAAGAAGAAGAAGAAGAAGAAGAAGAAGAAAAAAGAAGAAGAAGAAGAAGAAGAAGAAGAAGAAGAAGAAGAAGAAGAAGAAGAAGAAGAAGAAGAAGAAGAAGAAGAAGAAGAAGAAGAAGAAGAAGAAGAAGAGAAGAAGAAGAAGAAGAAGAAGAATAAGAAGAAGAAGAAGAAGAAGAAGAAGAGAAGAAGAAGAAGAAGAAAAGAAGAAGAAAAGAAGAAGAAGAAGAAGAAGAAGAAGAAGAAGAAGAAGAAGAAGAAGAAGAAGAAGAAGAGAAGAAGAAGAAGAAGAAGAAGAAGAAGAAGAAGAAGAAGAAGAAGAAGAAGAAGAAGAAGAAGAAGAATAAGAAGAAGAAGAAGAAGAAGAAGAGAAGAAGAAGAAGAAGAAGAAGAAGAAGAAGAAGAAGAAGAAGAAGAAGAAGAAGAAAAGAAGAAGAAGAAGAAGAAGAAAAGAAGAAGAAGAAGAAGAAGAAGAAGAAGAAGAAGAAAAGAAGAAGAAGAAGAAGAAGAAGAAGAAGAAGAAGAAGAAGAAGAAGAAGAAGAATAAGAAGAAGAAGAAGAAGAATAAGAAGAAGAAGAAGAAGAAGAAGAAGAAGAAGATAAGAAGAAAGAGAAGAAGAAGAAGAAGAGAAGAAGAAGAAGAAGAAGAAGAATAATAATAATAAGAAGAAGAAGAATAATAAGAATAAGAATAAGAAGAAGAAGAATAATAAGAATAATAAGAAGAATAAGAATAAGATAGAATAAGAATAATAAGAATAAGAATAATAAGAAGAAGAATAAGAAGAAGTAATAATAATAATAATAATAATAATAATAATAATAATAATAATAATAATAATAATAATAATAATAATAATAATAATAATATAATAATAATAATAATAATAATAATAATAATAATAATAATAATAATAATAATAATAATAATAATAATAATAATAATAATAATAACAATAACTGATGTTAAGAAAAAACAAAAACAAGCATATTGATTTGTTAAAAAATATTAAAAAATATTATAACAGCATGATTGAATAAATATATTAAAAAAGTATAATGGGTTAAGCTCATAAGATAAAAAGAATTAATAAATATGAAAGTTGAAACTTGAAACTATACTCATTTGGTAGAAAATTTCCAATCAAACTCACTTGACAAATTATTTTGAAAGAAAATCAATTTGTAGATATTTATTTCAATCACATTTTGGTTAAAAGATCTATCAAACCTGGTTAGAAATTGTTTAGTGGCCTTAAATGGCGTATTGTTGTGAAAAATATAATAAATTGAAAATGTAAGTTATCTTAGTATATTCTTTGCATTATTGTTTACGTAAACTAAAGTAATATTATATATTTTTATCCATTTTACTGAGGCAAGGTATTTACATCCTTAAAGAGTATGTATGTATGTATGTGTGTGTGTAAAGGCTGTATATTAGCCGCATGTAAGTACAATCACTAAAAGCATTTTTGTTAATTTAACGACAATTGCATCATGATAGGGTTGGTGTAAGCTTTATCGCCCATATTGCTCGAGAATGATCCATTTTATATTCCTTTATTATCTTATAATCTTTTAAAATTAATTCATAGCATTAATTTATCAATTCTTTTTATTTGAATATAGTTTACTACATATATACACACATACATACATGAACTGTTTAGTATAGATATTGTGTGTGTGTTTTACTATTTCAAACTATGAAAGTCGTCTTAGCATCTATCATCTATGTTAGTATGGTTGAAAGGGTCAAATGGAGTGATGCTAATTTTTGTATAACTTTAAATATCTTCTGTGCATATACATGTACTGAATCACATAACAAAGGAAACATGTGCCAAGCACATGGGAAAGCTAAGAGTGAAAGAGACTTATTTAGCCATTAATAGAAGACAAGGAATCGAAAAGTATTTATATAAATCAACTGAATAATACAAGTTTAAAGATATATGACACATAATAATTATGTTATGATTTATGATTTGATTCATTATCAAAATGTTTGTATTTAATGTTGTAGGAAGGTTATATGGTACCAAGAACAAGATGTGAGCCCTTACCAAGGAACAAGCTTCTACGTCCAATAATCTTTCATGAGGGACGTCTAGTGCAAAGGCCTACACCACTTGCAGCCCTACTTACCTTCCTATGGATGCCCATCGGCATATTCTTATCGATCCTTAGAGTTTACCTCAACATACCTTTACCTGAAAAGATTGTATACTACAACTATAAGATCCTTGGAATCAAACTAGTTGTTAAGGGCACCCCTCCACCCCCTCCTAAACAAGGACAAAGTGGGGTGCTCTTTGTGTGCAACCATCGTGCAGTCATAGACCCTGTGGTTACTGCTGTGGCTCTGGGAAGAAAAATAAGTTGTGTCACGTATAGTATTAGTAAATTCTCTGAGTTAATTTCTCCTATTAAAGCTGTGGCATTAGCAAGGGAGAGAGATAAAGATGCCGCACATATTAAACAATTATTGGAAGAGGGTGATTTGGTCATTTGTCCTGAGGGAACTACATGTAGAGAGCCGTTCTTGCTTAGATTTAGTGCTCTTTTTGCAGAACTTACGGATAGGATAGTGCCTGTTGCTATTAATACAAAACAAAGTATGTTCTATGGTACAACAGCTCGAGGGCATAAGGTCTTGGACCCATATTTTGTGTTCATGAACCCAAGACCAACATATGAGATCACTTTCTTGAATCAACTACCTCCGGAACTTACTTGTAAAGGTGGGAAATCTGCATTTGAAGTGGCAAATTATATTCAAAGGGTGATAGGCGATACACTCGGATTTGAATGCACTAATTTGACAAGGAAGGACAAGTATGCAATGATGGCCGGAACTGATGGTCGTGTTGAGACGAAAAAGGGCAAGTCTCAATAGAGGAACCATGTGATTTGATTCAGATATATAGTTTGTTGTCATTATTCTTTTGAATAAGCTTTGAAAATTTTATTAGAACAATATGGTTTGCTTATATTTTTAATTAAAATTATTATTTATATTGATCATATTTTATATTTATATAGCTTTTCAAGTAGATCACTTGTTAGAAACCGCTGCATTTGTGATAGTCGCTTGGCGAAATATTATTAGCACCTAAAACTTGAATCATGCTAATACAAGTTATGCCAAAAGGTGATGAGTAAAATAGATATGTGTTTCTTAATCCTTTTTGTTGGGAGTTATATCAGATAAGTGTACAATTAAAATATATACATACATGCAACATATGTTTGTACTCTTTATTAAGTTTTTACTTATTGGATAAGTATAGTTCACAGGTTAAACAACATTTGATATGTTGTAACAATGTAATATGATGGTTTGATTACTATATAGTGGTCTTGATGAATGATATTTATATAAATAAAGGGCAAGGACAAGTCAGCCAATTTAAAAGCCCCCAAACAAACTAAAAATCTAAGGCCCGTCCCAAAAATCCAAAGTCATATTAAAACATCATCCTTTATTGGGTTTGGATCAATAGTAATAAGTTAAAAAGTTTATAGATGATAGAGTTTAAAATACTTTTGGGTTTCTAAAATTGTTTTGCATGTGTATAAGTATATTTATAATTTTATAAGTTTATTCAGTTGTGTATGTTCATTAAGGTTTGTAGATTAATTTTCTTAAAAGGATTGACAAGAAAACACCCCTAAGCATACGAGTTGAGGCATGCACTCACTATAAACTCATTAAACAAGGGCTTTCGTTTCTGCATATTATGCTCAACTCCTACATGCCCGCACCACAATGTAACTGTGATGGATGCAGTTGTGAGATTGGAAAGAAATTGCATGAGACTAGAGAAAAGAACATACTATGAGTGTCTCACTTCTTATTCGGATGTTGTTTAGGGGGGATGCTTAGACTTCCGAAGATCTAACTCTATTTACTGTGTTTATTTAGGTGACAACCTCATTTCATATTCAGCTAAGCGAATACCGACTATTTCATGCTCCAATGCAGAAAATGAGTATTGAAGTGTCATTAATGTTGTTGGCGAAACGAGATGGTTTCGAAATCAACTCCAAGAGTTATATGTTTTGGTTCGCAAAGCCACTATTGTTAAATGTGACAATGCCTCTTCAGTTTATCTCACTGAGAATCCAATTCAACACCATCAAACTAGCTATATCGAGATCAACATTCAGTTTGTTTGTGAGAAGGTATGAACGAATCACGTTTGAGTACTACATGTTCCATCATCTTCAGAGTATGCTGATAGCTTTACTAAGGGCCTACCTTGACAACCGTCTCAATTATTTCGCTCTAATATGAGTGTTTGCAGACCAACGCTCCAATTATGGGGAGTGTTTTGAAATATGCTTATTGTTTATTCTTGTATTTAAAAATAAAATATATTATCTCTCTTGATTGTAGACTTCTTAGTTGGCTTCTCCCATTTTGTATATTTAAAGGTTTTGTATTTCTCTTGAATGATATAATAGAAAACTACTTTACCCCATAAATGTTTTTATTTAGATAGTTAATTATGTGTTTATCTTCCAACTTGAAACCCATATGAGGTTGACTCAAAAGTATTTTTAAAACCAGGGGAGGCTAATTCTGTCATTTAACAAAAACATTTTCCGATCAAAATTCACGTCTTGTTTCCTCCATTCCAAAATCGCGAATAGCTCTGAATCTAAATGGAAGAAGCATTTTCCAACATTACCCTCACCGACCGGATCAAGCTGAACGTCGGCGGCAAGCTCTTCGAGACCACCGTCTCCACCCTCCAGTCCGGCGGCCCTGAATCACTCCTCGCCGCCCTCTCCCACCGCCACTCCTCCACCTCCTCAACCCCCGTCTTCATCGACCGAGACCCCGAGATATTCTCCGTCCTCCTCTCCCTCCTCCGTACCAACCGCCTCCCCTCCACCTCCCGCCGCTTCACCGATCAGGAGCTCTCCGATGAAGCCTCCTACTACGGCATCGACTCACACCTCAAGGCCGCCATGCTCCCCAATCCACTCTCCGGTATCGACGCCTCCGTCGTCGCCACAATCCGACCTGCCTCCGACGCCGTCGTTTCCGCCTTCACCACTATCCACGACGGATCCGTGTGGATTGCTCACGGCGGCCAGATTTCCGTCTACGATTGGAACTTAACACACGCCGGCACTGTACGGACGCACCTTGACTCCATCACTTCTATTAGGCAAGTTACGCCTTCCGCCATGGCCGCCGTCGCATGCGGCGTCGCTTCCGGCGTCCATTTCTATAACTTCGCTAACGGCCGTCGAGTCGGCTCCGTCGAGTGGATCGATCCTACCGATCCTAGAATCTACAAAGCTCCGGTCACCGCTATCGCCGATTCGCCTGACTCGGTGTTCGCTGCTTTCGATTCGTACCACAAGGAGAACTGTGTGCTCGCTATTGACAAATCAACGCTGCAGGTGACATCGGAGATCGGTCGACAGTCCGGAAATTCGTCGAAATCAACCGTTCCGGGAAACCTAACTTACGTTAACGATCTCGGACTTCTCGCTGCCACCGCCGTGACGTCCGGAGCCTTCGGTTTCTCCGGTTACATCCGTTTATGGGATCCGAGATCCGCACGGGTCGTTTGGGAGACGAACGAACCAGGTTCGGGGCGAAGCAGTAGGTTCGGAGACTCATTCGCTGACGTTAGCATTGATGTGAACGAACTGACTATGTGCAAGATATGTTCGAAGTCTGGTGATCTGGCTATGGCAGATTTGAGGAAATTAAGCGATGATCCGTGGGTGTATTTGAGAGATACGAATCCAAGCTTGAGGAATACGAGTGGAGGTGTTAGCAACAGTGTCGTCCATTGTTACAAGAAGCAAGTTTTTGTTGGTAGAGATGGTGGACTAGAAGTATGGTCTCGAGTTGCACAAAATGGTGAAAGTAGCAATGAAATTGGTGAAGAATCATTCAGAAGAAACTATATGGATAAATTACAGGATTCAGAAAGAGGGATCATTAGCAAAATCGAAGGGGGTGGAGAACGTCTTTTCGTTAGCAGGGAAGAAGCCGAAGGGCTTGAGGTATGGCAAAGCTCTGTTTATTCAGGTGCGGTTATGGTCCTATGACACTTGAAAATCAATAAAGGGACCTGAATCATGAAGAATGCGTATATTCGATTGTTTTGTTGGATACAATAATTTTGTGCACACATGAAGCAAGTAAGCAAGGTGCAAAGATTTCAGCTTGAGGTAGGCATGTTACTAGCTTTTATCTGTTTTTATAATTTAAGATGTGCACTTGCTTTATTCAATTCTAAACTGTGCGCTGTATCTGCTCCTTATCTTGTAGCCATGCCATGTGTTGTCATCTGTAGATTTAGAGTTCAATATGTTACAGGATATGAACTTTTGTGATCATAAATGATACATTCAGGGCGCTGATTCGTTTTTGCTAATGTCACTTGTTTGTGACTTGTGAATAGATGTTCTTTAGCTTGACTTCTTGAGTTCCTCTTTGTGGTTTCATAATTAAATTAGATCTGCCCCTACAAGTTTTATTTGGTTGATGAAACTGCTTATGGGCCTCTTGTCTTTTATTTATTTCTTAACTATGAAGAAATTTAGAAATGGGAACATAGATGAATACTTGATATTTAATTATAGATATATCTTATGATGGAAATAAGTCAGGGTGATATGCAATTAGGTCCGATTAGATGCTCCTTTTAACGATGATCAAATAGTTAAATATGTGCATTTTTTTATACCCTGTTTTATAAGTAGAGATAACAAAGGACCAAAATAAACACTGTACACCTTGCATTGGTTAGCATTGAATGATTACTGTTTCTAAACCTAGCATGTTATGTGGAAATGAAGGATTCCCAATTTTGTGAGCATCAACCCAATTCCCTCAAACTCTAGACATTATCAAACCCATAGCCTTAAACCCTTATGTCATGGAAAGAATCATGCGTACAGTAAGGATATGCTGTGTGGAAAATAAATATGATTGATGTTGTAGTCAAAAAGAATAATCCAAATTTCCAAACACACTCTTGTTCAGTGCAGTTGTCTACTTTTTAGTGATGAAGCAGCAACCCCTAGTACTTTTACAATATGTATATATCTAAATAGTTGATTTGATTCATGTTAGAAATTGCCATATTTATTTGTGTTTTAGAAATTACATGGTTTTTAGGATTTTTTTTACTGTGATGAAGATTGTGGTTATTGAGCAACTTATTTTCATTTGGGTAAATACATAGAAAGAATTCAAATTTAGTAACCTTAAACCATGGGACTGTCTTTGAAAGCAAACACCATTCAGAGGGACTAAACCTATAAAAAATCATGACCGGGAGAGAAAATTGATAATTTGACCCGAACCACAGACCTGATATATAATTTACACTGAAGTAATATACGATAAAAGGTAAATAGTGTTAAATAATGTTTTTGTCCCTATGATTTGGCAAAAATCTTCCGTTCTAGTGCCTACATTTTTCTTCCTTTCATTTTCATTTTTTATTAGTTTAGTTACGAGACTAACCCACAAGGTATAATAAATTCATTCGTTCAACTGGATCAAGTTAACCGAACTATAAGTGGGTTAGTCTCATAGCTACACTGATAAAAAAAAAAAAAACCTCTAGCTGAGCCTTGTTCTCTCCCACTGAACAAATTCTTCAAAGAGTGATCTGCAAATAGCCCCAAGGGGTCTCTAATCCAGGATCAAGTAGACTTTGGATTAACACATTTACTACACACTCATATGTTATATAACAATAATAAGCAGACTTTGGGACTTTGCTAAAATTGGGTTTGTAGTCGAGTCTAAGCTCTGACACTCGATGTTATAGAATGGTTCTACAACTCCAGGATTAAGAGGAATTCAAATGCTACGGCTACAACGTGATATAGATAACAACACGCAATAGGATCGTAGGACACTCCACTGTTGCTAGATACAAGAACACAACTAGTAATAGTGATAGCTTCCATAAGACACTTGTAAGGTTTAATGAAAGGTTGATGCACTCAAAACAACCCAAGTCCTTCCTGCATGCATGCACGTAGTGCAAAGTAGAAGTTGCTTCGAAAGTTTCATACTCTTCACTAGAAAATATTCTAAGTATGAAATCATCCGAAGCCAAGACCAATATCTTCCGAAGCCAAAAGTGAAGTCTTTTGAAGCTTCAAAGACAAAGTCTATGCTTTATCTGATGTACTATTCCATAAAGCTGGATCATTTTTTGCTGCAACTCTGATAACTCACCAACTTATACAAGTTGGTGAAAAGGTCCATGCTTTTGGTAACTGTACATTGAGGTCTTGTGTCTGTAACTTTCTATTTTATGTACTTTTATTTTTTTGTAATATATTAGGATGTGAGCTATGGCATGTCATAGTCACTAGTCAAAAGGCAATCTGCCTTTTAACTCTACATTGATCTTATGTTGTCTAGATTGATGTTTCCAGTTGGCTTTCTAAGTATGGCCGGCTGTAGGATGTTTAGAGCTGCAATGAGGTGGGATACATTAATACTCAATGTCCGAATAAGAAATAATTTAACACTGCTACCGGGGATGTTTTTGATGATGATGCATTGATACTTAGTGTGGACTCTTGGGTCATGGATTCAGAGGATTCTTTTCACGCTATGGACAACAGGGAAACGATTGTGAATTTGAAGCATGGTGAGTTTGGAAATGTACGATTATGCAATGACGAGATACTTGAGGTAACGGGCATGGGTGATATTGATCTGGTTACTTCGATTGGTACTACATGGAACCTAAAAAATGTCAGAGTGATTTTGGGGCTGAAGAAGAAACTAATTTCAGTTGGTTAGCTAGATGAACAAGGATTCTAAATGAGGTTTGGTGGTGGTAAATGGAGGATGATCAATGGTAATCTAATTATTGCTTGTTGTATGAAGCGTGCGTCATTGTATATGGTTTAGATAACTGCTAACGGATCTATGACCGTCCCGATAAAACATGACAAAATCAGTTTGGAGACGTGAAGTCTGGAGCAGTGATGTTAGGTGAACGAGTTCGGAAGTCTAAACCATTCAGGGGATTCGGTGACACTGGGAGCACGAGATGTGTTCCAGGTACAGTTTGGAGAGTGATAGTGATCCTCAGTGTATCTTTGAATCCGGTGGAATGTCTAAATCGGTTAAGATGGAGGATGAGTCGTTAGTGGGATTAGCCACAACTGAGTTGGAGCTCGGGAAAGTTTCAACTGGCCCTTATGGTACTTGATGATGAGAGGTCGCTGCAATTAAGAGATGTGATAGAGTATAAGCTTGTTCTTTGGGAACTGGAGTCTTGGAATACTTGTTTAAAGCTTATTGAAGTTACTAGACGACTGGGTTGCTTTGTACTTGAATGGCGGACTAGAATTTATCGTAAAGCCTTCAAGTGGGAGATTGTTGGGTTTGTGAAGGCTTTGGACTTGAACCCATATTTAGTTTTCTTGTTCATTAAGTTGTTAACCTTAATTAGGCTCTATATATACATATTGTCATGTATTTGTAATTTTGTACTGAGCAAACAAAGAAAACCCTAGTTGCAGCCCATGGACGTAGGCTACACCGACCGAACCACGTTAGGTCCTTGTGTTGTTTATTTCCTATTTTCTGCGTGATATTCGTTTATGCTCGTGTGTTGGTTCCATTGCGTTGCTTGAATCCTAACAATTAACAAGACTGACCCAGTTGGTAGATGGGTCATGTGATGGATCAACTAGGTCGGGTTGTGGCATGCGACCATTGAGCTTGAAACGGCTAGTGTCTTAGACACCATCAAGTCTCTAAACGTTGGTGTTCTAGCAAAATGGTAGTAGAGGCTTAAAGAGGTAACAATAGTTTATGGCCCCATGCATAAAAGATATTCCTAATGTGTCTCTTCAGGAAATTGTTGCGTCTTGAAGAGTCTCCTGGGCATGTGGTTGGAAGGTTTGTGAACGGTTGAAAGGGTTTTTTATTTTGTTGTTATAACAAACGATCGAAGCTAATAAGATCAAGATCGTGGCTTTACAACTCAGGAAAAAGGCATATACGTGATGGACTAATAATTGTTCAAAGCGTGAAAGGATGGGTAAAGAAAAGGTATGTTCATGGCCTAAAATGAAGAAACTGAGAAGAAAAGTTTATGCCGTCATACTACGTTCAAGCTTTTTGCTGCACTCTTGATCTTGACAGTGTTTTATTTGTCAAGTTTTTCTTCCTTTTTTTGGATGATTGATATCCGGTTCAAGAAATTCAAAGTTTAAAGACATGAACAAGCACATAACTCATGGATACATAAATATATAAAAGTTAATAAACTAATAACGACTATAATAATAGTATTAATAATAGATTTTTAATGAATACATTAATAATTAAATTGGTAAATTTGTTATCGTATGAGTTTTATATTGGCAAACATGTTCTTGTATTTGAGTTTTCATTAAATGTATACAATAGAATGGTTTTTTAATTCGCATGCTCTTTAAATTTTACATTCAAGAGACTAGCTAGAACTCCCAACCATACAGGAAGTAACAAGTTTGCACATTCATATGTTATATTCAAGCTTTTGGTGAAAAACATATTATATAGAACATTTTTTAAAAAGAACTATTAGATTTTTATTAATTCCAACTTTCATTTATGGCCGATGACTAATCCTTACTAAGAAAATATTTACATGCACTCTTAAATTTGAGCTTATTTTCCTCTAATGATCACTTATCAACTGAGAGTTAACCCCCTTTAGTTTTTTTTTTTGATGAAAATGGGGCCGACTTCGAGTAATTTTTCAACTCTGGCGCCGCCTAGCCTCTATTAGGTCCGATTTTTGTTATATAGCCTCCATCTTCACTTGAAATCTACTTCCAATGAATCAAGTGGTTCAAATCAGAAGGTGGAGATTGACGGATTTTAGAGTGCGGATGTTTCATATTGACGGACATGGTGATAGATTTCAACTTTCTACTTAGTGTTTTGGCCACAAAAGCAGTTCACGTCATAAAAAAACAAACGAAGTTAACTTTTGGTTAGTAATGGATCGTTGGAGAAAAATAAACTCAAAATTAAAAGAGTCTGTAAATATTTTCTAAATTAGGATTATTCTGGCTAATAAATAAAAGTTGAAATTCTAATAGCTCTGTTTAAAAATGTTTGATGTAGTCCATTAAACTCTTGACACGTGTAAATATTTTTTTTTTTTTTGAACGGCCAACGAATAATTATTAAGCCCGGTCACCCGGGTAAACCCATTGGCGAAAGGCCACCCACGCCCGCGAACACAGACAGCGCTGGTGACCAGGCTCGCCCACCATTCCCGAACCCGGCCAACGAATATTATTGATTCAATGATAGAGAATGTTCAGCGATTGCTTATATAGAAAAAAAGGTGTAAACCCGGAGTTGAGATCATGGATGAATATTATTCTATATATTAATTAAAAGTATATAAAATGGAACTCAAAAACTACAGTAAATTTTGAAGTTCTTTAACTTTAATCACATGAGTTTGACTTTTCACATGACGCAACTCACATTTGCTGCAAAACTTATCTAGTTTTAAGTTTAGCTACGATATCGAAATCCACTTCAAAGCTAGCTATGCTTAAGTTACATACATTTCGAGTTGGTTTAAGTTCCGACTTAAATTATGTTTAAACTTGCGCCATATATAGTATGTTTTCATTCGGTAGCATAAATTCGAATTAGTTTATGTTTCGACAAAAATTTAACCAGAAACAAGTCAAGTCAATTATGTTTATACTTTATCACACCGGATATGACGTTGCCACAATGCGTGCAGAGTTAAAAATTAGTTATTTCTCAAAAGCTATGACCCTAAAAATTATGTTGGATTTCAATATTTAATACTAGAAGGTAAATGTGTTTTGATATTTCTCAACATGCGAATACCTTAAGTGGCCATTGAAGATAAAGTTCTAAATACAGGTATTTATGCGAAAAATATATAACCTATGTACGAACAATAATTTCCAGAAATTAATTAATTCAATAATTATTTCAAAAAAAACACTTGTAAAATAATCGGTATGTGCTATTTCTGTTCATTGAGACACGTTGGTTTTAATTAATTTCCATGATAATATTGTTTATCTAACAAATCCAATCATTAGAATTTTCTTTTCAAATATTTATGTAAAATAATATAAAAAAGTAAACTTAAATGATGTCTTTAGCATTAAATTTATGTTAAGATCTTCGTAATCGTTAATAAAATAATACGCCTAGCTAAATATATCGATAAGATTGTGATAAATAAGTTCTTGTATATTTACATGGAAACATTTTACAAATTATTATATTCAAAAGGATAACATTGTATCGTTTTAGCCTTTGACATAGAAACTGTTTTGTAATAAATACAGGATGAACTCTAAGGTAGCGTTTGGTACGCAGTAATGAAAGACGGAATGAAATAAACCATTAAGATTGAATGAATAAAAGCATGTTTGATTGATAAAGTTAATGTATTAGAGCATTCACAACTCATGCCTTATAATTATGTGAGTGTGAGTCCTTAAATTATATGGGATCGTTTTGAGTGGTTGTGAGTGAATGAGAGAGAAAATGTTACTGTTCATCTGTAAATTTAAGGATTCATTGTTTAATCCTTATAAATTTTTAATATTTTTGAAAGTGGTTGTGAGTGAAGAAGAGAGAAAAGATAATGAAAAATGTATAAAAATATATTATTTAATTGAAAGGAAAGAGAAGAAGTGATAATTTTTATTGTAATTATATGAATAAAGATAAGAATTGGGATGTGAATGCTCTTACATAGTTGATTATATTCTCTTAAATTTATTTCATTCACCCTTTTTTTTTCATTCCACCTATTCTTACTTCATTAATCACCAACAACACCCACTCACCCACCACAACAACCATCACCAACCACCAACATCGTTTCTCACCGGCAACCACCACCAGGCATGACGACGACCACCACCACCACCACTGGCCACCGCCATCGCCGCCCACCACCGCCCAATCGCGGTCACCATCGCCGCCGGAAACCACCGACGGCCACCGTTGCCGCCGGAAACCACCGAAGCCCACTGCCGCAGCAGAAAACCATCGAATGCCATCGTCGCCGTCGGAAACCACTGCTAGAAAACCACCGAAGGCCACCATCGCCGCCGGAAACCACCGGGCCCGCGATCACCATCATAACTTTTTTTACATCTCATTGCTTCGTTTTTCATCCCTAACAAAAACACAAAGTAATGATGCGTTTGTTAATAAATGGTAACCAAACAAAACAATATAATGCAATGATTCATTTCATTCTCATATTCATTCTATTATCTCATTCATTACATTTATTCGTTCATTCCATTATCTCATACCAAACAAACCTCAAGTTTTTAAAATTAACATGTTGATATGCGCAAGTCACATCGTTGGGTTCATTCGATACTTGAATTCATAAGCGATGTTAAAAGTTTTAATCAGTTATGTAATTAATATCATGATCAAAATATTTTGACTCAAGAATAACCGTATTATTAATCAACATTAATATGAATATAAAAACAGTATTTATTATTTTTATTTATAAAACTTATATTCCTTATCGATAGTTATATTTATATTTAACATCTATATCTACATTTATATATAATACTAAAAGAGTAACTTTGAGGGACACTTGTCACATTCCTAGGCCTTCTAAGTTTGTTTTTCTCGTCTCTCTATCCTCTTAAGTAGTTACCTAAATTAATAATTAAATAATTTTAATTCTTTTTAAGATTAAATATATTTCTTAATAAATTAAGAAAATATGTCTTTTTATAATGTTATATCTAGAAAACAAATTTTTATAAAATAAGAGTTTTTCTAAAACATAAAACATTTTTAAAAATATGAAATATCTTAAAATTGATGTTTTGAAAAAGTAAACTTCTTTATAAACTAAAAATAATTAAAATTAAGAGTTATAATAAGAAACTTTTAAAATGATATTTTTAATACGATTTGTTTTGAAAAAATGGTTAAATTTTTTTGGAAAAAAAATTAAAAACTAAAGTTTAAAAATTAGTATTATTATTTTATTACTTGTAGTTATCACTTATAATTATTACTCATATGTAACTTTAATCATATCTTATTTAAAATATCATTTTATACTTCATAAACTTTCATTATAATTAATATTTTATTTTTTAACTCGTGTAATACAAAGATTTACTAATGTTAGTATTATATAAATAACAATTAACAACTAATCAATTTTATTTTTTCAACCCATGTAATTTATTTAGTTTTATTTATGTTTTTGTTTTATTTTAATAATTAACTCTCCACCTCCCGTGTAATACACGGGTAACTAAAGCTAGTATATAATAAAAGAGTAACTAAATTAAGAGATGTTATTTTTTTTACTAAACTTTTGTGATGAAAATTAAAATTTAAATCTAAACGTTTGTATTTATTCGTGTTCAGGTCATAAATATTTGTTTGTGTTCAGTTGTTTTCGTTGAACATTTTATAAACAAGTTCATATCATTAATGAACGAACACGAACATATCGGTTTGTTTGCAGCCCTACGCATCATCATTTTGGCAGTCTCCATGGGACTCTCGTCCCAAATGAAATATGAGCAATGATCTATTAGAGTCAATTAACCAGGCTTCTACGACGGAATCCTACACACATTAAACAGATTAACGATACATTATCAATTAGTAATTATCTAATTATAGATGCAACAAATTGATGACGATAGCATACAAATCTGATGTGGAGTGGGGGATGTATGATTTCCCGATGCTAGGCATTGTAGGCGATCACGGAGGTGCGTGATGGGGATCTATGGTGTTCCCATCCCCAAATATATGGCCCTTGTAGACGCCTCTGGTACTCTCCAAGTATAGAGTGGTCGGATCAACCTGTGAGCCAGAAGATGACGACACCTCATCCTGCAGTCTGTTAAAGGGCATCAAGTAGCTTAACAAAACAATATATAAGTGTTAGTTAATAAAAAAACACACATAATTATATAAAACAATCATCTTTTATTAGGAAAATGAATTACCTACTCACGGGCCTTCGCTCAAGGCCAAACCAGCTTACTCGTCACTAGACAAACTGAGAATCAAATTTTGAAAAAGCTGGTTATGGGAAACTAGTTAATAAGTCCACATGTCCCAATGGATTCCATCGGAATCCACTATCATACAAACACCTCGAATCAAACCTAGAAAGGTACTACGATAGGACTACGTTACCAACAAAATCCTTTGAAAAATTGTGAAGGATTACCGACAGACTTGTTTTCTATAGAAAACTTTTGGAAAAATTTTGTATCAAAAACTCTTAGACGACATCATCGTTCTTAAATATGCTTTCAATGAAAGTTTGGTTTTCATTTAGTGAAGGGCTTGTATGTCTAAAGTATATGAGGAAATTGGAGCTTGAAGTGAATATCTCTGACTTTCAAGTCATATTCATTGCTATCCATACGCGTATAAGGCTAGGATTATAAAACACTAAATATACCTAAATTTAATTAAAAATAAATGATGATAACTTTTATTAAAACAATTAATAGGTTAAACGTACAACTTTGACTCGGTTCTATATCCGAATTTTAAATGAAACTTAATCAAAATTTATAAGGCAAAGTAGCTCATCATTGGCGGCCATTTTGATATAGAAAAACATTAATTAATATATATCATGAGGCAACCTTCCACATAAATGATTTTTAAACAAATAATAAATAAAATATGGGTATTATTAATTATTTTTTATAAGGATGGATGGAGTAATGGAAAGAGATAGTGGCGTATTCAAAGCAAGCAAGCGAGAGTAGTTGCTTCGAAGTTGGTGGTTTATTACGTATTCGCATTATTATATCTATCGAACACAACAACATAAATGAGACATCACTTATTGACTTCTTTTTTCTAGTCCATAGAATGTAATTGCCCAATATAACCTTAAAATAATAAGTCATATCATTACACCCAATGATACTACCATCCTAATTATTTGTTTTTCACTTATTATATATAATAGTTTATAAACTTCAGCGTGTGTATATTATATATATATATGTATATATATGGGTTATTCAATCAAATAAATAATGATAAAATAAGTCTATTAAACACATAAGTAACATATTATGGCGGACGAAAATATATGTGTCGGACATGAGTGCCTATCTTTATCATAATGAACTTACTAGAGGAGTGATCATGTGATGTGATAATGAACACAATATGCTATTTTTTTTATCATATTGAACTTACTAGAGGAGTAAAATTTTTATTTTTATGGTGTACTTTTAAAACAAAAACATATTAATGTATTAAAAGGTTATAATTATTTTAAAAATAATGAGAGAAGTTGGTTTAGTAGTCAAAAATTATAAACATATAATTGGCATATGATGTAAAAAATAATTTAGGTAGTCAAATTTACCTCTGAAACTTTTAAAATTTATAGAAAAAGACAATATTATTTTGCTCAAATGTATTATAATATAGAATATATAAGAATTATGTTGTAGCATAATTATAAAAATATGAACAAAAATCAGGTTCAAAGAAAAGAAGCCAAAAAATCTAAAAGAGGTAAAAAAAATTGAGAATCATTGATTGAAGATTATCAATGGCTAACATTTAATGTGTTGTTACATGGATTAGCAATCATAAAAATTTTTGGCAAAGAAGTTAGGTTATTAGTACTGAAGTGGTGTGATATAATATGTAAAATGTGTTGTCACGTTAATAGCCACTAACACTATGTGATTGTTAAAAATAATGATACTGATATTATAGTGATCATACAACTTTTAATGATTGCTTAATCATTATTATTCTTAATTAATTAGTTTTAGTCGAATGTTTCAAAATTCAATGTAGTAGAGAAAATAAATTATTAATTAAACATTCATATTTATAAAATAAATTAAAATAAAACAAAAAAAACAAATATTTAACATTACATCAAATACTTAATTTTAACTACTAAAAAACAACACTTCAAACTTCATGATTTCTCCACAATTGTTTGACCAAATCGACAATAAGGTTATTATGCATTTCTCTATTGTGTATCATGATCTGATTTGTTTGCCTTTGTTTTTCATTTAGGTTTACTAACTTGGTGTTGTTTTCTTCATAGTTTTAGCAAATCGCAATCCTTATATCATTTAAAATCATATTATGTAAAGTCAAGCAAACATACATTCCATTCTGGATATTTTTTATGTCACATATATTTGAGATTGGCAATGATGTATCACTTCAAAACGTCAAACACTCGCTCAATATTTTTTCATTCTGATTCTTGTACTTATAAAAAATGCTATCTCTTTGATCATCTGGATGCAGACAAGTAAACGATTTCACAAAGGTTGAGTAGGCAGGATTAATCCCATCGGTAATATAATACTCATGTTGTATCATTTACATAGAACGAAGACCCAAGTGCAACCCCGTTTATCATATCCTCGAAAAACAAACTACTGATCCAAAACATTTTATATCGTTGATGGACCCGTAACATCAAAGTAAGCATGCTAAACCCAAAGATTATGCGACGTCATGTACCCAAGCATAATGATCATGCGTGGATGGTCAGCTAGCTGGTGTTGACCCCTTCCAACCAGTGGAATAGTTTGACCACTTTCAATGCATACAATTGATGCTACCCTAGCATCTCGAGAAACCATGTACCTCTTCATGCACCGAGTATATATACTTTATCAGCCTTGCTAACATGACAAATAAGTCGTACAGACAAGTGCACCACACTAAAGTCAAGTCATCGCCATCAGAGAAATCAGATGACGAAGAAAAGCATGAAAAATCCTTTTCTAGAAGTGAGGAAAAGAAGTATACGTATGTATGTATGGATGTGAAATTGTGTGGGTTTAATTAATTTGAAAGGAGTACTATATGTATGTGTGTTAAAACTATTAAATTTATTTAAATCTTATAGCCGTTCACACCAGTCCAACTTGGGTGGCAATGAGTAAATGGAGCAACCGTCGTGATTCCATGAAGCCACTCATGAAAATTCTTTTCACACCCCTATCACAGCTAAGGGAGTTGTTCCCCCATCGTGATACGACATCACGACCAGAGTCTCATGACCACCACACATGACTTTATTGACTTTAATTTATTTTATTATTTTGTCATGTTTTAAAAAATACAAATAATCTTTATATAGTTTATTATTTAAAAATAATAATAAAAGCTAACATGAAAATAACGCTTGCTTTTTGGTTTTATAGGTTTCAAAATCTGAAGAGAAAAATAAAAGTAGAGCATGGAATTTACGGCATAAGACTGGTCAAAAAATAGCAAACATAAATTCTACTTTCTCTTTGTTGACCAAATTAAACTCTTCTTGTAAGGACACTGGCTAATATATATTCGGTATTCTTCTCTTCCTACTTTTCAAACTCATCTTAATCGATCAACAAAAATTCATAATCACATATTTTACTTGTAACAACATAATATGTAGGTGGACTCCTTTAAATAAATAACAACAAATTACATAGAAATTACCACCTTGTTGATTTTTTATCTTATAGCGAAAGAGAAAACAAGATGTCACGAATCATAAAGTGTGAGAGGCGAAAGTCTCAAAACTATATTATTACTTGAATACATTAAATTCGTTCTTGACTTTTGGTGAAAGAGATATATTTAAACACAATACAAGACATTAACCACAAATGAAATTCATATAATATGAACAGATTTTGGAGATCATTAGATTCATTAGCAGAAGCCTAACTAGCCATACCTAAAAAGAGCTTGGGTTTACTGTCTTAGAATCATAATATAATATGCAGTATTATTTTATATAATTGTTACATACACATTGCTAACATATATTTATTATTTTAATTTTTAATTTATCTTACTCATGTAATACATATGTTACTAAAACTAGTTTGCTTAATAACAATAAAATTACATCTCTAAAACATATCTCAATACATATAGGAACTATAAAATATCCTAGAAAAGACACCATGTTGGCAAGTAGTACCGGTAGCGGAGTTTGAACATTCCAATAGTGGAGGGCGAACTCGATATGTAGACTAAAAATTTATACTACCGAGCCAAAAATTGATACTACCAGATCAAAAATTAATACTACTTACGAAAAAACGAGGGGGCGGTGGCCCTACTCTACCCCTATTATCCTTCGCCCCTTGATTGATACACTTCACAACCATAAGGTCGTTGAATCTAGTCTCGCTGCGAGGCACTTGTTATATATGATGATTTCATTTTAGAATTTTATAGGTGTTAAAAAAACTACAACAATGACAAAACGCTTAGAAACAATCCCAAAAATTTCCTAATTTCAAACAATTAACCAAAGATAACCCAAAAGCGATAACAACACTAAAACAAAACAAATTAAAGATTCGCAAAAGATATTTATACTTATTTTCCTAGCTAATTGATATACAGTTTATCTACGCTAACTACAAGAAATCTGAGGATCAATAACAAAATGAAGAAACTGATTTGGACCTCTGAAAAGAGGAGGAAGCAGAAGAAGAATTCAAAAACTGAATACAGTCTTCAATTGCTTGAGCTCGATGAGAATCAAACGCTTCAACATACGATCTTGATCTCTTTAAGGTACAATCACAGGATGAAGACGTTGTTGATGATGATGATGACGTGATTTTACGCGTTGATGAAACGAAACCCAGAGCTCTTGCGAACTTAGCTTTGATTCTGCCAAGAAACCTCATGGCGGAAAAACCTGAGCTTTTTTGTGACCGAAAAGTCCATATCCTGATCACGGGTTCGGGCGTATCTGCCCCGTGTTTGGTGAGGTATAGCGGCGGTGGCGACGGCATGCCGTCGACACCGGGGCTAAAACTCACCCTTCTGGTCATCTTATTAAAGGGAGATGAAGAGGGTTTGAATGAATAATGGAGAGATGGTGGTGATATAAGAGCAAGTATTTATGGATGAATGGACTAGAGACTCACAAATAAATAATAATGAACAAAAAGTGAAATTTGAATTTATAAATTTTATTTTATTATTTTATTACGTAGTCGTACTCAAATACTAGGCACTAAGGTATGAATAAATTAATAATTGATACATATTATTATATTAAATGAGTCGTTTATTTTTAATTGACCCATGAAACACGAAGAATTGTAGTTAAGAAAAGGAGTTGAGTCGTGTCTTGTAAGTTGCGTGGCAAATGATTACCCAATCACTCTTCTTCCAATTGTTTTTCTTTTTTTCTTTTTGGTCGCTCAAAACACACACATATAAAATTGTTTTACTACAATATTTATTTGTTTGGAGATTTATACTTATTTACCACCAACATGTCCACTTGGTTCACAATTTTTGTTTCCTTACAATAGCTATTAATCTGCTCTTAATTACCAAATATACTTACACATAAAGGGTTAAAACTTTTGACATCTCATATAAGAAACTACAAGTCTAAAAAAAAGTGTTGTTACCACTATACATAAGAAGTGGCTATTACATAATATTAACTTTTATTGTTTTTTTTCAAACAAAAACTTTAGGCAGCAATAAAATATATGAGCCACATATCATAGTAACGAAATTAGTCAAAATAAAACAACGATTGTTAAGTTTTTTTAAAATAGAAAAGCATAAATAACAAAAAGTTAAGTACGACCACCAACAAAATTGTAACAATAAAACAACAAATTCGTGTCTCATCAATTAGGAATTTGTTATTCATTTCACGATTTGAGTTTATCATGTTGATGCTTTTTAATAAATTGAGAAAGGCTATACATCTGGGACACTTTATTATACTTGCCTCACTCCTCTGTGAGAGTTAATCAAAGAAAGCATTCACCTGAGAGTTGACAGCAAGGTATTGTAACTTGTAGAGAATCTAATGAGCTATGGTGGTTCCCTTCTTAGTGTGATCTCGGTTTTATACTCGAGTAATAAAGATAATCGGGTGAGACAGTGATCCGTCAGTGATTCTTTAACCATTGAATAAAAAAATATTACTAATGACCTATATATAGATTAGAAGTTTAAATTGTCAAGAACAAATCAAAATGATTTGAAACAAACTTTTAGGTGGATCTTTTGCGTGTAAGTATCATATTTGTTTAATCAGTTAAAAGTTAAATATAATATAAATTTATATCTTAAACATTTTGATTTAATTTTCCATAAAAAGCAGGACTAGACGCTAGTAGTAAGTAAAATAATATCATGTGGTGTCTTACTGGTCACTTTGAAACAAAAGGGTGTTTTAAAAGGCATGGGCAATCATAGTCAAAGGAGGAAGATGGGAATTTAGTAAAAAAAACGTATTCTATAATTCTTCATATCAAAGAAGCAACTATTTATGATGTATGATGTGGTATGGTATCAAATGAATAACCACGATCCAACAAACACTTCAGGTCATTCGGACCTAAAAAAGGTAAATAGGTCTGTGTGCAACGCACCAGAGGCGCGAGCAAATCCTCACCACTCAGGATGAGATTATCGCCACAAACTAATTGTATAGGAAGTGGTCCATCCTATGACATCTCATATAAATGATGCATCACCTAATAACAAAAGATTAAAAGAAGGTTATTGTTCGCATTTGCTCTCTCACTAGTATGCTACTCTCTCCCTCTCTCACAGTACTATTACACACTTAATGTTTGAAATTCTGTAAATAAATAGTCGATACGTGATTATATTTATCTATTTTGCAATATAACTCTTATTTAACAATGATTCGTGATTTAACGTGACCAATAAAATAATTGATATGCATAGACGGGTGGGTTAATATTGAAAAGAAAGAATAAATACATACGACATTAGTTATAAAAGAACAAAAAGGAAAAGAGTAATAAAAACAGGAGCAGGAAGAGCCCATTATGTCCCTGCAACACTGCTTTTATATATTACATCTACCCTTCTCTGGAACCATTGATTATGTCCTTCTCATACTTAATTTTTACAAGCAAATTGAGGTCCATATATATTTATTTCTTGAAATTAACAATCAAAACTATGTGATGACACAAATTTTATATAAAATTTCGGATGAAAATGTTTATAGAAGTATATTATAAAGAACATAAAAGGGTCATATTTATTAAAATGTATTAAATTTGACATGTACTTATTACAAGTGTATAGCATACTAAAATTTAAATCTTTAAATGTATGAAGATTGAATATAATTTTACTATTTTATGGGATAATTGACCTGAAAATTGTTTAACTTCTTTAGTGAGCTTGCACATCCATTAAAATTACTCCTAAAAGTACATTATTTCTAATAACACTTAAACCTTCAATTATTCGAAGGAGTCAATAAAATAACGCTTTAATATCATTGATCTACATAATAGACTTAGACACTAATTCACTTGAAAGTTGAAACTAAAATATTCCTAAACTTTACACGTTATAATTATGTATATCCATATTTTAATAATACAAAAGTAAATAATTAGAAAAAAGCAGTTTTTGATTTTAATAATAATACTTTTGTTTTCCTATAACAATTCAAATACAAAAGAATTACAGAAGTGCAAACATATGATCATTACCTTTCATTTAAAACCGTATCATATATTATATAACCGTAACTTTATACGTTTTATTTTATGTACTTAATCAAGTTCATGTTACCAATATATGTAAAGCACGTAAGAAAGTTTGTAAATATACCACATAGCGTGGGCTTAATTTATAGTTTAAATTAAGACCTAATAATTGAAACGAAGGTTGTACAAAATTTAGATTTGACTTGTTATATATTTCAACTTTAGTTCTACAAAACTAGAAGCTTAAATTTCAAGAATTTGTTATATATACAGTCAAAAGGAACATATGAAAATTTTACCTAGTTCTCAAAGTTAAAAGGAACATTAAACTTTGAGTCACTCTATTGAAATTTAACTAGTTTTCCAACCATAATATAGTTGGAAAAGTATGAGAATATAATGGTTAACAAAACAAACTTACGCATTCATATAATTAAAATGTATGTAGGGTAAATGTATTTCTTTTCTTTTCTTTCAGTGGAGAAAAAGGCTTGAGTTTGATGGTTTCATCACATATCAAATGGCTTTAGAAAATCGAAATTTATTGTTGGATTTGAAAATCTCGGAATTATTCGGGAGAGATTTTCGCTCTCTTCTAAAACCAAGGCTATTTTAACCTTTTCTTTTAATTACATATTGATTTAAAAAGATAGAATTAATAGTAATATTTAGGGTTGCAAACGAATCGAACAAACACAAACAAAATATATTAAGATATTAACTTGTTTATGAATTGTTCACGGATAATTATCAAATGTGATTTCTTGTTAGTGTTTGTTCATTAAGAAAATAAACATGTTCATAAACACTCAACGAACATAAACAAACACAAACAAAGCAAAAATAAACGAACACAAACAAATATTCATCAACATAAATGAAGGGATCTTGAACATAAACAAGTACAGTCGATCATATATTAATTTTAGGATAAAATATGCATTTTGATCCACTAAAGATAAATAAGTCCACTAAAGATAAATAAGTACTTAACAGTTAACATAACTATCACAATTAAAACATTTAAATGAACGAACACAATCAAACATAAACAAACACATTATCGAATGTTCACTAGCTTAAATGAATGAAAGGGGCATCCTTTTATGTTCGTTCTTTTTATTAAATGATAGAAATTATCTTGTTTATGTTTGTTCATTTGTTAAATGAATGAAAATAAATGAACACTCTGCCAAATAGTTCACAAATTATTTGTTGAACGTTGGGTTTGTTTTGCCGTATATTTGTTTACAAAAGGAAAAATGTATTAAAAAAGTTAGAAAATGAGTGTTTTCACAAATACGAGAAAGGACTTTGGAATTGGGTAAAGATGTTGGAAGTTGGGTAGGAAGAAAACACAGAAAGAAACACACACTTGTGAAACCTTTTCCTTTTACCTTTCTTTGTTTGGTCAAAGACACAAGACATTATTTATGTGATTTCTTTGTTTCAAATATGATGTGTTGGAATTTGGATGTCCATTATAAACTCTTTTTCCAGAAAAAGAAAATATTTGACAGTGATGATTCAGTGTGGCCCATATGTTTTGTATTGCATCATCGATGTTAATTGGACTGGACGGACAAACCATTCATATAACCTCATACATTTTGCAAATCAAACTCGTTGAATCAATTCAAACTACTAGAAATTTTGATTTTCGTCAAAGCCCGTATCTATCCTAATTATCGACAGACTCATACATATGATGGAAGATATGCTAAGAGCTTGTGTGTTATATTATAATGGGATCATAAAAATCCAAAAAGTAGATTACAATACAAAGGAATTACATTACGACAAGTACATACCTCTAGAGATGCACAAATCGGGTAATGGGCCAGACCCGGAATCAAGTATAGGTCCACCGGTGTTTTTTTACCCAGGTACACCAGAAACCGGGTAGGAACTGGATCCGGATATGGGTACCCTTATACCCTACCAAGTACACTCGATTAAGGTAGGGTAGGGTATGGAACCAGGTACAACCGGGTATTATTATTGTTATTTATATTTTCAAAACGTATAGCAACAACTATAAACTTAAAAGTTGGCAACGGTTATAAGTTCGATCGTTATGTATTTTCTTCATTGTGAATACAACTAAATAACTTTCAAAATATCACATTACAACCTTCAACTCTTTTTCCCAACAATCAAACATTTAATGTCCAAACAAATTCTAAGCTTCTAGTCCGAGGAAGAGGAATACGAGTTGGCCACTGCCATGGTCAAAGCTCGAAATTGTCTTCAAGGTTTGATTTTTCTTGTATACGATCTATCGCATCCAAGTGATTCTTTTGGCATATGCACATCCTCATCCACTCCAGAGAAAGTCTTGTTCTTCTTAACAATAACACCCTACCAAGTAAATTCCAAAGCTACCGTAAAATCTTGAATGGTTGGTAAATCACGAGCCATGACTAAAAGAAGCAGATATTTTTCTTTATTTCCTTTCAACCAAAGCCAAAGTTTCAAAACTCTCACATTCCTCGGTAGCTATAGGGGATATAAATCTCTTCCACCAAACCTACGAAGCTCGATTGTTGGGGTGCTACCCCTTTGTTGTTCATCCGTCATATCTCAAACAACATTCAACAAAGTCTTAGGGTCCCTTAATGAGCCACGTCTACTTGAGCCTTCATCGGGTGATGGGTAGGCAGTTTTGGGTTCGTATTTTATTAAATAAAAATTAAAAACTATTTTCATATGGTGGTTAAAACATCTTTTTAATAAGTTGAAAATTTTAGGTCCTCTTCACGCAAATCCAAATTATTATATGTTTCATCTTTTAACATTCAATCCCCATAACATTTTAAAACGGGTTTAAAGCAGCAACACAAGTAAAAATAGATGGGAGTTCTATAAAAATATTTTTAAAATTTTTCTTTCACTGGTGGTATCATTTATTTAAACATCATATTTTGATCTTGATAAGTTTTAGATTTAAAGTTATAAAATATAATTCCAAAAGAACAAAAGTACTAGTGGGACAATAAACACCTGACAATTTTGTGGTCAGGTTTTTGAACATGTTAAGAAAATTGATGAGATAATACCCTCGCAACCGGCATCCCTAAACGGTATGGCTTAACTTGTTTTTAAACTATTTTTTTGTTCTAAAGCACATTTAAACATATAGCAAGTCGAGTTCCATCGGGTACGCACATCCTAATTAGGACCTAAACATGGAGAATTTGTATCCTTACATACCCGTTTATATTCGTGATTTACTTTTCTATATTTTTTAAAATAAAAAATCTTGTAACATATATTTAAAAGCGGTCAAAAATTTCTCAGCGAAACAACGGATAACTCATCTCGCACCACTAAAATAATAATATGTACAACAGAACGACTATGAAAAAATTACCATTACAAATCGGTTTATATATTAATTTTAGTTTTTCAACGACGATTGTATTGTTTAAGGCATTATCCTATGCCATTGAAAATATTGTGTTTTGTTATATGAAAATTTGTTATTACATTATCTTAAAATTTAATTAAATATTCTCCGGTATATGAATACGGAAAAAGAACAAATGCAGTTATGTGTTTCATCATTTGCCACGAACTAGAATCTACCCAATAAGTGGTTGTATAAAGATACGATTCCGATAAACCGTATGTCACCAACCAAACGTCACTAGTAAGTTAACACCGGTATTTTATTTTTCAAAATATCCAATTAAATCATTTTATACATTTTGCCATAATTTTAAACAATAACGTCTAAGTGTGGAACGACTTACGTGCTTGTAACGAGGTTGGAGCATTTCTCGAATCATGTTAGTCAACCGATTGTAGTCAAAGTGGCTGAATGGCAAAGCTTCTTGAATCACAAACTTTGTTATCCTATCGCGAACTCTCGCTATGTCATAAGTGAATATTTCACCATCACCACTCAATTCGGTTTGTTCAGTATCCGTGGTTTATTTCAACACTTTCGTGATGTGTTTCTTTAATGTGAAAGTTTGAATCTTTTCTCCAACAACGTCGCACAATACTTACAACGAGCCTTTTGAGACCCGTCACTCATTTCCACCAAATTCCAATTGCACTAAATTTTCGGGTTCTTATCATGGGGATAACCTGAACCACGGTAGGGGCAAAGGAATAACCATGAGTAATTGATGACTGTGAGGCCGCCATAACTTAGTTGGTAAATACTAGAGAGAGTAAAACAAGAGAAGTAATTGAAGAACAAGAGCGTTTTGGTGATTTTTGTTTTTTGTTTTTTGTTTTTTGTTTTTTGGTTTTTGTTTTTTTTTGTTTTGTTTTTTGTTTTTTGTTTTTTTTTTTTTTGCTTTTGGTTTTGCGCTTTAACGGAAATTAGGTTTTAACGATAGAAACTAGGTAGTATCTGGTCCCGTTACTCAAGGGAACACAAGAACCGGGTAAGAACTAGCGGGTAGATATGGGTAGGGTCCGGGTATGGTACCCCGAAGGTAGGGACCGAAACCGGTTTCGGGTAGAAACCGCCGGTTCGGGTCCATACCCGATTCTTTTTACATCTCTACATACCTCTAAGGAGTTCTAGGCCACCAAGTGTAGACCAAAACAAATTTAGAAAAGCTTCCCAAAAAAGTGGCCCATATGCGGCCCTAATATCATTCTACATCTAGAGATAATACCATAAGAATGTATCCAATAGAAAGCAATCAAAGCCCAAAAACAACATAAAACCATAACACAAAAACCATAAAACCCATCGAAGAAAAGGCCCAATAGATCATCATGAAGAGAATATTTACACTTGGTCCAAAAAGGAGCAAATTGGGGGTGTCGGCTGGAAAACTGAAGCCTATAAACAATAGCACCCAATAACATATGAGCCTTTATAATATAAAACCCAAGCAAAAGCCCATTTCAATTGTCGATGCGATGTCTTTGACAAACTGCAATCATATAGGGGTAGACTAACATGTACTCTAGATAATTTTGTGTCGAAAAGGGTAGATACAAAGAATTATAGATATCGAATTAGGTTACAAGATCCCCATGTTTAGTTATACTTTGGATTTAAAGTTTAAGATTTCTAGTTTTATGGGAGTAATCCGCTGTTACCCATTATATATTTTGAAAATTTAGGTTGATCACGAAATATGGTTTTTGAAAACGACAACTAGATTGGTCGGGCTGAATCGCACTGACCCAAAACAGTTAGGTTTGGGCAGTTGAAGTGACTTTTTGTATTACTTATTTTTGAAAAACATTAGTTTTATTAAGCCTTTCTAAAATGATAAAAATGGTTCACTAATATGATAACTACTTATAAACTTATATTTCAAAAACTAAAAAAATAAAAAATTCAATGTCTAGTTAGATGCCACAACAAGTTTAAAGTTTGAAACCGTTGATTGAACTGTTGTGTAAACTGTCAAAATCATACCATCTTTATCAAAGTGAACTGGTGTAAAATTTTTCATATTAGCCTTTACACATCACATTAAAGATTGTATTACCTATTGTGCTAACTAATTTTCAGTGAGTTTATGATTTTGTAATATAGTGTATTGGTGATTACACCACACAAATATGATGTGAGTTTAAATCCTTACAAGTGAAATGATACGTGGTATTTAAAAGTAAAGAGATTGTTGTTAAACTAACAATTTTTTTGTGAACTCTTAAATTAACATCTATAGATTGTTTTAAACGGATCACATGATATGGAAGGTGAGTGTCCATGTTTTGGTTTAACCTTTAAAACCATAAAATCGTCCAGATCGGATCGAATCACTAACTAATATAAATTTTGGGTCATTTTCCAAAACGTCATTATAAAATCAGTTTGATTTCACAGTCGGTTTTTTACCTTTGATTTTTGGTCGATTGGTTCCAAAAACGTCAAACCATAGCGATCTGTTTGGTTTATACCATAAACCACTCGTATAAAACTGGACTGAAACACTAATTAATATAAATTTTGTTTTTTATTTTTTATATATTAGTATAATTAATCAATTATGTTGCACATTTAACCATAACAAGCAGTTTTGGATGATAAAAAACTGTTACTAATCGCTAGCCTTGCGGTTTGACTTAAAAACCATCATAACCGGACCATGAACACCTATAACAGACACTAATATCGATTTAGCTTGATTAGGTAACAAGTCATGGGTTAAATATGACATTTTTCTAGAATGAATCAAATAGGTTTTCATCGTTTCTAGAATACTTATGTGTTGTATATATGTGGTAGATGCCTTCACGAGCAAAGAAATCAATGCTCTTCAACTTAGGGTTTCTTTGTGTCTTCATCCTCATTCGTCTTGTTTAGTTTTACAAAATAGTGAATTACCCATATCGGTTTATGAGTTTAGTTTTGTTCATCCCTCTTGTCTTCATCAGTATGAGTATTCTCATCATGTGAGTGAGATTTCTAGTTAGGTCTGTAGAAGATTTTGTATATATTTCTGTTGAGTTCTTGTATTTAGATTTCTTATATATCTTGGAATTGAGTTTGTATAAAGTTTTAGATTATTTTAAATGTTCACTACTAAAACACAATAAAAAGGGTATTTTTCAAGGTTGCTCTAAGCTGACTCGTTTTGACGCATACTAACATTATGCATTTGAGTCATGGTTGTTTTATACGCTAACAAAATGAAAAGAGAAGTTCATGTGTGGATGTCAAGGCACACTGAGCGTATGTCAGGTGGTGACCGCTCAGAGCCAAATCAAGGGGCCCAATTTTTTTTTTTAATACCAAGTATCGATCAATATACTAATACACACAATAATTTGTAATTATATGTTTTAAAGAAACATAATAAATTAATAAACATTTTTAAACACCATAACATATTGTAAAGGGTGTGTGATCAACCCTATTGAATCAATTAAGCTTAAAATTTTAAAGTGTCTATTTTTTATGTTTTAAGATAAATTAATTAATTTTTGCTTTATATATATGTTTCTTTTTTAAAGGCTTTTTATATGTGTATGAGTATTTTAAATAAGTAGGTCGACCGTTGTGGATGCTAAATCAAGACAAAAAAGAAATGACGTGATATTTACTATAATAAATGAAGAAGAGACTAAAAATAATTAACTATTTAACTCAACATGCAATATGAGCATGTAAGGTTTCATGAAAGGCTGATTCAATTAACCAATATCTTCCGAAGCCAAAAGTGAAGTCTTCCGAAGCTTCAAAGACAAAGTCCTCCGAAGCCAAGAAGTGAAGACTGATTTCTTCTAAAGACTTTTAATGCATGCTTTATCTGATGTACTTTTCCATAAAGCTGGACCACTTTCCGTTGCAACTCTGAAGACTCACCAACTTACACAAGTTAGTGAAAAGGTCCATGTTTTTTGTAACTGTACATTGAGGTCTTGAGTCTATTGTTTTCTACTTTATGTACTTTTATCATTTTTGTAATATATTAGGATGTGAGCTATGGCATGTCATAGTCACTAGTCAAAACACAATCTGCTTTTTGACTCTACATTTGATTTTGTTGTTGTCTAGTTCAAATGTTTCCAACTGGCTTTCTAAGCATGGCCGGCTGTAGGATGTAGTATAAAGTATCTCAGGTCCTTGTATCTTTCTTTATGCTTTAACACTTGTAAAAGAACTTGAGAGCAATATACAACATTCTTGAAAAACCAATATCCATGTGTTGTTCTTGTTCTGTCTCATACTTACTTGTGTTTTAAGTATCATACCATATTGTTTCCAGTTCCCTATTTGATCTGTTAAGCGTTCTTAACTATACTCCCCTCATTGTGTGTTGTGTTGTAAGTGATCATCCCTTAAACGGTCCTGCAAAACCCTCAGCAACTAGAAGATAGACTATTTGAGTCATGGATTGCCGGTCTTTGGAAAAGAATTTGGGTACTTATATTTGATAATAGAGTTAATTACATGATTAATCCATGTGGTATGGTTATATTACAATATTATTCTCAACTTTTAAGAGATTACATATAATATTGATTTCAACTGTTTGTCAAACCGTAACATGATTGGTCAATTGATTGAATAGTCGTTAGTTTTTCCAGTTAAATGGTGTGACATGACATTTTTGTCCTTCAACTAAAGAATAAAATTATTAAATGACAATAAAAGGCATATGGGATCCACTTTCTTTTTAATTTATATATATATTACAAATTATCAACTTAAAGTTATATTAATTGTTGTATAATAAGCATTGAAGGTTGTACATGCTTTTTTTTCTTTTAATTTTTTATTTTAAACCCAATACATTTACATCTTTTATCATTTAATCTCTATAATTTTTCGCTTTCAACTTTGTTATTCTATACTTTTCATCTTTTATAATTTTTTGGGTTTACAATTCGGTCTAGAATGTTAGAGTTAACACGCCATAACATGCGGGTCCTAAATCGACTTAGTTATTCTTTTTAATTTTTTATATTTTATGCTTTTACATTTACTTTTCGTTCGATCTTATTTTTTCGATTTTATTTCTTTTTTAACGCAAACCACTTCTGATGTTGGTGGTCACTAACTGTGGTATGACATTGTTGTTACTTGACAGTTTTACGCCCTCCGCTGCAACGTAGTGACCTTGATACTACTTAATTAATTATATATTAATAATATACGCTAACACCAACACCATCATCATCATTATCATCATGATCTTCACCAGTAATCTATCACCCTCACCAGTGTAATCACCATTGCCATCGTTCAGCCGAACCACCACCGTTGACAACCTCCACCAACACCAATGTGGGACCCACCATCGACCACCCAAATCTACACCTCATTATTTGTAGATCTACACCCAACCCACCACCACCGCCACTTCCTTCCTTCCTCTTCTTCAACTCCAGTATTGCAACCTCCGTATCCACACCAGATCTTAGCTTATCACAGGTGGCGTAGTGGAGACAGTGGTGGTGGCAGTGGAGTGGAGACGATGGGGAAGGGATGGAGGTTGCTGGAGACGGTCACAGTTGATTGATCGGATATGTTGATCGGTGGGCGGTGGTTTTGAGGTCACTGTCTTTGATTGATCAGAGACTTTAGATCCGGTGGTGGTGGAGCTAGCAGTGGTCTGCGTTGGTGATGGTGGTGGTCTGTGTTGCTGATGATGGTGGTCTGTGTTTCTAGGAGATAATAATAATAATAATAATAATAATAATAATAATAATAATAATAATAATAATAATAATAATAATAATAATAATAATAATAATAATAATAATAATAATATAATAATAATAAGAATAAGAATAATAATAATAAAGAATAAGAAGAATAATAATAATAATAATAATAATAATAATAATAATAATAATAATAATAATAATAATAATAATAATAATAATAATAATAATAATATAATAATAATATAATATTAATAATAATAATAATAATAATAATAATAATAATAATAATAATAATAATAATAATAATAATAATAATAATAATAATAATAATATATAGTAATAGGGGTAAAGATGTCATTTTAAAAAATATAACCCTAAAAGCTAACGTCCATACACTTTAAGGACCAATTGTGTTACGATTTGATAAGTTATTCGGACCAATAATATAGGCTTTAAAAGGTGAGACTAATATTAAACTAAAAACATATCACATGAATCAATCGTATGATTAACTCTATATATTACTTGGTCATTTGGTGTAAGAGATGTTTCAATAGCCCAACATTTTGCATGATTGGGCCCTGGCCCATGTAAAATACACACATGATGAATTACTGATGATGATGTTGCCATCATGGGGATTTTAATCATGAAAACACATAAAAGAAAAGAGGTTATAAAACAATTTTTATAATTTTGGATTTAAATATTTGGAAAATAATATTTTAAAACAGGATGCATAAAGTAAAACAATGGATCTTGAATCATAAGACAAAAATGGAGTACAGATTAGATTAGATTTGCAAAGGCAAAGCTTGAGGATTCATAGGGTTTTGTGCCTCTTTATTTCAACTTTACCTTTTTCTTTTTCTTTTTCTTTTCTTGAAACATGTTGGGTTGGGTTGATGTGTTTTCACTCTCACTTTTTGACTTTATTGTGATCAAGATCAATAGTATTTTTTGATCATTGAGCTTTTACATCTATATATTTAAGTAAAAGAATTGTATAATTTTGACATACATTGTGTGAACATACACAAACATAATTACATAAAAGCAGTCGTTATTTCAGTGATAATATAGCTCTATAGTTATCTTAGAAGAAAAGTTACGTGTGTAGTCATGTATATGTTTCTCCTCGCGTATCAATTTTTCATCTTATTAATGCATACATGTGTATGCAATTAACATTTGCTAGGAATAAAAAATTATCCTTTAAATAAAGATTACTACTAACACTAAGCCTTGTAATTTTGCATTTTTCACGTCTTATAATTTTCCATAATCTACCACAAGTATTGATCATTAGTCGCTTGTATGTTTTTATATCATAATTCAAGTTCACCTAGTTATTAACTAAGGGGAGAACATTATTTAGAAGGATGGGAGTCGTTCAAGTTTTCCTCCCGCTTCCCTATTTGACCTAGAAAAAAAAAGAGAAAAAAGGTTGTGAAGCCTGGTGGAAAAATCACCGGGTCGAGACTCCCAAGTTCAGAGAGAGTGTTCCCACCTATGGCCGGGTTTTCCCAGCCACACCCCCGACACCAACCGTGCACTCTTAGTATGTTACATTCCAAAAACACAAATAACATAAAATCCGATAATGAAGGCTTACACAAAGAAGACTTCTAATTCTAAGAAGACTTTCATGTGTATGTCACGTTGTATCATGTTAAATAATGAAGGCTTACTGTTAGAGGATAGTCGAGTCGACCATAATTTGTACACCTTGAGTTTCATTTTTCAATCCTAAATATTTACCATGTTTGTGAACTTATTTATAGTGTGTTTCACCTTTGCTTATTCAAACTGCTTATACTATTATTACCAAATTATGTGCTAGTGAAATAAGCTGTACAGAGAATAGATCAAATGTTATTCATTTAGAGTAAGAAGCAGAGCATAACAACAAGAGTAACAAACAATGTGAAAGATTGAACCCCAATTAACCAACCAATTTCAAGATAACATAAACATAAACCATTTGTCTTTTATTACACAATTAACTGCAAGAAAACATCAACCATCTTCGGTTTCAGTAGAGCCCAAGCATGTTCCTGGAGATCAAATGCGCACTACTCGGTGGCCGGCTTTTCCCCGATGAAATCCCGATCCCTGACCTTCGACTACCACTTAACGGCGCTAGATAGAACCGCAAAAGCCCATTGTCAACGTGATTTGGCGAGTATCGTGCGCTACGGTTACGCTCAAGAACAAACTCGTCTCCTGTTCTTCTGCTCTTACCATTCAGAAACCCGTGTTCGGTTCCAATCACTTTACCATTCATGTTATTCGGGTTTGATTTCCTCAATGAAGAACTTCTCCAGCTTACACTACTATTGCTTCTACAAACCTTCCTGTTGAACCCATTGTTAACCTCATTACTGCAATCTCTTCTCAAATCTTGCCATGATTCTGAGTAAGATCTTCCAACACCACTTACAGTACTGCATCGATCTTGATCTTCATCATCGTCTTTACTCCGGCGCTGGATGAACCCCCAGAGCTTCCACCGCCATTTTCGACCCTTCTTCGCCTCCTTCTTCTCTCCCCCAATTGGCATCACATTATCCCTATCCCTAAACCCTAACTCAAATGTTTCAGAGCTATCATCCCTTAATGAATTTGAATTCGAATTCGAAACCCTAGGGGGCTCAATTGAGACACCACCATTGATGCAATCAACAGTAGCAGGTGACACTTTGGTGTTTGAAACCACAGGGTTTACTTTTGTTTCATCCAGTTCTGCAACTACAGATGCAGCCATTCGTCTAATGGAATTGGATCTATCGAGGCTTTTTCTCCGTTTAGAAGATGAATCCAAATAATATTCTCGGGTCTGGATCGACCCGCCGGGGATGTTATCGGCCGGAGTTGGGAGGTCGTCGACGGGGATCTGCGAGTCACGCCGCGGGACGTGAACGACGGGGACGTCTTCCACCATCGGAGGAAGCCGTGGGAACGTTCTACCAACCAGATACCCATCCCACGAAGCCCTAGGTTCGTCAAACGAGTATCTCGGGTCATCAAACGAGATCCGACCCGCATCCAGCGAAAACCTCGGGTCCGTATCGCACGATCGCCGGCCGAAGCCGTAATCGGCGATTTCCGACTGAGTTTCACGGTATTGACGTGACAGAGGCTTCTCCACCGGCAACGTAGACGACAGAATAACGCCATTACTTCCGGCGACACTCTTCTTCTGCTTGCTCCTCCATTTATGCCATTTTTTGCTCAAAACAGACGCCGCTGACCAGAAATTCGACCGTGAGGGCTTCTTCGACTGTGAATCGAGATCTATGTGATCCTTCATCGGTTTCAACTCATCTGAAACCACCTCAACGTTCTCTTCAATTTCAGCCGCTTCATTCACAATATTGTTCTCTAATTCGTTCACAATTGTCGCGTTTGGTTCTTCCGTAACCCTAATTTCTTCATCATCTTCTTCTTCTACGACTTCGTCTCTGTGAATCTGATCCTCTTCGTGTTCTTCTTCTTCGTCTTCTCTATTCGTTTCGAGAACGACGCCATTGTTGCCTAGAGTCGGTTGTTGAGAGTACGAGCGCCTCGGTTTGTTGTCGTCGTGAATGGAGAACAACGACGAGAGAGTGTTTCTTCCCCTAACGTCACAGGATTTCCGTTGAGGCTCGTAAACAGAAGCCGATATCCCCAAACCTTCGTTCTTCGAGGCGGAGAATGACTTCGTCCGCCGGAGCTCCGGGAAGAACGAGTTCCTCGTGATTCCAGACGCTGTCGTTTTGTTCTTGTTCGCTTCCGACGACGAGCCTCTGAAAATAGACCTAATCGCGGCGGCGGCGGCGGATGATGAAGTGGAGTTCCGACGGGAAGACGACGAAGCAACGGCGGCATTGGCGGATTGATCTAGAGTGGTGAGGCGTTCGCAGAGGCATTCAGGGCAGAATCCGGTGAAGTTTTCGTCGGGGTGGCGGTCGCAGCTGAAGGAGGAGCGTGGTGGTTGCAGCGACGGCAGCACCGGCGGTGGCGGTGGCGGTGGTTGGTGGTCAGTTGGTGGATTCATGACGGACGGCGGTTGTGGTGTGGTGGTGGTGGTGGTGTGGTGAAGACAGTGCTCATGTTAGCAAAACAGTGAAAGTGCAGTGTTTAATGTTGGAATGAAAGCGTTTACGTTTTCGAGAGTTTTAGTTTTTTCTCACACGGAGAGTTGAAGGGATTGAAAGAGACTAATGAATTAAATTATGTTTACTTCATTAGTTTTTTCTTATTAATAAATAAAATATTATCTCGCTACAAAACCACGAGCTTTTTTTCCCGTTGGATTCTTTGCTTCTCCACAACCCTCTTGCTTAACTATTCAATAAAATATTTTACTAAATTACTATGAATATTTCGAACATTATTATTAGTTATTACATAACATTAATACTAATATTTAAAAATAAAATCATAAAGTTAATTAGGGTTAATATATGTGTAATAAGATGACTCCTAACGTTTCTAACAACAAAAAGCACTCAAATTTTAGTAATCATTCTAGTCTTATGAAAATCTTCTATAAATATTTAAAAACTTTACACTTAAGTAAACTAGGAGCATCCACAACTTATTTCTTATATATGGAATTATTTTGAGTGGTTTCGAGGGATTATAAGTATATGAGAAAGAAAATGCTACTGTTTATTTGTAAATTTCATAAATCACTTTTTAACCCTTATAAAAATTTTAATATATTTTAAAATGGTTGTAAGTAGAGGATGGATAAAAGATAATGATAAAAAAATATAAAAAATATTATTTAATTGAGAAAAAGGAGAAAAATAATGATTTTTAATATAATTAGAGTATTCACAACCCGTTCCTCATACATATATGAGTGGGTTCCTTATATTATGGGGGATAGTTGTAACTGATTGTTAGGGGCTGTTTGATTGCTCTTACTCGGTCAGAAGGTGATGACCGGGTAAGAGCTTGTTTCAAAACTAACCCGATAAGAGGGAAAATAGGCATGGATCAGTGGCGTCAGACTGGGTCAGACGTAAAAATGTGATAATCAAACACACTGACCGGCTAAAATGTCTGACCGGGTCAGTGGGTCAGACATTTTGACCGGGTCAGAAGCAAATCAAACAGCCCCTTAGTGTAAGAGATAAAAAAATTTATGGGTATTATACCATATTTCCCCAAATATGGGTACAACCTCCATAATTTTTTTAATATTTTTTAAGTGTTTTGTGAGTGGATTAGAGAGAAGATATAATGATAAAAGTATAAAAAATATTTTTTAATTAAAAATAAGAGAGAAAAAGTAATAATTTATAGTGTCATTATAAGGATGGTGATGAATGATGGATTGTAAATGCTCTTATAAAGATAAATATAAGTAATATATTGTGAATGTTGTTAAGTGAATATATATAAACTTTAATTACTATCTACCGCTTAGTTTCTTGAAGATGACTTAAATAATATATATATATATATATATATATATATATATATATATATATATATATATATATATATATATAAGCTTGGTTATTATTTTTTAAACTTTTTTTAAAGATCACCTTGTACAAGTCACTTAAATTTAAAACATTACATATTAAAAAGTTCATAAGATTATAACAATACTCAAACTTGAATTTTTTTTATTATTAGAAGAAATTATGAGTGATCCTATTAAAACACGGAATAAACTTGGTTAACATTATATGAAATAGTTCTATTATAGTCATAACTATTATGTTCTTTCATAGCAAAGTTATTAATAGGATCCGGGGAAGATAAGATGCAGACGAGCATTATCTATATCTTAGATGATTAATAGTCTGTTTCTAGTGAGACCCTTTACTCCAACGCTCACAATATGATCAACAACCCATAAAACAAGGACACATATTATGCAATCATGTGCTATCTTATTGGTTATGTCACTGATTGCTTCTAGTATCTCATGTAATTGATTGCCTTGTTAAACATAAATTTGATGTATTTCTTGACATCACTATATTATATCACATTTGTCCTGATTTTAAACCCTTGTCCCGTTCTTTTTATTTCCCGTGTCCATTCCTAAAAGACTAACTAGTATGTAACTAATTTAAACAAAGATCAAATGCATCGTTTTGATTTTGGGGATGCAAATTCACAAACTGTTTCATACTATCAATTGTTTAACTAATTATGTGTATGAAAAAAGAAGTTGAATCACTGTCATGTATGAAAATAATATAAAAATATGTAAATAAAATAGCAAAGTATAAATTATGTCCGTACTTATACTTATTTTCTCTTATTTGAACAGAAGATTTTATTCGGCTTGGTTTAACACGTGGGTTATATACAGTTAATAAAAATATTAAATATCCTACATATGGCTTTGTCACAGAAACAACAAATAAAACAAGATAAAACCATTCGTACTGGTATCGTTTTAAAAAAATCATTATAAATATAAATATATTTTAATATATACAATAATAATTACTTATAATTTCCACTTGGATTTTCTAAGATTCGTTTGAAAAGGAAAAAGCAATTTACAATCACGCTCATTCTCTTTTCTCTTTCTTTAGTTTTTGTCTCTCTTTTCCTCCTTTCGCTTTCTCCCTTCTTATTTTTAAAACTTTGATATAAAGAAAATAATTATAAGTCACACGATTTATAAACCTTTTTATGTAATTATTAAATTTATTTGATACATAACAAGCAAGGAATAATTAAAAATAATCATTATTTGAGTTGGTAGCACAATAGTAAGAGTAAGGACTCTTAGAATAAGATCATAATCGAATTCTTGACATTGGATACGTAAGTCGTCATCGTAAGAATTTTTTTACTAATGATCAAAAAATAAAGTATGTTTTGAAAACTAACTTAGAAAAGCAATATTACATATTACATATTTTATATAACATTAAATTGGGTACCGCACTCTATCATGGCCTTTTGTTACCAAATTGATAATCAAATTTTCAAGATACCATACGTATAATATTGATTTGGTAACAGTTAGTGTTTGTTTTAAACCGGTTTGATGCAATACAATCTTGTGAGCCGGACTCAAACTTTAAACTAGTGTTATTAACCTAACTTTTGATCAAAATAATGATGGTTAACTAGTAGTACAAGTAGAAAAAGTGTTGAGCCTTGTACCATACTTCGAATGTGACAATGACACTGCATTCAAGTAACTTCCAACACTTGTTTTTGGTATAAAACTGAAAAAACCCCTTTGAGTTTAGTATATTTGACCAAACAATTGCTACATTGCAGCAACTTGGTGTAGTATTTTTTTTAAAAAAATTACATGACTCTGCTTCGGAAAATATATGTTTTCTTAATTGGGGTCATCTATCCATTTATCAGCTGGACCGCACCCCCAACCCTTTTAGGACAAAACTCACAATAGTAAAAACTCGTTGGTTCAACCCAAATCATATTTGCTTCAAGTGAGACTCAAACCGTCAACCTCCCATAAGGAGACCACCAGAAAATCACTACATCAAATGGGCAATGGCAAATGGTCGTACAATATATATTAGTCTTTGTAATTATGTTTGATGGTAGAGTCAAAATGCATTAAAACAGATTTATTGTGATTTATGAGGTTTCTTAAAAAATGAACATTTAATGAGTTAAAGTTAGGAGGAGTGAAATAATGAGAGTGAGAGTAGTCACGGGAGGGTTCACCACCACACCACGAGGCCTCATTTACTCGATCTATTCTATTCACATGTCTCATGCCCATTTCTTTATACGTGTGATCATGATCATATCATATTCATGTATACATGGATCTCAGCTTCCTTAATGTTACTACATTAAACCATAAAAATAACTAAATAAATATATAATAGGTCTTAATTTACATAAAATACACATATTTCCACGTCTAAACTTTACTAACTATTGTGTCTTATAGTCACTGAATTATAAACTGATGTTCTTAAAACGGGCAAGGTCGAAATCTTAAGTTGTTGTATTCATTTTCTTATTATTTAACATCTTTTTTTCTTTGAAAATATTGATATAGCATTTGCCTTTTTTTAATAATGAAAAATTTTATCACATTTTCATTTTTTTATTATTTTACATCTTCATGGGATTGTTGTCATAGGCTTTGTCTTCTGTTAGACAATAATGGTGGTGAGTTGGTGGTAAATAAATAAAGAGACGAGGTGGGTTTGTTCTTAAATTTTTATTTTATTTAAAAAAAATAAATTTAAATAATTAAAACTATTATTTACTGGTGGATATTAATATTAATTGGACTAGTGACACATTCTTTCTTTTTTGAACAAAAAGACTTCTATTAAAACCAGATAGAATACAAGAACAGAAGCCTTCTAGCGAGGGGTTAAAACGACAATCAACCCAACATACATCATTACATCATTAAGTTATCATACTACGTCTCCTAGATTGAATGTGCTCCAATTCCACCAGGTGATATCTTTTAAATTGGCCATGTGATGAGCTTTTAAAAATGTTCTTCCTTGATCTCCCCCATAGTCTTTGACAAGGACCTTCAGTAATTTCTAAAAATTCTGTCATTCCTATTTGACCATAATTTCCACAAAGTCTCCATGACAAACATCTGCATTAGTTTGTTTATTGCATTGGGTAATTGTAAATCATTAACCATCTTTAGGATGTTGTTCATGGATCCAAATGAGGTAGGAATTGGGATATTGGTTCAAGCACACACCTGCCACCAGATAGTCCTAGCAAACATACATGACACAAGGACATGGTCTGCCGATTCTCTCACTAATGGCACTTTCAACCCCCACTTTTGTTACCAATGACAATCACATTAGCATAATTATTAAACATTTATACATGATTTTCGCCGTATACATCTCACAATAATGATTACTAACGAAATGTAATTAAAACATACAAGGCAAATCAAGTTTGAATCTATGATACTTATGTTAGTGAGATTCCACTTGACAAGTGAAACTTGTAAGTGTTGTTGATGAATTTAGCATTGTAGATTATTATTGGCCATCGAGTCAGAGTTTAAATTATTAAAATCTAATTTATTTAATCTTATTCCATATAAATTTAAGCACATTAGAGCATTCACAGTGGATTCTTTATAAATGTATGAGTGGGTTTCCTATATTATAAGTAATAACCGTAAATGTTTGTGAGTGGATGAAAGAAAATTTACTGTTCATTTGTATATTTGGGGAATCACTGTTAAGTCCCTATAAACTTTTTAAAATTTTTGAAAGTGGTTGTGAGTGAAGGAAATGAAAAATATAATGATAAAGGTATATAAAAGTATTATTTAATTGAAAATGAGAGACAAAAAGTAATGATTTTTAGTGTAATTATATGAATGAACATAAAGAATCCAATGTAAATGTTCTTACACAACTAGTTTTGTACATGTGAAATACTATTTAACAATTGAAAGAACAAGTTTTACAACGTAGTTAAAGCTTGAGTCATTCAATTGTCAAGAACTAAAATGATAAAATAAAATCTTGCTTGCATGTTGGGGATAGTGACATTGACGTGAATAAGTACACAAAGAAAAACGTATTGACTTACAACGATTCAGCTTTATGTATAAATATGTAGACAATTAAAAAATATGAAAATGAATATCTGGTTAATTATGTATATTTTGAATGTATGCGACGACTCTATATTTAGTATCGTACCATGAAAAAAAACATTGCGCCAGCGTATCAGATATCACTAAAAAGTTATGTGGTATAAAAATGAGAGTTAAGAAATACGAAAACAAACAAAAAATATTATATAAACAACGTTTAATTGTGGAAAACCTTAAATAATTATAGAATTTAAATAAATAAAATAATATGTGTGAGGTGTGGAGAGAGTGTGATGGGTATAGAAAATTGGATATCAACTAAAAAACAACCTGCCAAGAGTCGAAATCATGACCAACAGGATGATGAGCCAAAGATCAAACCAATCAGTCTTAGAGGCTGTTTGATTACACTGACTCAGTAAGATCTGACTGAGTCAGAAGCTGACCCAGTAAGATGTTCTGACTGGGTATGCGTCTGACTGAAACTTGGTTGTTTGATTCGGTATCTGACTGACTCAAAAACCGTCTCTGCAAATCACATTATATATAAATCACCTTTAACCAAATCACCACTAAACATCTCATCTTTATACATCCTCTTCACCGCCTCTTCCACCCACCACCCACCTCCAGCATCACCGCCACCACCTCCAGCATCACCGCCACCACCTCCAGCATCACCGCCACCACCTCCAGCATCATCTTGGTCTTGGTCAGACCAAAAGAACCCGGTCAGCATGTTTCAAATCCAGGTCCGGGTCAGACCAAAAGGACCCGGTCAGATCTGATTTCAAGCATATCAAACGGGCTGACCGACTGACTGGCTAACCGAGTCAGCCGGGTCAAACCAAACAAACAGTCCCTTAACAACAATTGCTAATACGATTAATTTTAATTAGTAATTAAATTATAAAAGATACTAGACAAAATAATTTTAACAAAGCAAAATAAATATCAGCCACGTGACTGCTTTTTAGCATATTCACATCATCTCCGTCTAGGTTACACCTAGAATTGTTCATGTGTCAGCACTATAATAAATTTATAATTTGGTAAAAATTTAACTTTAAAAAGGTTTTTTTAATAACTCTCATTTGATACTATAATAATCAAGATAATTTATTTTTTAGAAATAAATAACATTTTATTAAAACTAGAATATTTTTAAAAAATATATAAAAAGATTTATGTATATTTATGTATAATAAGAATATTTTTATACCATTGTTTATATTTTAAATATGTTTGTTATATATAATTATTTTATTAATAATGCTATCTATAACATATATTAGATTATACATATATATGATCCATTAAATAATTATTTATTTCAACACTAGTAACACACAAGTATCTATGCTAGCGATGTAAATAATACCAAGTAAAATGATAAAAAACAGTAAACCTTGGAGACTGAAAACATATAAGAAAATTAGTACCAAAATGGAGAATTTAAAAAAATAAATAAAAAGAAGAAGGAAAAACACATTGACAAAGTCGTAATTTATGCTTATGTTCGTCTGCTATGTTGTGTTGTGTTGCAATATGAAAGAAGTGAAGATCCTTCATTCTCGTGTTCAGTTTTTGAAATACGTAAGCAGGAGACATAGTCTGAAACAACATACCAAATTTTGCATCTTATTTTCTCATTCAATCACTGACACCCCCCACCCTTTTCTTTTTTCTTTTCCTTTTCCTAACAATTATTTTCCTTTTTAAATGTTTAGAGTTAGAGTTTTATTACTTTAAAGTATAAACATCTGAATTCTGAAAAAAAAAAAACGTTCAGGGAAAAAAACCATTTTAAGATGGATGTCGAGGGTAAACAATAATTCGCTCAAATATTTATGTGATTAATAAATACTTGTTTAGTGAATATGTACATAAATAAGTTTAAAAAAAGAGAAACAATTAAATATCTAATAATTATATTACCTATTCTATCTATGTATCATTAACATACTATACTTTCTTGTGATTTTATAAACAAAGAGATCACAGTTATTGGTCGTTTAAAAACCAAACTGTGATCACTGGTCAATAACTATAAACATTACTATTTTCTTAAGACTGTATTTATAAATATTATATTCACTAGTAAATACATGTAAATATTATATAATAATTTGATAATATCGATCTCACGGGTAAATAAGAAAAGTGTATATATAATTAATAGTTCTCGTTAGACCTCAACGTGTGTATACTAATTAAATTATGGATAATGAAGTGTACTTCTTTACGAAAGAAAAATATTTAGTAGAAATCCAAACCAAAGATGATTTATTCATAGAGAGATTAAATTTTATTTTTATAATAACAGCTCATACACTTATCTATTTTTATTATTAAATTATATTAATTTTAAATTTTAATTTACTCATGTTAGAATTTAAACTCTTAACATTTACTCAAAAGAAAAAAAAACCTCTACCACGCAGACATAACTTTAACAAAACACGAATTTAGCAGAAGAATATATGTTTGCCATTAGTTTTTATGATGGGATGGTAATCATTGAAGACATGAGGCATGCTCATCTTAAGATCCTAATGAGTTTTACGAATGCAATTATATCAAATTATGGTGTTTTATACTAATCACTTGTCATAATTACCCAAAACATATGCACGTATTTAACGGCTTATTTCAGTGCCCCCCAAAAAATATACATATTATGATAAAATATGATTATCATTAATCAAACTTCTAAGAGTATATTACAAAAAGAAAAACCATATATATAAATCAATCTCAAAGTCTTCCTACTAATGAAAATTAAGTTATTTTACTAAAACTTTTTGAACTTTTAATATGAAAAGAGATTGAGAATGCTATCTTGATCGAGGGGAGAAAAGACATAGCAAATTACTTCAACATCTTTATATAAAAATTTTCCATTTCCATAATGAAAAAGAAGATGATATGAAAGTGAAAGGATGAAAGAGTGTCCCACCAGTTTTGGAGAATGAATGTAGGAGTACAAAGCAAATGGGACCCTTTACCTTGCAAATATTTGGCACATAAAAATGCAAGGCTTTACTAAAGAATAAAGCAAGAGCATGTGAGAATTATATGGACCCACCCACCATGGTTCATATGCAAAACAACACTTAGATTGGACCAACATGCCTACAAACATGAATGGTCTCCCCATATTAGCTTGGGACCAAATATTGGTCTAACATTTGGTTTGTACTCATTCAAATAAAACATATGAATTTAAGCAATGGTGTTTTCATTCTCGAATGTTTTTGTTTGATTTAAGGTTGTGTTTATGCAACTTTAGAGATATAAAGGTGTGATCGTGAGCATGTCTACATGACGTTAGAAAGAGAAGAAATGAAACCATGAAGCACACGCGATGAATGAATTGTTTGCGACATCAACTTAAGATTACACCTAATGAAGGTCATTAATAGAAAAAAGAGAAAGGAAAGAAGCTTGGTGTGGATAACTTACCTTTATGAAAAGGAGAAAATATTATATAAACATGCAGAGATACAAATGGTAGAAAAATGTTTTATCTGGTTTTTAAATGATATATGAAATTATTGAAAACTTTGTTGAGGGGGTGTAGGGTTGATTTCTTTATTCAGATTTTTATTCGATTATGATATATATAAATGGTTAAAAAATAATTAATATCTACTGAAAAATTTCCATTAACTACACTTGATTTCTAATCAATACTATAATTCTTTCGCTCTCTGCAAAAACAATCAAAACCTCACTATCACAAATTTACATGTACTTTCACCTTGCTTGTGACACAAGAAATGATCTAATGTTTCAGATATGTGAGTTTATTAGTCGCCTTACTAACACGAACAATCTCATGTTAGTGTCCATTCTAATCCTCGCGTTCACAAAAGCTCAAATCATCTCTCAGACTCTCACATTGTGAAAACAATCTGAGAAAGAGTATGAGTGTTAGTCCTTCTTAACTAGTAGTTCTCCGGTTAGCCACTCACTTTACTCAACTGATGGTTTGCGTTCCAAATCGTTAATTATCACCTTTAATTTCCATTCACACATCACATATATCATGCCCAATTATTCATATACTACTTCACGTAGCTCAAAATAAAATATGGCACAAGCTAATTGTCTTCTTCTGTTAAAAAAAAGGCTAATTGTCTTCTTTTAAACTATTGAATGTTTTAGTTTATTTATTTAGGGGTTTGCATATTTAAGGATGGTGTATGTGTATTCTTTACTAGGTTAGTATCCCGTGTATTACACGGGTTGAATAAATAAAATAATAAATAATTAGTAATAAAAATTTATGAATTATAAAACCATGTTTGAAGATAAAATATGATTATAATTGCATATGAATAGCTATTTCAAATAAATAAACAATAGATAGGTTATAGATAGATAGATATATAGATAAATAGATAGTCTAGAACTCATTTATTAAACGGATTATAATTAGTAATAAACACGAAAAGTTACAGTACGATATTTTTAATATAAGATATGTATAAAATTATATATACGTACTTATTCAAGAGATAAAAAATTATACTATTTTTAACTCTCTTATCTAAATAGTTTTATTTTTAAATATTTGTTTTAAGATTTTCTTATAAAAATTTATTGTTTATAAAAATCTTGTTTATTAAAAACTCAAGTTTCTAATTATTCTGGTTGTTTTAATAAAACTACTTTTAGAAAATTCTATATTTTTTATAATTATTTTAAAAAGGGACTGATTTAAAATATTTTGTTTCAAAAGATTCAATGTTTTAGAAAATATATGAATTTTAATTTTCTTAATAAAATTTATTTTTAAAAACATAGTTTGATTTAAAAAAATATAGATGAGAGAGAAAAATGTATCAATTGACTAAATTAATTTTTATGAAGAGAGAGAAATTGTTTGAGTGTTTAAATTACTTTAATATCCTTTTGGAGAAAAAATAAAGTGAGAATGTTTAGAAGAATGACAAGTGTCAAAAAGATGGTTTAAAAAGATGACAAGTGGCAAAAGAAACCTTCTTTTATTAGTATTTATAGATTTATGTGATTAGGTTGATTAAATGTTGTTTGTGTAGTGACAATCGATAGTTGGTCCTAGTCATGGTGAGATGTAATTGTTGGTGGTTGTTGCGATATATCTTTTTATGAGCATCTGCATTAGACGCCCCACGAACGTCCGATGATTTGCTTTATTATGGATAAAGAGTGTCAAAAACTTTCTTCATCTTTGAGGCCAGATTAAACCCTTTAGTAAGGGACCTTCGCTAAAGGGTGAGAGGGAGAGAAAAAGAAAAAAAATAGGAAATTGCATAGGTAAAAGAAAGAGATTTTAGTTAAAAAAAAGTTCACGATGAATTTCAATAAGTTCTGATGGTTGCAAATGTTATAAAACTAAAAAAGCATTTAAAACATCTTCAAGGCACATGATTTGTTACTAAAATATTAAAATTTATATAGGAACGCTAGATTTATAAAAATAAATTATGAAAATATAAAATTTTTGAACTTTATATATAAAAAAGAGTAAGTTGTTACATATTAAAAGGAAATAAATACTTAAAAGCATAGGATGTAAGAATTTGGCATGTTACTAAAGCAAGACAAATGCTTTGGATACATCAACGTCAAGACCGTACTTTTTTTTGGGATTCACAAAACATTATTTCATGTTCAAACGTTACTAATGTTTTTGAGTGCCATTCAAAATAATTATAAATTAAAATAATTCTTTTGAGTTATTATATATATTCTAATTACCAAATTGAATGTACACATTTTTATACATATGGTGTAACTATATAATTTTTAATTTTATACCTAATATTTTTACACATTTTTACAATTTAATCCTACAAAATTCCACTTTCAACTTTGTTATCCTATATTATTCATTTCTAAAAAAATTTTCATTTCGTTTCGTTCTAAATTTTGAGAGTTACACTTCGTAACGTGTACGTGTGGTTTAACGTTCTTACGCCTATTTCTTCCCGTTTAGCGGCCCTGTCGCAACGTGCGGGTGGTCCTAATTCGACTTAGTTATTTTGTTTTTAATGTTTTACGTTTCACATGTGTGGTTTAATATTTTTACGTCTATTTTTCCGTTTAGTTTTATTTTTTCTTCGTTTTTATTTCTTTTTAATACGAGTTTTTTCCGGTGTTAACGGTGGTGTGGATATCGGTGCTACTTGGCATGATTTTACGCCCCCGCCGCAACGCGGGGAGCTTAGTACTAGTTTGTTTCTAAACAGGTAGGTTTGTATTATATTTTACGTATAATAATTACCGAATTAACAAATAAAGAAAGCCAAATGTGTCATCCATCAGGTTAAAAAAGTATTGTACTATTATTTTAATATTATATTTCATATACATCTATCACATTTATAAAGTAAAAGAACTATTATTGATCAACCCGATCCATAATATATCGTTCTCTCTCATCGATGTAAGTGTCACTTATCTTTAGTAAATGTAATTGTTTTAACATGACTTGTATTTAACCTCCGACACTAATCTAATTTAGAAAATAGTTTCAACTTAACTTTCTGTTAACTTGGCCCAAGGATTTACATTTGTGGATTTCATACATCAATTACGGTGCATATTATTGTAAGAAAACCTCAAATTACTTTATTAAGTTAAACAATGCAGAACAAAATAATCTACAAACCGAAAAACAAAAGGGATTGGGCGTAAAATAAACGTAAGTGATTATTATAGGACCCTGTTGTGGTTTGGGCCTTAACTGAGTTAGCTGGGCTTAATCTTTAAATCTCCAGTCTTGGGCTCTGAGATGGTCTCTAGTCTACTATCAGCTATCTCCTTAAATTAGGTCCAGTATTGGGCTTGGAAATTGGTTACCTAAGGTTTCACTTCGGCTTTATGTTGATTACTAGTTTACTACTGGAATTTGGATTTACTCTAATCTATTTAATAAAGTTTATTAGATAGTAAAGGTAAGATATTTTGTATTTATACCAGAGGATAAGGGTTTAAATGTTGCTTATATCTTGAAACATGTATGAAAACATGAAACCTTAATCATGTTTATTCAATCTCAAATATAAACTAAGTATCAAAACAATTAAATCTTACTTGTGGGAATAGCGATCTTTGACGAGGATGATGATGCCATGATCGATTGATGTGTTCCCGTTATGATGTCTAGAGAAAAGTTATTGGTGTGTTTTAGTTATTTCTCTACTTATTTATTTATAACATCTAAGAGGAAACCCTACTTATAATTATGGGGTATTCCATCAAATAACCCCTTATACTATTAGGGACTAATTATGTCATTTGATAAAACTTATTTAAATGATACGTAGGCCACATATTACGAGTTATTTCTAACATTAAATACTGTAAATAACAGGTATTAAAGTAGATAAGAATTTGTTTAAAAAAAGATAAAATTTATTAGACAAAAGAAAATATTAAAGTAGCTACAATAACTTTAGTGACACATGTCATTATCTTAAGCCTCTACTTTTTTCAATTCCCGCCTAAATATGTATTTGTTCTTAGTGTTAGTCTAGGTTCGTTTGAATACAAGTCAAATTCTGATACAAGAGATATTTTGGGAAATTTTGAAAATTTAACCCTAAATTAGAGAAAATCTTTTTTTGGAAATTAAATCATACCCGATATTTCTTTTTTCTTAAAACAAATAATTCATCAATAAAAACTACATAAATCATTTATAATTTTCTTCATCTATAAAATCGATTCCTTGATTGTGTGTTTCCATTAAATGATTGGTTTATATTCGAATCTTGACAAAAGTTACGAAATTTTTCATCGACTCCTCTCCAATTTGAAGGAATTCATGGGTATCTTTTTTGGAAAAGAAATCATACCTGATTTTAAAATATTTCTCAACCAACCTATCTTTACGACCCTCGTGATTTGTTTTTATAAAGTCTGATGATATCGTCTTCGATGGACTTCATCAACGCTCTCATTTTGGCTTTGGTTTCATCAAGTTTTCTTTTTATGATTTAACCTATCACTATCCACAATTGTGTTTTTGAAATAATTTTAATTTACTTTCAATTTTTTTTTAAATTTGAAAGTGATCGACTTTAACAATTCATCTATAAAGAGGTATTAGATGCTTCTACTTTTTAAACTTTTTTATTTCTTTTATGTGTACTGCTATATTATTATTATGTTTGATTGGAATTCGTTTGATATGTGCAAATTGTTTTGACGTATCTGAAAGTAATATTGACACCTTTATTCTACAACTGACTTTGACACCTTCAGACAAAAGGATTTCTTTTAAATTTCCAAAAAGACCGTTCCTGTTGTAGTGTGTTTTGCAATGACAATAAACAAGAGCCAAGGACAATCGCTATCCAAAGTTGGTTTGTTTTTAAACATGGATCATTGTCAGCTTTATGTTGCATTATCTCGAGTTAAAAGTAGACAGAGATTAAAAGTATTAATATTAGATAGTGATGGAAAAATCACCAACAAAACATCAAATGTAGTATACAAATAAATTTTCGGATGCTTATGAGTTTTGGATACAAATAAAATTTCGAAATGTTGTATTTCATGTTCAATTTAATTTCTTTATTACTTAAAGTTCTTATTTATAAGTTTATTTCATTCCATATTATACACTATTTAAACGTATAAATATTAATAGAGAAAACTTACTAATATTAGATGTAGCTAATGTTAAAATTTATACATAAAAGTCGATATACAAAGTATTATCAACAACATTATAACTTACGAACATTTTTAAACAAGAACAATATTTTTGGATTGAAGACGTGTGTTACACGGGTCTTAGCCTAGTTTTAATATATAAATAAACAGTACTATTGAAATACTAATTCACGATATGACATTACATGTTCTAAACGATGTCGTCATTGTGATGCACCTATCACTTTGTTCTACTCGATCAACATATTTGCATGGACATGTCACATGTTATTGCAATTGAATTTACTAAACAATTAATATCTTTAACATAGCATTTGGTGAAGAATGCCTGATTGCCTGATGCTTTTTATTATGACACAATGAGTATAGAGTAAATTACATATTTCGTCCTTTACGTAAATACTTAATTGTAGATTTCGTCATTAAACTTTATTAATTATACGAATCATCCTTTATATTTAAGTTCTAAATAACGTCATGTTTGGTATATACTTTCTGAAAAGATAGTCTTTGAATTAAGTTCTATAAAAACTAATACCATGAATGAAACTTGTTGAACCCTACATGCACTCATACTATTTCTTCAAGTAATACCATGAATGAAACTTGTTGAACCCTCAGCAGTAAACTCAGAACAGAAAAATGGGAATCGAGTTCTTTAAACATTAACACCACTAAGAAGAATTGATTTGAATTAGCATCAGTATTACCTATTCAATCGACTATAAAAGAGAATTACCAATTTTTCAAGTTGACGAAGAAAACCCTTCAAAAACCCTTGATCCCCACTTCTCAACATCTCCCTCTCATCCTCGAATTTTAAATCGAGACAACATTGTTTCCTCTAATATGTTGTCTCGATTGAGGTAGAGAGATTTGTAATGTTTGTGAATCTCTTGGACTTGTTATCTTTCATCTATTGTCTCAAGAAGTTTATTCACAATGAATTGTGTGTGAGGGGATTTAGCTTTTTTGTTCTAACTAGATTTTAACCCCGCGCGTTGCTGCGGGTTTTTTTGGTTTGCAATTATCACTTTTCCCATACATTTCAGTGAACACCTAATGATTGGTAGTGTGAGAGAAAAGAAAGCACCAAAAACACAAAATGAGCAAATACTAATCCGTCTGGGTTTTTTTTTCATTATGTACCCCATGCTAAGTTTTTACTTTCATTTAACTATATTTACTATGGATTGCGATACCTGTAAAATATCAAGTTTAGCAGTGGGACTAAGTTTCAAGAAACAATCACTTAAATCTACTATATCAGGTAATATATGATAAGAATCACAACACTTTATACTGCAATATAAACAAAGAGAGAAACATACATTTCACCCCAAACTCATTGGACCTAAGCCAATTGGCTTATAGTTATGATCGATTTCTGCATTCAAGAAAATAGAGAATGTCAGGACAAAACTATGTTATAAATTATAGATTGATATAGAAATATTCTAACTCAATTGAATAACTTGTTCATAAGCAACCACCAACCATGTGTGAAGGTGCTTCATCAGAATAGTCTTAGACTGATTCAACAATCTGCAACTATTACATACCTTTGAGAAGAAGACATAGAGAAGAAGGTGTAAAATCATTAGTGCCAACCGAGCTTGAAAATCAATTACATGTCCAAAAACATGACGAAATGTCCCAAATCAATATATAATCTTAATTGCATCTAAGAGAGCTGCTCCTATCTATTTTGACTAATTTGACAAGTTAATTATAAGATATTGGATTGATTAAGATTAGCAAATGCATCAAAGGGTTTTAATAATGTTTAAACGGTTCAGGTTCTCTTGCATTTTTTCTCTGTTGGCTTTCTTATTCTTCTCTAATAGATCAAGTTCATGCGGTTCAGGTCACATTCTTAATTGTTGAATTTCTTATTCTTCTCTTCGGGTCAAGTACCCATTGTTGTTGTTTTTCACCTTTGAGTAGAGTATATCAAGTAAACATCTAGCCAAAATCAAACTTAATCTCAATAAAAGGTAACACTTGCATTTTACTACCTTGTAGTAGTTCTACAAAGTGTTTGCATAGCCATAAACAATACTGAGGTCATAACTTGGTGGTTTGTAGCTTTATTTATTTCCTTAAATAACCTTGCAATACAGTACATTATATTTCATCATTTTAAGACGCACTTAGAGGTTTACGATCTTCTTCACCTTCCAAACAATCTAAATCAACCTTATCCAATTAGCTTCTAAAAGGTTTCTTATTGCACTCAAAACAATTAACACAAATCTTCAGGTCTGGTTATCCTCCTAGTTAAGCTCCAAAACCTACAAAAATGATACGATTAAATTCCTGAATAATAGACCTATGCGGCATATTACAATAAAAAATAATTATGACACTTACTGCCTTCTCAGCTAGTTCGTATATTCGACAAAATATTGCACCTATACCAAATACACTTATAAAAACAAAGGATAGGCCAAATATTTAAAATGGAGATAAGAAAAAAAGGAAATTTAAAGACAAAACACAATTAGTGTTTTATAAGTTCAACAAAACTTCCCAATAAGCGAATAACACTACAAATGAGTGATTTTACGGCTAAAACTATATAAAAGAAGCATAAAAGGCTAAACGAAATTTAAAAAGAAAACATAATTAATGTATTATAAGTTCAGCAAAACTAACCAATAAGCGAATGGACACTACAAATTAGTGATTTAAAAGTAAAAACCATATGATAGAAGCATAAAAACTAAACATTTTTACCAACATAAAAATGTATAACAAAAGCTAACCTTGTTACTGTAAGGCATATCATCTGCTTTTAGAAAGACTTCATACATGACCTGTTTTTATAATACACATTTAAATTAAGTGGCAAAACAAACCATTATGGAGTAAATAAGAGAAAGTTACCTTAGACTATTAATTATACCTTAGTTTTCCATTTGTGCTTTTCTTATCAAAAGAGTAGATGAACATGCCCTCGTAAAGTAAGGTGCGATGAACGTCAACAACCATACTTTAATAGCCAATGAGAAACAGGATTTCAGAAACATTAAATTAAACCAAACTGATGTTCCTAGTAAACTCCAAAAGAGACTTGTGTAGAGAAAGTGAAAGCAATAAATACATGTATTTATGCAAATCTCGCATTTCTCTATGAAGAAAGGCAAAGGCTTTGTTCACAATTATTGTTACATAATTGTATTAAGTATATTTATGAAGGTAAAGAAGCTCATCAAGTTGCCTCAATTTCCATGGATTATCTACATTCAGCATCAACAACACAGAAACCATATGTGAGATATTCTAATGCACACATCATACAAACATTCATATATATGCAATGAATAGTGCTCTCAAAACAGAAATTTAACCATATTATAGATTGACAATCGTAGGGTGAATGCAAATCAAGAATAACCATGACATTTGTTTGCATATGAATTAATAAACTGTAGAAGAAATACCTAAAATTATAGTGATTATGATTGTACCTTCAATCAAAGATATGAGGCACGAAGGCGACATTCGAATAAGGGGAAGAAGAGAAGCTGGAGTTGTTTATAAGATCCCTAATCATCGTCGATCGAATCAATAATCCAAATATCCTTAAATCAAAAGGTTGTTTAACAAAACCTACATCGTCACCGTAGCTAGAGTCCCGACGCACAACCTCTCCCCGTCAAACCCCAGATGACGACCATCTCGCCGATGAGACATGCAACCCTTATGTCAATCACTTTACATACCTCAATTGTTGGACTACCGCAGACGGTTACCTCTATCGCCATCAAAACATTGAAGCATAATCATCTTTGTTGGATGACAACACGTCAACACCACTGCTACTACTCTCTTCCGGTGATGGCGTCGACACCCGTTTCTCTCTCTAGTAACTTTTTGTTTTTAAACCTTAGTAAGTGATACGTGTAACCAGCTAAAAATCATGACTCAGCAAAGGGTTCAATAAGGACCTCTTAGTAAATAATCAAATTATTGTGATCAATATATAAAGTCAGCAAAATCCAATGTAGTAACCGACATACGGGATTAATATAGATTATAATATTCTAAACAGGGTTTTGGCTTTCTAGTTCTTTACTTTTAACAATTATCAAGAAAAGATTTCTTTATTTATTTTCTTTTATAACAACAATTTATGCCACCAATGATCCATCAATAATTTCAAGTTCTGTAGCAGATGTGGTGGTGGAGTTCTAATCAAACAGCCATCTTCATAGATTTCTCATAGTTGAGAAGAAAGGAGCTTTAGTTTTGGATTTTAAGTTCTTTGTTTGTTAACTAGTTAAGCGACACCCACCCTTACCCTGGACGTCGTTGAGCAGACACACAATACAAATAGATAATCCAATGCCCTAAAATCATAAAAATTAAAATAAAATTTTGTAAGGGGTTCTCTAGTGAAAGGCATCACTCTTTTAGGCGGACTTTTATGATCAATAATGAAGCAATGAGAAGTAATTTTATTATGTAAACACTCATAACAACATAAATGAAGCTAATAAAATACAAGTAATTTTCAATGTAATCAACTAAAATCAAGAGTATATATGTGAAGTAAACATCTAGTCTTTAATCGAACTTTCTGCTACCGATAAGAAAACCATCAACAACATATTTGCAATCAATTGCAATCTCTATATCTTCATTCATAGTGGAAAACCATTTATTAAATCATTTTTTTTACCTTGGTAGCAACTGATCACCTTCAGTTGTATATTTCATCTTTAATAGATCTTCAATTAGTTCAGCAACAGCAGTGTGCATACGATGCAACAGGTTCAACACTATCTATTCATGTTCAACAGCCACATGTAAGCCTATGCTTTTCTTCACAGCAACTATAACTTCATAAAAAATTGCTTTATAAACTCTACACGTGATAATATTTTTCTTAAAATATAGTCAGTTACAAGCATTCCTCTAAGGTCTTAAAATACATATGACTCTCAACAGAGTTATGGTACATAATATTTGTGAATCATTTTGCTATGGACAACTTTTGGGAATTAGTTTAGAGTTATTATTGCTACTTGAAACTGCATAGATCAATTGCAATCAAAAAAGCAAACTGTATTTATACAAATCAATATCCTTAATGTGACATTTAGCAATTAAACAAACCTTAAAAAATTTGAAATAAAAGCTAGAGCGGAACAATACACTACTTTGTTCCAAAAGTAATGGTAATCAAGCATTTAGCATATATTAAAAAGTTGATGATTTGAGATCTATTATACATACATGTCTTTAATAGGCTTTAAAGTATGCAAGCCTATTATTCACAGGTGACCCAATATGCACACCGCTCAAACTTCTTCCTGGATCATAGGGGGGATATCAAAACATTTCTTTGGGTGCATTATTTAATATTAATTATATTTTGATCTCTTCCATCTCTTTAAGCAAGTACATGTCAAATGACTGAACAAAAAGGATGATACTTTATAGAAGCTTCGTCCAAAATATTTTTATGTAAAAAATAAGTACTTTTAAAAGAATGAGAAAATTTGAGTGTAATGGTATGTGTATATCATATTAAAACCTTACAAAAGCCAGGGATGTAGGATCTCATCGTCGTCTGGGCAAGCCAATGTTTGTCCCCTTGGTCGTCCGCTGCATATATATTTTGCGAAACAAGTAAGTCAGTAAGGTCAACAACTAACCGAAATATGCAAAAAGTTTATTATGCAAAGTCAAAATTAAAGCACCCATGAATTACCCATATTTTGCTTTTATTTATTATTCAAATATTCATTCACAGCTTTGTAATACCCACTTACAACATTATATTCATAAAAATCACATGGTTTATCAGTGAATTATTTTACCAATAAGCTGATTTTTAAACCTAAACAATATACTGGTTGTTTTCAAATTTCACCTATTGTGAGTGCAGATCTTCACTATGCTTTAATTTTGTAACTGTTGTAACAGGTATGACTACAAATTAGATCTGATATGCCAAAAAATTTAAAAAGAACCATTCAAGAACCACCATTAAATTGCAGATTACCTCGATGAAAGAAGAAACCAATTTTCTTTGTGCTTATCACTTTACCAAACTCCAAAAGTGAAATCTGAAAAAAGGTAAAATTAAATAAAATTCATTCATGAATCTGTGAAAGAAACAAATTATCTTCTTGAACATACCTAAATACAAAAGATATTACCAAATCTGAGGGGTGAGCAAATTAAGAACAAAAAACATACCTTGTAGTATGTAATATCTTCTTGAATAGAAAGCAAAAAACATATTTAACATTATCGAAGCAATTTCACTTTGACATTTGAATTGCCCGCCCATTTCAAATGCATTGTGAACGAAAGCCATTTACATGCAATCTAGGATTCTAGTGATGAAAAGAAGAAGAGATGACCTTCCTCTTTCAGAAGGAAGAAGATCGACGGGTGACAGAACCTCCTTGAAAATCAACGGTGAGGCAACGTTAGATCTTCTACTGTAAAAGGCAAACATGCAAATGAAACCAGTGCAATGTTTGCACAGATTGTTGCAGTTTAGGGCTTTTGTTGTAAGTGTGTTTATTTGATTTGTAACATAAGCAAAGAATGTTGTACATCTCTTAATTTTAAGAGTTTTGTGTGAAATTACTTTTTTGCCCTTCTCAAATGCATATTAATATAGTATAGATTTATATTTTTAATGTACTAATTTAAATTTTGGTTTTGTGTTTTGTTTCATTTAATTTTTTTAATAACAATACCCGGATTTTAGTATTATGTGATTGATGTGTATGTGGTGTGGTGAGAGTGGATATGTATCACCACCACCCTAAGAGTTTGGTGTCACATGATATTCAATATATTTTTCATAAAGCACCTAATACTTGTTTTTATACGTATAGAAATATGTATACTAACTTGATAACATCGTTGTTTGCCATTAGGAAAGAGCCTTTCATCAAGTGTTTATGTCTACCCCTCGATGCTTCCTAATTAGACTCGATGAATCAATCTTACACGGGTCATATCTGATATCTAATTCATGGGTTAGTCTTTAATCACTATTTCTAAGACTAAACAAGATTAAAATCCAAATAAATTTCCTTTTACTCAATGGAACGTGTCATAGAACACATCGTCACCACACAATTGTGAAGCTGTTACCCTCACTCGTGTGAATGTGAGACACATGTTCGAACCCTGGTCTAACCCATGGCTCGTTGGTTCACCCAATCTTCACCTGCCAAACGGATCATAGCTGGCTCAACTCCCTCCGCCTCCAAACGCATAAGAATTATCGAACATAAAACCACTGTCGATCTTCTCGATGCTACCCCCCTCTCTCTCCTTATTTCTTACTAATAAACCTCTCAATCCCTCTCTCTATTTGTCCGAAAGGGCTCTAACATAAATTCCCTTTTCCCTAAGTGTTCAATTTCAGATCTTTATTGTCTTCGCGATCGAAATCCGCAGGTAATCATCTGGGTTTACTGTCTTTTTTCAAATTCTTGTGGTTTGATACATGTTTGGACTCTTAATCGATGAATGCTTGATGGGTTTTCGTTGATTAGTAATCTTGATTATAATCAAGCTGTTTTTAGCTTGATTTGGACATTGGGTACTGTAATGCTTATGTTAATGCTGTTTGATTTGCTTGAAAATATACATAGCATGCAAAATTAGGCTTTTGTTGCTTGTTTATTAAGTTAGCTTCATTCCTTAAGGTTGTAGAGCTAGAAAAAGTCTGTATTTTGGATATAACCGGATAATCCAGAGCTCAAGTTTGTAAGTCATACTGATCATTCTTAATGGAATGCTCTAATCTTAAATATATTTTAGATGCTTTAGTTGACTAGTTTATTTGCAAATAGTTATAGTATGCAGGGAGAATATAACGCTTATTTCATTAAAATAGGTTAAGGGATCATTTGCCTCTTCTGTTTTAAAAGCATGATCATATGTCCTGATCTGTGGTTTGTCTATGCGCGATCTGTATTTCTCGTGTGTATTTGTTCAATAGATATTAAGTTAGTCTGAACTGAATATGATTTGAGTTTATGTCGACTGACAGAGGTAGTTTGATGGATTGGTGGGAGTTCAACTAAAATGCTGACTTTTGCTAATACTTGTATATCTAAAACTTCTTTCATCTTGATGTGCATTTCCTAACTTCTTAATCATCTCTTTCACTTATTCTTTTTGTGGTTAATCAGGGCAAGAATTTGATTGCTATTCTTTTGAATCCAGATATGGCTTCAATATCTCAAGCTCCCGTTACTTTTTCTGGGAGTTTATCTTCTGCAACTTCAGCTTCTGAGCTTCTTCGAAGCTCCATTAACGGTGTTAATGGTGTACCACTAAAAACATTAGGCAGAGGGCATGTGGGTCCCAGGAGAAAGGGTTTAGATATAGTTGCAAAAGTAAGGAAAGTGAAAAAACACGAGTACCCATGGCCCCAAGATCCGGATCCAAATGTGAAGGGTGGAGTTCTTAGTCATCTTTCCTCATTTAAGCCTTTGAAGGAAAAACCGAAGCCTGTTACTTTGGAATTTGAGAAACCGCTAATGGATCTACAAAAGAAAATCATTGATGTAAAGATTTTTAATATTTTAATCTGATTACTTTGAAGGGTGACATGTGGAAGACGCTCTAAAAAATCTTGTATGTTTGCAGGTGCAAAAGATGGCTAATGAAACTGGTCTGGATTTCAGTGATCAAATCATCTCTTTAGAGAACAAATATCAGCAGGTGATATTACTTTTATTAGCACTGATTACGGATCCTTGTTAGTTTATAATATTTGGATAAACATCCCATGCTTCTAATAATTTGATATTCTGTTAAGTTTTGGATAATAAGTTTCATACTAGCTTCAGTAGAATCGTCTATCAAAGGGTAAAATAAATTTACTTAAGCAGCCTTTCTTTTTAACCTAATTCCAGAGAATTACCGACCCTTTTTAATTATAAGCATCTTTTGGGAGACAAGGTATATTTTATTATGAAGTATGACATAAGAAACTTACTTTCACACCTCACAAGACTGCCCCCTTTAGTATCAGTTTTGAATTCTCATGCAATAGTTAGAAGTTCAAAGTTAATATCATAAACCCATAATTAAACATGAATCTCTTTTCCATTGCTTGGCTTTCTTTTAATTCATCTTTTTTTTGCAGGCTCTTAAAGATCTCTATACACATTTGACTCCAATACAACGAGTTAATATTGCACGACACCCAAACAGACCAACTTTTCTTGATCATGTCTTCAGCATCACTGATAAGGCAAGATTTTGAATTATTGTTGTTAAAACCTTAAAATTATACGTGGCAGAGTTAGATATGAAATACCATTTTTGTATTATGGAATTCACAGTTTGTTGAGCTTCATGGTGACCGAGCTGGCTATGATGATCCTGCAGTAGTGACTGGTATTGGAACAATAAATGGCAAGCGGTTCATGTTTATGGGTCATCAAAAGGGTAGAAATACCAAAGAGAATATTCAACGGAACTTTGGAATGCCTACACCACATGGGTAAGATATTGGAATGGTAACCCTATTATGGGGTATTTAGATGTGAGTTATAAAACTTATTAACTTATTGCTACTTCAAGTTTAAGAAATATTGAGAGAAGTTATTTGTCCCTCCTTTTCACACACATTTTCATTGACTAGATAAAGTGTTTTGATTGTTTAGGGGTCTAATTAATCCGTTTTATTCGTTTTGCAGCAAAATTAACTATTCAAGAAATATTAAGTGTTTATTTAGCCTTTCTAATTATCCACATTTTCAGTGTAAATAACACTTGCAAAAACTATAATAATTTGAATTATATGTATATCGTTTTAGTGAAGTTGTAAACACAATTCTATAAAAACATACACACAAGGATAAAAGGTAAGTTGTTATATATTTTAAACTTGAATATTTGAATAAATATAAGGATGGGATGTTCATTTTGGTCAATTTTTTTGTATAGTTGCAAGTATTTAAATAGTCAGGAGTTGGCATACACTCGAACAATTGATTACTTATTATTAACAAGTTCAAGTAGTGTAAACACACCCACTCGCCATCCCTTGCAACACGTTATATAATAATTCAAAAAAAACTAACTAATTGTAATTATTCAATATCACATAATTGGTTTCAAAATGCACATGTATCCCACAATCATATATATGTTGACCTTCAATATTTATACTATGTTTCTTATAGGTACCGTAAGGCTCTTAGAATGATGTACTATGCAGACCACCATGGGTTCCCTATTGTCACATTTATTGACACTCCAGGGGCATTTGCTGACCTTAAATCAGAAGAATTAGGCCAGGTATGTAGGAAGGACATGTAAACTTTATTATTATTGCTGTTACTAGTTTATTATTGCTGTTTAAAATCTTAATTTAGTAGTTAATTTATCTGTATGCAGGGTGAAGCCATTGCCCACAATTTAAGGACTATGTTTGGTCTTAAAGTACCAATTATCTCAATTGTGATAGGCGAAGGTGGCTCTGGTGGTGCTTTGGCCATTGGTTGTGCTAATAAATTGTTGATGCTTGAAAATGCTGTTTTCTATGTTGCCAGGTGACTATAAAGCTTCAAATCTTTTTTATAGAAATGTTTGATTAAATCACGTGCATGGCTTCTTTGATGTGAAAGTCTTGAGTCAATTTTGAGACCATTTATGCCCGAAATGTCTAATACGTCCACCTATTATACGAAAAAGGTTAAAGCTTACAAGTGAGAAAGTGAGAGCGACTCAATGACAGACCCTTAATGTTTAATGAAAAATTTGGATGTTCTTTTTCTCAATGTTTCTAGCTATACTTTTTTTATTCTTCCAAACTTGGTTCACGACACATAAAATTTATATTACAACCATGTTTATCCTTCAAATTTAAACAATCAGATTAAGCTGTCTTGAGGTAGGAAGCTTCTGTAAAGATAATAGTGTTGTTTCTAAATCGTTTTATTAAATTTCTGTTAACTTTTCCTCTATATTTTCCCCAATGATATAGTCCCGAAGCATGTGCAGCAATTCTGTGGAAGACTGCCAAGGCCTCTCCAAAGGTTGTGAAACAATTCTCTCTTTTTTTTTAATTGTATATATTATTAAATGCTCAAAATTTATATATAGTTTGGCACCGTTAATAGGCAGCCGAGAAGCTCAAGATTACAGCTAATGAGCTTTGCAAACTACAAATTGCAGATGGGATCATCCCTGTAAGATTCTTTACATTTCCTGCATACGCGCTTATTTAATTTGTTTATAAATGTATGAATCATTAATCATCCTAAGTGTTGAATTGTTGATATAATATTTGAACCAATGAAAAAAAGGAACAAGGAAGGATTACAGGGACCTTCAGGGTTCAATGCAAGAAGAAATCTGAACTCAAACCATAAAGAAAATTTGATAGTCTATGAGTTAGTTAATTAGGAATTTTGACTTCTTAGTTAAGGAGAATTTGGTATCTTTAGGTTGTGCTTTGTATCTAACTTGTCAAATGGTTAGACTAAAAAAATTAGCTAAAACAGAAATGAATTTAATGTCACCCAGAGTGTATTGTTAATGCATATAACCAACTTAATCTCAGTATTTAAAATATCATATCTTTTTCATAATTAACGTTCTGTTATAGGCTTAATAGTATATAACTCACCACTACTTATAAAATACGCAAAAAGTGTTTTGGGTCCATCCACCTGCCCAGCCTGTTTTTACCATACAAAATTACCTGTTTTGACTGAACTTCCAACTTCTATCTTTGTGAGCCTGAGTGCAAATTTTTTTAACCATAAATGCAGGAACCACTTGGTGGTGCGCATGCAGATCCACACTGGACCTCAGAGCAAATAAAAAAGGCGATTCTTGAATCAATGGATGTGAGTATACGGACTCCGTTCTGTGATTAAAAAAATCTTTATATGCTTGTATTATACTTACATATATGTTTCTATTTATACAGGAGCTCGAAAAGATGGAGACAGAAGAATTATTAAGACATAGAATGCTCAAATTTCGGAAGATTGGTGGGTTTCAAGAAGGACTGCCTGTTGACCCAGAAAAGAAAGTCAACATGAAAAGAAAAGAAGAACCAAGACCCGGGCTTATTTCAGACAAAGTGTTGCAGGGTGAAGTTAATAAACTAAAAGAGCAAATTTTGAAAGCAAAAGAAACATCTTCAGTGAATATGGATCAAAACGGGCTGATTGAAAAACTGCAAAGAGAGATTAATTATGAATTTTCAGAGGCAGCTAAAGCATTAGGGATCGAAGAAAAATTAAGTAAAATGCGTGAAGAATTTGCAAAAGCAGCGAATGAACAGTTGACCTCTGACCAAATCGAGAATCTTGAAATTTTAAAGAATGAATTTAATGAGAATTTAGCAACAGCTCCGAACTATGGACGGCTGAAGTATAAGCTAAGCTTGTTAAAGGAAATAACTGAAGCTAAAATCTTTGCTGAAAATTACAAAAAGACCCTTCCTTTGAAGGCTAAAGTCAACGAGAAGTTCAAAGAGGTTTTGGAAAAGTCAACCTTGAAGCAGAACATTGAGAATTTGAAGGATGAAATTGAAAAATCTGGAGTGTCTTCCATTGAAGAATTTGATCCAGAACTTAAAGAAAAAGTTCTACAAGTTAGGGAACAAGTTGAATCCGAATTTGTTAATGCCCTTGAATCTTCGGGTGTTCATGTTGCTTCAAAAGTTGGTCAAACTTCAATGTCGATGATCAAAGCTAAAGTTGATGAACTTAATGCAGAAATTAATCAGATAATTCAAGATGTTATCGAATCAACCCCAGATTTGAAGAACAAAATTGAGATACTGAAACTGGAGGTTGTAAAAGACAAAACTTCCCCTAGTAAGGAATCAAAGGAAAAGATTGAGAGTTTGCAGCAGCAAATCAAGCAGAATGTTGCTGATATAATGAGTTCTGCAGCAGTAAAAGAGAAATATGAACAACTGCAGGCTGAACTTGCTGAACTTTCGGGTGGATCTGATGGAAGTTTGATCAAGGAACCAAGCTATGCATGATGTAAGTTCGATCTTTCTCATACCCTTTTTGATTTTGACTTAAGAGGTCAATTTTTTCCTGTTAATTTTCAAATTTAAGTTGGTGTCTTCTTTTTCAACAAATTAATAGGGAAAATTGTTATAAATAGCATCATAGTTTTGCTTCTTTTCTTTTCTTTTTTTATTATTTTTATTTTGGGTATTGTACTTTTCAAGCTTAGTTTGGATTTGTGTTGGAATTATCTGATTATTAGATTTGAAGTATGCAATAAAAAATTTAATGTTTGGATAATCATGATTATTCAAGGGAATCGCTAACCTAAATGTATCACCGATTAGAGGCTCGTTTTCTTGAAAACGACAACTTTCAGTTGTCGACCTTTAAGATGATATTGTGTAACATAATGGAGAAGCGTATATTAATCTTCTAAATCATCTCGGATGCATTGGTCGTGCATGATTTTGAAGTATGCCTTCACGATAAACCAATAGCTTGTTCCATTTCCTTTCGTGATGCTTATTATGCTGCCTTAGATCTTTTGTCTGGAAAGCTAAATGATATTACAAAAGCAGCTTAGAAACCGTTCTGCATGCTGGTTTACGTATTGTAGATGTGCATATCTCTAACGAGATGAAACACCTTTTACCTCTACCATCATAGAACAATTTAAAAATCAGGAATAGTCTTTCCATGTCATCAACAATTCATAAAAATAATTTTTTCACATTCTAAACATTGTACTGAAAATCTTGCCACTGTATAGACAGCTTTTGGCAAAATAATCTTTTATGAGACGATCTTGCCACTGTACTGACAGCTTTTGGCAAAATAATCTTTTACTAGACGATCATGAGCAACCACGTCATTTGTATCTATATATGTTCTTGTATGTGACCCGTTTTAACTTGTCATATCATCATAAAAAAGGGAAGGGGTTTGGCCATTGTTATTAAAACGTTATATGTATGTTCACACGTACTGGTTGAAGATTTCTGAGTGATGACCGAAATTGATAAATCCATTGGAATTGATTTAGCTAAGAAATTGGTGTTTGGAGGAAGAAGATTGGTAAGAAATTGGTGTGAAACTTGGTGTTTATTGGGTATTTTTAAAGTTAATTTATTTATTTTTTTCATATTCACAAACTGGCGGTGACATCATTGACAACGCCATGATCAAATTGAACACCCGCCACTCACCAGACCGCATCGGTACAACAATGGATGAGGTGAACGCTGTCGCGAGTCCATACCCAGTACCCTAACCACCCTTAGGTTGTTGGGTAGTTATAGTTAGTTATTAATTAGTTTTATAATCTTTATTTCAAAAAGCTAGGCCAACCTTAATTAATTTGTCGAATTATATTAAAAAAAAGGTTGCTGATCATCCTAACAAAACCCTGTTAAGAGCATCTACCGTGCTAAACTAACCCAAACGCCACAACCCCATGTCAGCTCATCTAATTTTTCGGATGAGAGTCCCTCTCTCCTCTAATATAAAAGATAAGAGTAGATGTAAAATAAAGAATGTGTATATTTACCGGTATAAAAACCATGAAGCTACATATCTCACAGACACGAAAATAAAACCACCGTTCAAAAATAAAAAAAATGACCACATTGGCTCTCTATATTATAATCAAAACACCTTTTTTTTCAAAAAGGTCAGGATTATTTTACAAAATAATACAAAAACCAATCAAATATTCCTTTCCAAGTCCCTGCTACATTATAGTTTACATTTTGCACAAAGATTGAACAAATCCCCTCTGCAACCTTCATCGTAACACAGTTTCTACACAAAAGAATCACTAAACTTGAAATGATCTCTTTCTTCATGAGACTCCATTTGGATCTCTTTCTCTAGCATAGAATATCTATCTAAAAGACTCGTTCACCGGTGGCAAAAAGGTTCCAAAAAATAGCTGTGACAAAATACAGGCATGCTGTAACGGTCAAGAAAGCTTGAAATGATCCCAGCCACTGCACAAAGTAGCCCGTCCCTATTGTGCTGATTATTGCAGCCAATGTCCCAGCAGAGTTTGAAATTCCTGTTTGTTTACACGTTTTTGAAATATAATAATATATGATATCAGTTTCTAAAGACCTGAAATAACACACGCACGCGAATAATACAATACGTTGAAAACACATACCGTGGAGAAATCCTGCATACTGCGGTGCGATATCCTAGTAAAAGAAGGGAAAAGGAATGAACAAGTTTTATTCAGGGACCAAACCAAGGATTAATATTGTCATTGTAGAGAAAATATTTTTAAAAAAATACCACTTCTTACGTATTTGGGCAAGAAGTATTAAATATTCAAAAGCAGAATATCTATTAAATAAAAATATATAAACTTTGAGTATCAGAAAGGGACCAATTTTGACTTCAGATTGAGATGTCATGACATTCAAAAGTGACATACCAACTTTTCTTTGAAAGCCGTTGAAGTAGTTTAGACGTCACGGAACGATGACGATGATGAATAAAAAGTTAAACAATAAAGAAAAGGTAAACATTAAAGGCAGATTAATCTTACTTGCATATTTAACAAGAATCCAGCTTGACTGAAAGAGCTCAAGCTGAGTGCCACTGTGATGAACACAGATGCAACCGATGGTGACTTGGCATAATTTAAGCAAAGCAAAGCCAATCCAGGCCCAATGAAGCCAATTGACTGCAATATTCAGCATGATTCAATCAAATTAGAATATAATCATGTCAAATAATGAGATTTGTAATAATAAGATGTTTAAATGGTGCGCCAAATTCTGATTATTTTATACTTTTGATGAATATTAGTTATTTAAAGAATTTTTAGATAAAGCTACTGATATAGGCATTTTTACAGAAAAGAGGGAGACAATGTTGTGAAATGGGAGTAAAATCTCCCAAATCAGGTTAAGTATTTGTTGATTTACACTTAAATAATCTGTATTATAGCTGGTTCTTTGTAACTTCTTTTAGAACGACATCAAACTTATTAACACAAACTAGCAAGATGCTAGCAAAGTCAATACATCATACGAAATGAAGACACGGAAAAGCACCAATCAAACCAAGAAAATAGTCAGATAATTATGAGCACAATCTATTTAGTGTTATATATATGAAAATTACCTGCATGACTTTTCTGACAAAAGTCAAGGAGTACCCTGCATTTATTAAATAATCAGAAGCAGCACCTGCAACATACCCTGAGAAAGCCATTGTTCCCCATGGAACTGCACTAAACCAAGCTGCTTGCTTTAAGTTTACATTAAACACCTATCACAAAAAACATAAAAAAATTATATAAGATTCATAGACTAATACCTAAGTTCAAGTCATATGCTATTAACCATCCAAAACTACTTTTTATTTCTTAAACACTGCAAGAGTTTGTAGGGTATGCACGTGTATATTTAGTAGACCATATAGATCCAGCCCATGCAAGATATCTAAAATATTATCTTCCAAACATATATCTTGAAATATACCTCAAGAATAGAAAGTGTTTGTGAAAGGCCCACTTAGTGGACCACATGGGTTTGTGTGTATAGGTGCTCTCTTCAACAAGCATTAAAGGTGGAAATTTCGACCCATTCATGGGTAAACAAACTGATTTGGGTTAACGGGTCTAACCAAGTTAACTTTAGAAAATAAGTCAATAGCCTAATATGCAGTAATGTGCAGTCAGACAAGTTGAATATCACCACAAGTGTATTCTAAATGCAAAAACTTTGTAAATCGTTTTATTTCATAGTCCGGTAGTGATTTTAGAATAATTGTTTTCTCAATCATATTTAACACAGTAATGATTTGTAAAATTCAAGAATATAGATGCTTTTCTAGGTCGGACAGAACCAAAATGTTTTGACCCGTCCCTCAAACCCATCTATTGACCAGCCTAGTTTGCAACCTCAAACATGCATTATACACTATGAAGCGTAGCTCAAGAACAGAAATATCCAAAGGGAATAAACACTCACGGTTTTAAAATAAACAGGCATCCATGAGAGGAGAACGAAGTATCCCTGCAAATATGAGAATACAATATAACCACTTGAAACAACAAGAATAACAAAGCCATTGAATCTAAATTGAATTAATGTATCAAATATAAGCTCAAATTTTCAAATATATATTTCATAATATCATTTTTATGCTTTCAAACACTAAACTACCACATCTACCCATTTCATATCAAATAAAATATAAAAGTCTAGAATAGTATGTTTGAATAAATAAGCAACCAAGAAAACATTAAACCATGAATCATCTCATTACATAATGTTCTCTTCGTTTATTCAGTAAAACATCACATTGTTATAAGTAAATGATAAATACTATATTTTTAGCGGTTTAAAAGGATAAATATGATATTATGGAATGCGGAACTTTTAGAAGGATACATAAGAAATTGCCCCGTAAAAATAATAATAAACTCACCCAATTGTTAGTAATGTTAGCAAAAATGATGGCCCACGTGGGCATTTTGGATAACAATAAGCGTAATGGAGGGAGTTCACCCTTCTTTGGAGGAGGAACATTTGACTTCCCTGCTTGAATTAATCTCAATTCCGAGCTGCTTATTAACTGACTTTCTTGTGGGTCATTTGTAACCCGAAGTGTCCATATTGTTAGCCATAAAAGCCCGAGAGATGAGAAAAGAAAGAACGGCCCCGAAAGCCCAATTGATGACATCACTATAGGTGTTAGTACCAACCCCACAACATTACCAAGGTGAAATCCCCCCATAGATAAACCAACGGCCGTAGCTCGTTCATTACATGGAAACCACCTAAAAAACACAGATATTTGCACATCTTTTTAGCTTCAAGAGTAATTATTTATTTGCTCACATATAAATATAAATAGAAAAAGTATCAGGATGGAAAACCAAAAAAATGTAAAAGATTTGAGGCAGCTAGAGAGCATATAAAGTACAAGTGCCCAAAATGGGCGGATCTAGTTGGGTTGGAGTGAGCCAAAACACTTTTGATGAGACCTTTTAACTTTTCAGATATATAACTGGTGTCAAATATGATTTAAAAAGGTAATATTACTTTCCATATAACCAATTTTTTAAATAAAATGATATAGGAGGTTTTATGCAATAAAAATACAAGTAGGGCAACTTTCAAACCAATTCGACCTATTTGACTAGTTTCTTCTGATTTTTTTTTATTTTTTATTTACCTTTACCCCTTAGAGATAGAAACATGGAATAGAGTTTTGTACTGTAAAAACATTTAAAGAAGTAAATAAAAAAGTTTGTCATAACATTATGGATCCGCTATAGCCCTACCATATTTAGAAATTCTATATTTCATTGTTTTCCTGGATTCTGATATTATCAATCATTTAAATGCTTTTGAAAAACTTTAAGCTAAAACTAATTTAGTTTTAAACCTTCATGATTACCATGCATAAAAGGGGGGAAATCAATATGGAAAAAAAAAAACAAGAAAGAAAAAGCTCCAATTAAACATATGGTATGGGATCATGGGGGGAATGAAAGTAGTAAGCAGAAAAAGAATAATATTTACCTTGATAAAATGATGTTCATTGAAGGCATAGCAACACCTTCAGCAAGACCAAAGAAAGCACGGACAGCTAGAAGACCCACTGTTGAATGATTTGCAGCCCATGGAGTAACAAGTGTTGCTAAAGACCACAAGAATACACCCCAAGCTATCACTCGTTTCCCGCCATATTTGTCCACCAATGCTCCACCAATGAGGGATGAAAAAATGTATCCCCATAAAAAAGACGACTATTTATAAAACAATTAAATTACTGCTGTTAGCTTTGGATGCTTGTAGCCCTAAACATGAAGTAAACTTGCAAGAAAAACTAATGACAACTATCATTATTGGTCTATCCCTAATTCTTAATTAACACCTTCATGGAAAACACTAAACATTACTAATTAAAGTCCAATAAAGTGTGTAATGACTAGAAGTTTCAAGTACCATTTGAATTATGGGGATAATGTATGTGGAGGCCACTCAAGTATCCATCCTTTCTCATTAAGGATTTAAGGCCACTCATATATAGAAACTACTCGACAGACCACCCAAATATGTATTAGGTTTCATTTATACAAATTCTCACCTAAACCTGTTGGAACACAAAATGCCCTTAATGTATAAAAAGACACAAATATGTTTGATGATGAGTAAACATGTTTTAGGTTAAATTTTTTGTATTTCTCAAGTGGACCCACATCTTTCAGGTGTTGTAGTATTCCTCAAGTGGCTGCAACCAACCTTTTCAAGTCCAACAACCACAAAAAAATTGAATCTTATCTTCCCCATAGAAGGAAATTACATATAAACCCTTTGACTTTTCCAGATTATATATGAAACAAAAGGTAAGGGTAGGTAAAGGCACATTTAGTCCTTGAAAAGTATTATACTTCATTTCAACTTCCAATCCTACTTTTACAAGTGTCTCTAGTCCACATATTCAACTAGACATGGCTGCTAATGGACTTTTTCAGATATATACAACAACACTAATTTTTGGCTTGGAATATTTACTTATGTGATCATCATATATACTCAAATTAATGATGGGATTAACACTAAGATTCTCATAATTTGTGTCTAAAAACTTATCTTACTCAATTGACTAACAGTTAGACTTTTACAAATGCAGCCTTTATCATACTATGATGATTGGACCCATATCTTTCAGATCTTGTAATATTCCTCAAGTGGCTGCAACCAACCTTTTCAAGTCCAACAACCACAAAAAAGATTAAATCTTATCCTCACCTTAGAATTGGAACACTTAATAAAGGTGCATCATAAAACTGTCAAGAAAATTCAACAACCAAAATTGCCAATATCTTTACATTTTAGTGTCAAGTTGAAGTTTGCAGGCAGGTCCCAATTCATCAGATGGGACCCATAATTACATGTTCTTTCCTGTTGATCTAAAGTCAAATAACCCAAATCTATACCATGAGACAAGCTAAACCCTAAAGCCTAAAGATGAGAGTATAACCCATGAAAGAAATAGGAAATTAAACACATACAAATACATTCAGCTAACTCAGTACTCACACACCCTGTAATTCTACTTCTACATCCACAACCACACGACTACAAACACCTTTTCTTGTACGGTTTTAGCAGTTATATGACTATGCAAATGCAAATTAAACATAATCAGTAAGAAGCAAGAATGAACATAATCAGTAGAATAATAATAATAACCTGCACGATGCCCAAAAAAGAACTACTCCACCCATGTTTAGCAGCAAGAGGAACAACGGCAACAGACATAACAACTCTATCAGCATTACACAAACACATCACACACGCCATTAAAGCCACCACCTTCAATCTCTCCGGCATAGCAAAATTACCCTCTTGCCCTCTTCCTCCCAGTATTCCCCTCCCTATTCCCTCCGCCGTACACCTCACCACCACCACCCCACACCCTCCTCTTCTTGTTCTCTCCACCACCGCCTCCCTGCTCCTCCGGCCGCCACCACCGTGCAGCGACAAATTCCCCCATTTCCGATCAATCTCATATCGAAATCCGAAAAGGGGTTTCTTGAAACGGATCGAATTCAAATGGGTGTCCGTCAGATTTGAAGATCTTCCACCGAATGCGGCGGATTTGGAGGTGACTGCAGCGACGGCCATGGTGGAAGCTGTAAACTTGACTAAATCAATAGCTTAATGTGTATACGACTGATCATATACAACAGCTAAATTCCTCAATGTGATCAATTTGTTGCCATTAATGAATAGAAGTTTTGAATGGGGTTGGTGAAGATGGTGAAGGTTTGAAGGAGTAAAATAGGTGTTAGGAGGTGGGGGGTATTTTCGTCATTTTGAGAAGTTTACATCTGTATCCGACGTGGCAAAACGTGGCGATCGATGGATCACCTTTCTCTGCTCAGTGCTCAACAACCCCCTGTGGTTACCGGCAACCGGTAACAGCCGGTAATAATCGTGGGTAGGTGAAGTCAGTTTTTTTAATTAAAATTTCCAACCATCAGGTTTAAAAAATATAGAAAATTTAATTTTTTAGATATAAACAATGAATATGGTTGATCAGCTAACCACTAACAAGTAACAACACTGAAGGGCCATAGATTTTATTGTATATAAACATTGATTTGACACGATGAGAAATGAAATAAATATCAATACGATTTAGGAATGGTTTTTGGATACTAAATAATTATTAAATGTTTAAAGGACGAAAGTCTTAGAACATACGCTTTTTAGGGGGAACACCCTCATGGGGTAGCAGACCAGCGAGGGTTACGTTGTTCCTATTCGAAAGAACTGATGAAACAGTTGTAAGTTATTATTGATCAGCAATAGTAGTTGAGATTATCAATAAAAAGTAAGTTGGTGGTAGCAACTAAAATATCGGTAGCATCTACGTACCAACAACAAGTGTGTTCAGCGTAGTTTTTGCTCAAATGCAATGTTGTTGTTTCACTGAAGCTTCCTACTGAGGTAACTACCAGTTAGCTTTTTTATGAAAAATTGCTACGTTTCGTTAATAACATGGTTAAACACGTGACTTTTTATTGAAAAATTATTCTCTTTCTTTATACAAGTTGTCTTATCTAGTTAATAATTTCGTATACGCACGAAATATTTAATATGATATTTGACATCAGGATTATAGAAATCAATCTATGAATAATCATATGTACGCGAAATATTTAATATGACATTGACATCACAATTTAGAAATCAATCCAGAAATAATGCATTCTAAAACTACAACATATGATTTTACTGGTAGTAGTATGGAGTCATTCCTCATCTTTTCAACCCAGTTGTCAACATGGAAACAAACCCTTAGGAGGATTCTTGAGGTCAAAGCATCGAGAATCACCATCTGATGATGCTCAAGTCAGTATACTTATCATGAATCTAGATGTACTATGTAGAACTTGTAAACACAAATACAAGTGAATGTATTTAAAGTGAGCAAGCGTGTAAAGAGAAGATAGAGTGTGTTGGTGAATTGGGAGATAGGATCCCTTTTCTTATGGGGTTAAGTAGGGGTACAAACGAGTCGAGTCAAGCCCCAGCTTATACGGATCGAGCTCAGCTTGTTTTGGCTTTAGAGGCTCCGGCTCGGATCTTATATTAGTTAGTTATTATATTTCCGGCTGGTTTGTATATTATTTAGTTATTATATTTTTTTCTATTTTTTGTTTGATTTGATATATATTTATAATTATATATTTTATGTATAACGTTATACATATTATAATATTGTTTTTATCATAATTTTATATATAATAAAAATTATTTATATAGATAAATTCAATATATTCAATAAAAATATATATAAGTAAAAAACTCGTTTAGGCTCACGAGCCGGCTCGAGCTTGAAATGTGAAGCTCGGACTCAGGCTCGATAATTAAATGAGTTTTTTTTCAGGCTCGGGCATGGTAAAGCTCGATTCGTTTCGAGTTTTTTATCAATCTAATCTCGAGTAGCTCGGCTCGTTTGTACCCTAAGGTTAAGTCACCTTTTATAGAAACTCATTGGGCAAATCACTTTAGTAGAATCAAACTTGTAATAAATTGCAAATTTATCGAAAATAAATAACAAAAGGACGTGTGGTCATTATTGTACCAAGACTGCTTTTTATACAAGTAGTGTTTGGATGCAGTCTGTTTCCGTAGGCTCCAGTTTATATAGGATGCGTCTCATTTGATACAAATCACCATGAAAGCAACTTGTAAACATCTCAATGCAAAGTTCTCTTAATACAATATAATTGTTCTTGTTTCACTTAATGACCATTAAAAAGCTACCAAACAGCCCCTAAACTTGTTTAGTAGACATCAAGTGTCGGGTAGCGATCTTAATAAGATAATATTTGTGCCACTGGTATCAGCCCGATCTGTTTAAATGTAACGATGAACCTTACCAATAAGATTATGGCTACAAGTTGTGTGGTGGTTAACAAGAAACAAAGTTGGAACAATCTCACCAAAGAGCTAAGAACTTAGGCACGTCCAACGACACAATATCGAGCTTGGGCAAGAGGGTTATGGATATAGACATCCATTACAGAACTGGAATTAGACGAGTTGGGTAGAATTTTAGGGGTCTAAGGGATGAATTTAAGAGTGCCCTCAATGTGGTTAATCAGTAACTTAAGATGTTTGGTCAATCACTTGTACTCATAAATGAAATTGGTAAGCAATTTGGTGATATGGAAGAAGAAATCTTTATTACTTACAGAAGATTCAAGGGTTAACAAGATGAAGAAGTAAGCATGTACCAAAAGTTCATGGCTGGTGACAGTGGCAACACTGTGTCATATGCTTTAGGGTTGAAGATCCCTAAACCAAATTATATGCGGATAAGCGTAAGGCAGAGACGCTTGAAGACTTTGTTACAGATGAAGCAATACTTGGAAAGAGTCAACATGAGGGAGGATGTGATGACGACCAGACCACCACCTAATATTTAGAAGATATTAGTGTTGGCAGTGTAGATATTGAAAGTATGTGTACTATCAGTGCTTAAAACCAATTTCTTTAAAAGAATCAATAAGCAACTCTATCTTTTAAAGTACTAGCTATATAGAGTTGCTTATTGATTCTTTTAAAGAATAGCTTTCAAAAGCGTCACAGAATGATTCGAGTATGTCAAAGAATTTACGATCCTTATCTTTGTAATCACATATCTTTCTTAGAACTGTCTTTCATTTCTCGATGGTATGCAAGCATGGGCATATACAATATTAAAGCAACATGATGTTTAAGATCTAGCCACGATCGTTGCTCAAGTAGAAGGCATGATCGCCTCTAACAAAGAGAGTTGTCGAAGCTAGATAATAAGAACAGCCACGAGAAATATGGAGATGAGAAGCCTGCCCAAGCAAAGGATGCTGGAAAGAACAAAGACTTGAGGACAATCTACAAAGTAACAAGTCAAACAAATGGCGTTTCTCAGTTACCTGTTCAAAAGCTACATGTTAATGTACTCACGTTATTCAACATAGAAAAGCTACATGTTAATGTATTCATGTTCTACATGTAAATATCAACAGATAAATTCAAACATGCAGTCCTATCATATCTATAAAGTATAAACACTCATCAATAAAGTGAAACAATAATGGCTCAACTCAAAATGGTAGCAATGCAAATATATTGCATATTGATATATGAATGAATAACCAGCAGCAATACCAACGAATCAAACTGGGCAATTTTCATAAACTAAAAGCAAGTCTATATAGCACATTCATTTACCACTTAAGCAGCTTTTGTAATCTTTCAACCAACTAATCAAAACATAAAGCGGGATCAAAATGCTAATAAACAAGAAAAACATATCACTAAAATCACCTCAAATCTTCAAAACTCAGCGTCTTCTCATCACGTAATTCTTCTCCAGCTTCACTAATTGCTCCAGCGATACAAGAGACCATCTATCTTCGGTTTGAGCAAACACCTTTTGATTAAGCGAATCTATAATTATGCTAATATTCCCAAAGCCGTATACTTGGTGCCCATCCTGCATTCTTCCAGGTTTCGGCTTAAACAACAAATTATTCTCTTGTGCATGAAGTTCAATAACTTCTTTCAAACTCAAATCAACACCACCACCCACATCATCAATCTTTGCCGTCTGTGCAGCAGCCTGAAACTGTCTCTGTTCGCGTGCCTTCAAGTAGCTGATGTTTTCTCTCACACCCGGTTGAACCACATCCAACCCTTCAGCAGCCTGGTTCATCATGTCTAGACCTGCGTATAACCGGGCCCGTATGTGTTCATTGGATGACAGCTCGGCAGGGATAAGATCCCTCCAACCCAAAAACCAATTATAAACTTCTTGAAAATCAGGTTTTGAACATAACCATTGGTATAGAACCTCTTGCCATTTGTTGAAAAACACATCCATTATATGAAGCATATGATGAATGGGAATGACACTGGCCCAAGTCAAAACCCAATAAAACTGGTCAAGCTTCTGGTCAGCTGGATTGACTTGAAATTCATGCATAATCGCCAACAATTTAGGAACAATAAACCGAACCATTATTTGTTCCCAGCTTCCCGGATCAAAAACCGGCTTCCAAGGTGACAAAATTGCGTAAGCCGACATGTCGCTTGGGTGCCAAACATGAAGAACACTTTCTAATCGGTTTCTTATGGTAGGATAGAATGTATCGAGCTTTTGCCCTAATAATGGTAGCCATGGATGAACCCATTTATGTATGGCAATATGTTCCCGAAGCGGGTCCCAAGAGTTAACAGCAGCCAATAATTTCGGCATAACTATGTTATCAAGTATCGTTTGAAGAGCCTGATGTGGCATTAATTTTTCCCAAGAATCAAGAAATTTCAGCAATGGTTCTGGGTCTCGTGCTTGCCACGTGTTTGTGCTCGATATTCTTACAGCTGGGAAAACAACTTCCATAAAAAGCTGTGTGTATGGTGAATCGAATATCTCGTCTCCTTGTAACAAATCCTTCCAAATTGACACAACGTTTAGGTGGTTCTCCGGGTTTGTTAGTGGATCCCATCCTTGAAATTCTCTAAAGAACAAAGGCAAAGCAAAAGAGCATGCTATTGTAGATAAACTACCGAGTTTGTACTCATCAGGAAACCGTTTCTGTAAATTCCCAAATGATTTGGCAAGCGAGTCTAAAGTCAGTGTTCCCGTTTGACTCTCATGACCTAACTGTTCCACCACATTTACAATCTCTTCCATACTATCGAGTTGTTTCTTTTGTCGACTAGCATCATTTTTTAATTGTTCTTTTTCTTTTTGCAAAGTGACAACTGTCTCTCGTTCATTCCTCAAATCCCGGTCGATTTTTTGAATATCCAGCTCAGCCAAATCAAGAATTAATCTCACGTTATGTTGGAGTTCGGGCATGGGGACATCATTCTCCCGTGATTTCTCTTCAGCATTCAAATTCTCCAAATTTGTCAACACTCGAACTTGGGGGCCCCGCATATCGAAAACTTTCTGAACCACATCCAACCCCTGTTCTTGTTTCTTAACCAGCAATTCCTCCGCGGTTACATATTCCTTCTTCTTCTTCTTTGTCCGGCTTTGCTTTGACCACATCTTCTCTTTTGGTTGACTTTCAGAAATAGGCTGAGGTAAACCCTTATTCTGATCTAAGGATTCTTGTAGTATAGGCAAATTAACAGTTTCTTTGTATTCATTATACCCCATTCCCATATTTTTAGGACGCAATTTTGCTTCAATTGGAGCAACAATACCTTGCGCGTTTTTCCCGAGCCCGCCTCCTTTATACCCCATTTTTTCAAGTAATTTTGCCCCGATTCCTTTTGTGTGATTCTCAAAATTGCCTATATTTCCATCATTTTTTCCTTCTCTCCTTTCTGACCGAACTCCAGATGCGTTCTTGCTTAATTTGGTTTTCTCCATTTCCTCACGCCTTTGTAGTACACGCTCCTTGAACTTTTTACCAAATGCTGTAGGAAGAAAGTCATCACTGGTTTCATTGACTTCTTCTATAGCGCTTTTGACATTCTTTGACCCAAAACCAAGGCCACCACCAGAATGAGTCGAACCTGAGCCACCAAAACCTAAACCAGGCATGCTACCATCGTCTTCATCAACTTGATCAACTTTTTCATTCTTTTCTTTTGAGTTTTGATCGATTTCTTCAGTTGGCATCACGATGCCTTTAGATACAAAATTCATTGGCTTGGTTAGATCTTGTTTTTTGGAAAAGTCTTTCCTTCGTTTATTCTTGCGGGACCCACCTTCTGAGTCACTATCACTGTCAGCAAAAATACCATATAGAGTTTCATCTTTGGTTTGGTGGCGTTTTTCTTTGCGTTTCCCATAATAAAATTCTCCACCAATCCATTTACCATCTTCATAATCATTTTCCATTCCAAATCTCTCCATTTCTTGATCTTCATCCATGGTTCTTCAGTAAACAAACCTACAACATGATCAAAACCAAAAAAGCTCAAATTTTGGACAGAAAACAGATAAAGATTTCTTTTCTTAAAATCGAAGAACTATAAAATACTGTAACTCGTAGAAGCTGACAGTACTTTTTACAAACTAACGTATAATTTATATCTTTGTAGTGTTGATGTTCTTTAGATTTGAACTTGGTGGTGGTCTCTTTCAAAAATGAATTGACACTGACAATCTGCCAAACTATTCAACAAGGCTTTTAGCTTTATACTCAATTTGAAGTTTAAACATACTCTTTTATATTACAGTTTTAAGTAAGTTAACACCACTTTAAGTTTTCATCTAAATCTACATAAACTTGCAAGGATCCTAAAATAGATCAACCATGTCCACCATAGGAAGAGAATGTTAATGCAAGGAGATCTATAAATTAACCCAGATGCAAAACCATGTTTCATTTACTTGTGACTTGTGAGAGCAAAAAACAAAACTAGAACTGATGCAGTTCATTTTGACATACACAACAAGCGCTACTTTATATCTACTAGTTTCTTAGGACAATATATACACAGTACTAAAATCCGGTATCATCATTCAGTTGGGTTCTTTTTCACTGGAATGGACCAAATAAGCACTTTCAATTCTTAATTCTTCCACCGTGATTTCTTAATTCTTTCTTCACCTTTTCTAAGCAATGAATTGGGTATTCGACTACTTAAAGCCTGCACTATATCAGTCATGTTGTGGTTATAAACGATCTACTTACTACTTTCTAAAAAATACACAGAGATAGCATCTAGAATCCTTTAGGACTATCACTTACTGAAAAAAAAAGTGTCTTTGACATATCAACAGAAACAGCTGAATTGACGATATCTATTGCTCGATTACATTGTCAGTTATCATGATGGGAAGAAGCAGTGGACAATTTTACAAGCAGTAAGGCATACAATGTCTCTGACCAAACTACTCAGAAATCTCTTACAAACAGTAGAGGAAAAACCCTAGACTCCAAGCTGAAGCAGTTAAAAGGGGAAAACAAGGACCAAACACGCCACAGCATACACAAAGCTCGAAATCAAATCCTACATACATACTTGTAGTCTTGTATACAGTGGCGGAACCAGAAACTTTATCCAATGGGGTCACTTTTTTGATGCTCGGGTTTCTCTCAACTCAACGTTATAATTCTCGGGTCGGGTCGGGTTTTCAACACTAAATTTCCAATCAAGAAGTACCACCGTTCATGTTTTATTAATAACTTAAAAAAAACTAGAACAAAATAATTACGACCGGATTATCAATATACACATAACAATATATTGATAGTCAAGATTAAGAAATAAAGATTGTTAAGATTGGGAATTATATATGGATTGAAAGAAATTCTTCAACCACTAGCTTTATTATGCATCATATGTCTTAAAATATTAACTTTGTCCCCTGCTTCATCACTCTATCTTGTTTATGTAAAAATACAGAGATTGTTAACAAGCATCAAGTATAACTGATGAAAATATTAGCATCCAACAACATATTACCTCTTGGAATATGACATATCTATAGAGTATAGACATCTGATGACTTGTTTCTAGAGGTTCCTTCAATGTCAATCGTTTGTGGACTTCCAGGTCACATTTGAAAGTCAAACATTGTGGTCATCACACAATAGCCTACTATAATATGCAACAATAGGCGGATATATATCTTTTTAACGGCTAAAGGATTAATGACGAAGCACTCACCCAAGGCGGATATATAGGTTGCAATTTAAAATAATCACATAACTATAACCAATTTAAATCTATCTAAACACCTAAAATTCATTATACCAACTTGAAAACAAATAATAAGACATCAATCACATGTATAAAAATAGATATATAGATTAAATTTACCAAATTTGATGTCATCAACTTGACTAGAGGGTGTATCATAGGCAAAAAGATTAACAGACACACAATTAAGTTGTTTTTTGAAGGCACTTTAACAAACAGTTGGTGTGCATCAATTGAAACAAAAATATTAAAACTTTATGTTTATCAACCACATTAGACAGCATTGCAGGCAATTCAGGTGAGCAACCAACACATAAAATTAATCATATCTAAATAGATAAAAGATTCATAATTCTAAATATCATAAGAGAAAGGATTATCGTAGAATCAAAATTTTGGACTAACCTTTTCAATAATCAATTGTGGAGTTTACTTAGAAAACACCAAGTTACCAAATCCTCACAAAATCAGGGGGAGGTCGACCACCACCGGAGGCTGTAGATATGGTCGGCGTCGGTCGGAGGAGCAGTTGCAGCGACGAGGGGGAGGGGGGCAGGATGTGTGCTGTGTGAAGATCGATGGGGGCAGGGGAAAAAATTGGGGGTTAGGGTTTTTTAATTTTATGTTATTAGGATATGATGTTTTAGTAATTTTACGCAATCAGCCCGAACCGACCTAGGTTACTAACTTACTATTTACTAAACGAAAGGAGCCGGGGTTTTATTTTATTATTTTACATGTGAGCCAAACTCTTTTTCAATTATTACTAAACCTTAAAAAGTAAAGTCGGTTGTCCAAACAAGCTACCGACTTAGGTCTATATTAATGTTTTGTTTTAAAAGATTTCATAGTGGAAGTGGTTAAAGCTTTGACATTTTTAACAGCCATTCTGTGTTCAAAACACTCCTTCACATCATCTTTAGTTTGTTGGTTTCTTTTTTATTCTTTTAACCTTTTACTCTTTTCTATATTGTTTTTTAAATTGTTTTTTTTTTTTGGAGCAATATTTCGTTCAACATTAGGAACGTGATCGACTTAATACTCTTTCCCATCTATACCGAACCGACTTATTTAATCATATTAATGTCACATGCGCAACAATGGTAACAAAATGCATAGTTTTTTTTTGTTTCAATGTTAGGTCATGTTACGTTGCATTGTGCTAGGCATAATATTCTTTTCTACCTATATTGAATAATCGCAACTTCATATGTTTCTCTTATGTATTTAACCACGTTAGTGTTACCACCGCAATACGCGTAACGAAGTTCGCAAACACGCCGCATCGCGCGGGTTTAATTTCTAGTTCCACCTTAATAGCTAACGTGTTCGTGTAATATGGTCGGGCTACATTTTACATACATCATGTGTTTCTAATATTTTGTTACTTTTGTAGTATTTTAATAAAAATCTATTATGTTTTTCTAAGTTAAAATTTAACACATCAAATAAATGAGTTATGCATGACTAATTGTACAACTTATTGTACCTGACAAAATAGATCGGTTTAGCAAAAAGTTTACACTAAAATGTTCAAAAAAACACATGTTACAATTTTTGTCTTAAAGAGTTTTAAACTTGGTAGATTAAAAAATATAGCTGAAATGTTAAACAAATTATTATTATTATTTTTGTTTATGAGTAGATAATATAGAATTTTATGTAAGTGTTAGTAAGTGTAAGGTTATAATGTGACTAATTGTAATAGGTAATATGTAAATAATCTTATAAATACCGTTTTTAACCTTTAAAGTGGTTGAATCTCATAAATTGAATAAAATAATTGTTTTTAATTTTATGGTATCATAAATACTCTTCTCATATGTTTTATATAATATAGATAGATATAATTTACATAAACTTTCGGTAAAAAAGGTACTTATATTAGAGCTCACAATTAAAATACCAAGGGGGCTAGGGTTCAAGTCACCGTTGTATCCAAAGGTGGTGGTGTAATTGTTGTTGCAGTCAACACAATAACAAGAGGAAGATGATACAGTTGCTTGTCATCGTTACAAATCTTAATTAAATGATTATCAATGACTCATCCTAACCCATTAAAGTTTTAAAACTGACCCAAAATAAATTGTATGGGTGGGTTTGTTTTTGATTGTAAGTTAGGCTTCGTAAATGGACTCCCCAAAAAGAGGGCATGTAAATTCTGAAGGCCCAACTAATCTATATATATATTAAGAAAATCACAGTTACTGTTGAAATGGAGTGGGGTGGGTTTTTCCTTTCATTGGGCTATATATCAATCCACACTTCAATGTAACATTATTAAGGTACTAGTATAGTTTCCCGTGTAATACACGGGTTAATTAAATAATATAAGAAATAATTTGTAATAAAAATTTAAAAAATATAAATGATATTTGTAAATAAGATATGATTGAATCAGAGATAAATAAGTAGTTCAAGTAGAAACAACAATAATATCATTTTAAAACTTCATTTTATAAGATAGTGTTTTTTAATTGTTTTCTTAAACATTCTGAATTTTTTTATATTTTATTTTGAAAAAATAATTATGTTATGAAACTTAGAACAAATGGTATTAAAATACTTCGTATTTTAAAAAATTGTGTCATATATTTTTAAAGTGTATTTTTCATTATAATATCAAGTTTTTAAAATTTTACCATATCAAACTTAATTATTTAAAAATATTTTAAATAATATAATTACTATATATATTTTTATCATTTATTAAGAGAGAGATGGAGGAAAATGAAAATAAGAATTCTTAATATGTTGATATGTGACATCAAAAACCTTCTTTTATTGTAGGTAATAGATTTATTAGGAGAGAGAGGCGGGAAAATGAGAATAAGAATGTTTAATATGTTAACATGTGGTATCAAAAAACCTTCTTTTATTATAAGTAATAGATGTTTAGTGCCAACTGTGATGCACAAATAGATAATTTAAAAAAATAATAGGTTCGGTTATTAACCAATTCAATTATGGGTAAAAATGCCTATAACATGTTATTCTAAAGCTGGGTTGATTAACATTTCGTGAATGTATACAGATCTACTTGGTGACTAGTGGATAAAAACGACCTTTATTGATGGTTAAAAAACTAATTAAACGTTTGTGATGTGGGATGCGATGATTGAGTAGAAATCGTTGGTTATGATTGGTAGAAAGAGGTTTCCATTGGAATGGTTAATGATCGACTCGTATAGGTTAGGTTACTAGTTTTTCTTGCCCATGTCTACCCAAGGCTCCTCGGTGAGTGATGAGGAATGGTGGTGCGGTAATACCACTAGCGTTGACGCTACGTGATGAACCATGACGCACCTCTACCGATACAAAACGATCCCTCAATATATTTTACGGTTATACAATGCTAATCTCTAATAAAAAGTTGTGTATTTGTTTTATTTAAACCATGTATAGAACACATAATTCACCTTTTTACACCTAAAAAGGATTACACACTGATGTTGCTTTCTATAATAAAAAAAATCCAGATCACTTTCATCCAGACAACCCCGAACAATATCTTTGTTATGGAGCATAGGATCTTAGAACATTTTTTGCCACGATCAATGACTTAACCGAATAAGTACATGTCATTGTCATAAAACATCTGAATACACACTGCAAAATGTTATCTCTAATTTCTATTTTTATCTTTTTTAATTTAATCTCTAGTTTTTTAATTATTATGTAATGTTTTTTTAGTTTTTACCATTATGCAATTTTTTTATTAACAACGAATGTTATTTTGAATTATATAGTTATTATTTTACTTTTTCTAAGAAACGAATTACGTTGTTATCTTAAGTATTTTTATTTTTGTTGTTGACATTCAAGCATTAATTTCATGGAAACAAATTTGTATTCAAATCGAGTATGTTCGTTGGTATTGTATGTTAGATATTTTAGTGTGTAATTGGGTTGACTAATGACCAGTGTGTTCATAATATTCATCAAGAAAGTCAGGAGATGCAGAATGCACATGTGTTTCAGTTTATTGTGATATTTGATATTGGAAACCTCCTTAGGGACGAATCCTCCAAACAATAAGGGTTCCGAGGGGGTAACACCTCATTGACGGGTGTCCAGGGGTGATGCCCCTGGGAGAAGGGTCCAAAGGACAGCCCCTTGCTGGTTCGAAAAATACACAAAATTTAAAATGTTTGAAAATAATTTTTTTTTCTGAATTTCACTTGTGAAATCCGGGTTTAAAAAAGATGCAATTTTTAAGCCATTATGATTTACAAAATGAAAACCGCCAACTGACAGTTTTGCATTCCAATCTCCAAAAATCGAATTGTAGACATTTGGTCACACTCTCTCTCAAATTCTCTCTTCTAGTTCATAAAATGCACACAATATCATACTTAGTTTTTTTTATCAAATCTAAGTTTTATTTAATAGATATTCGGGTGAACCACCAAATAAATTTGATTTGAAAGTGTTATTCACGTCTCTCAGATTATCCAAGTTTGATTTTAATTTTTTTACATTGTATGCTATCACAAGTTTAGTTAACATTGAGATATCATGATGAACTAAACCAATTGTGGTCAGAAAAACATCTTCGCATGTATTGATATCATCAAAACCGGTTTTGACACTCGTATTTATGATTATCAATGAGTCGAGATGATAATGAGTAATGACTATACTTACGCTATGTAACGCATGAGAAAAGCTCATGTCGTAAACTTGTAGTATTTGTTTTTTATATTGTACGAAATTAGGTTATGTTTGAGATTGCTTATTTTGATTAAAAATGACTTTTGATAAAAATTACTTATTAGTTTATGACTTTTCAAAAGAAGTTTTAAAAAAATATTTGAATTAGCTTATAAACTAAAAGTTTGTAAAATGATCAAAAAATCATATTTTTAAAATTGAGAGGTAGTAAAAGTTAGTAGAGGGGTATAACAAGAATAGACTAAAAATAGTTTTTAAAAGTTAATAAAAAACCACCCTTTAGTTTAAAAAGTGTTTTTCGGTTGCCAAACACATTTTTTGATTTATTAACTTCACAAAAGTTAATAAATCAAAATCTCAACACTTAGGGGCCGTTTGGTTCGTAAAATGTTTTGTATATGAATCAGAATTGGAATGTTTTGAAAATTTTTAATGTGTTTGGATGGTCAATTTTGAGTGGAATTGAAATGCTAATTTTGAACATTCCATTGGAATGCTAAACATTTTATAGGTAAGTGGAAGGAATGTGAATTCAATGAATGTTGAAAAAATTTTCAATTCCAATTCGATCCGTTGACCAACCAAACAAGATTTTGAATGGAAAATTTTCCAATTCTAATTCCAAATTCTAAGAATTATGTGAACCAAACGGAACCTCAGGTGGTTTTTAGGAAACATAGAAGAAAGAGTTAATAAATAAATTTAAAGTCTTAATAAGTAAATTTTCAAAGTTAGAAGAAATTACTTTCTTAAAAATAACATTTCAAAAAAAGCAATCTTGTACACCCTTCTAATCTACTTTATATGAATTAATATTTATCTTCTTACACACCTGCCGCTTTGCTGATGGAATGATGGAAGATTGGAAGACAACACCGGCGCCGCCACCACCGCCGCCACCACCGGCGGCAAAGTTGAAGATGGCGGTGCCGGTGATTAAAGATCAAAGTGTCATATGGTTTCAACGCTTTCGACGTCATTACTTCGTCTTCTCCAAATTCAGTTGTTTACGGTGGTATATGCAACTTTGAATTATCATTGTGATTGTTTTGTTACTGTTATACTGGCCTCCTTTCTCAAACAACAAAGAAATTATCCTTCGACCTAATTAAACAAATATAATGTTATAATTGACCTAAATCGTTTTCAGCTTCTTCAACTCAAATTATGTTTTTATTCTAGTGAATTAGGTAGGTTAATGTAGTTTTCATGTTTCTATTTGATCATGGATTTTAAAGTTCAGTATCTACTGTAATTTGTTTGAACAAAGTTGTTAACTGTTGTTTTTACTATATTTAGGTTGATTTTATTCCCTACTTCAGGTTTATTTTGTTTATTTATTTGGTCATGGAATTTTCTATAAATTAAGATCTTAACCTCAAATATAATACAACAATTAGAACCTCTTAATTGGTCTATTATCTCTGTTCAAAAAATAAAAGAAGACATTCCATGGTTCCAAAATAAATGTAACAATTTTCTTTCCTATGTTGACATTACCAAACACATGATTTAAATTCATAAATTATGAGTAAGTAACTGTTACAAGTATTGTTAGCATTGGTTTTGATTCACATGATCACTCTATTTCCTAATCATTGAGTGAATGTTAGATATTCAATAGATAGTCAAACATGGTTCGGGAGTTAACTTATGTTTGAATTTTGAACTAGGATTGAATCTATATTGATCGGTATATTATAAAAGATTTTAAAGGTTGGGTTTGGTAATGTGTATATATACTATGTGCAATTAAACAACTTTGTGTTGTTTGGTATTTGAAACTTAGTTCTTCCATAAGCTCATATCACTTGGTACAATCGAGTACATGGTTATTTGTGATCAAGTGCTTTTATCATATCTTTAAACTAACCTACATTAAAATTTAAATTTTGTGTGCTTTTAGCATATGTACGCTATTCTAATGACAACACATTAAGTTATAACGAAGTGACCAACTACATATTGCTATACACTTAAATGAAATAAAAAATGCAACTGAAATGATGTTTTTATCAAAATAACCAAAATATAAAATTAATTAAAATTAATTAAATATAGCAATCTAAAAAACTAATTACTGAAAAGCTTTATCTATGTTTTATGGGAGTTATGGACCTGTTTCTTCGCCTTTTTCCGCATTCCCCACCTATTCACATAGTTATTCGAGTTAACAGTCTCTCATCCTTTTCATTCACTAGAAAAATATCTCGTCTTCGAGTTCTTGAAGTAGAGAGTTTCATATGATGTGGTGCTCAGTGTTCCCACCAACACCTTTGGTTTCACTTTCACATTATCATTCATTATTGATTTTGTTCATCTTTATACCCTCCACCATCGGATAACAATTGATGCTATTAAATTCTTAATCTTCATTTTTTCAAGATGAGACAAATGACGCTATTGGTTAGAACTGCAAGAAAAATATCACCGTAGAGGGTAGGAACAGTAAAGGAAGACCCAAGTTGATTTTGGATGAGAGGATTAGGCAGAATCTGATAAAGTTGCACTTCTCCGAGTACATGATCGAGGATAGAAGTTCGTGTAAGCGTAGGATTAAGGTTAAGGACTTTTAGTGGGGACCTGTTAACTTACATGTGTTTGACCATACTTGATGCGTAGATGTACATTTACTCGCCTTAGATGTTCAGTCATAGTGCGGGATTAAGGTTGTGGTCTCAGGGAAGACTAGGACCTACCTTCCTGTAGCTAGTTGTTTATAAAATTTAATGAGATAGATAAAATAGGTGTTGACCGGTGAATTGACCCATATTAAACATTCCAAGGATTTTGATTGAAATTTTTCTACTTTGCAACCTTTAAGGGCAAATTTATTCTCAATATTTTTGTTGGTTCAAATGAGAGTAAAATTTTGTTATGGCGTATCCTTTTCATATGTTCTCAAGGAAGGAATTGTTGGAATAACTGGATCAAGCGAACAAAATAACATATGGTTTTATGTGATCAATGCACAAGATCACGATGCTTTAAAATTAATAACGAAAACCGCACATAACAAAATGACCAACACCTCTATTTACATTAACCTTAACTTGTTTTCTAAGCTATCTAACTCCTAACAATAAGGAAACAAATCTTAACAAATCCCTAACAATTATCTTGATTAAATACATGAACTTAAATAGTTCACTAAGAATTATCTCATAATTGAAGCTCGTCTTTATCCTTTTCTTTCTTGATTTATTTCACTTGCTTCACGACTTCAATCCTTGAACTTTCGTAATTCAACCAAACCAATCCTTTCACTAACTAAATTTAAATTCTCTAGTCTTCTTCTTAATACTAATTTGTTCCTCCTAGATCTTGAATTCCCAACAAGATCCATCTTTGGTCCACTGATCCATTAACAAACTTTGATTTCTTGCACACAACTAGAGTCATAACTTGCATCATTGCTTCTTACTTATTCTCGAAACCATTAGTTCTAATCATCATCATGATAATCACTACCATGATTTTCATCTTTTCTTCATGTTGCTTACATCTGATTCTCAGCTCACGCAATGATTTCCCTTTGGCTTGCTTCTCTTGTTGACTTCACGTCTTTTTGCTCATTGTTTCTTTTTGTCTTGTGACCTTGTTTTTCTTGTTTGCTTCACACAAACAAAACCCCTTTTTTTCATACAACTTGGATCGCAACAATTAATTGTTTGTTTCCCTTTTCCTATTGTTTTTCCCTAGCAACACACAACACCAAATATCCACTTTTTTCTTTTCTCCTCGACAACTTTACACGCTATTAGTTTTTTTCTCAATTGCGATCTGCCTTGCTTTTCAGCTGTGGTTGGCCTCAATACTTTAATAATAAAAATAATAATGAAAACGACACATAATACTAAATACTATGACCCTACACCTATTTATATCAACCTTAACTTGTTTCCTAAGCTAAATGAAACAAATCAAAACAAATCTCTAACAATTATCTTGACTAAACACATAAACATAAATTAATCACTAACAATTATCTTGACTAAATTGAAGACAATATCTATCCTTTTCTTTTTGATTTATCTCATGTGCTTCACGTCTTCAATCTTTGAGCTTTCACGCTTCAACCACACCAACCCTTTCACTAATTAGTATTGAATCCTTCAAGAATATCGGATTTGTTTTACCGCGTAAAAGTTAAAATTTCTTGAACTTTCAAGTACTCCTTTCATCCCCAGAAAATGCTACATTTAACTTGACATGCTTCATAAAATTGATCTTTCACAGAAAGACAAATAACCTTAAGTAAGATAAATTTGTAAAAGTTTATACACCAAAAGTCCAAAATCAATCTCATGAGCATCTTTTTTTGCCAATTGTCTTGTGACCCTCTAGAACATGTCATACATGTTGCATATAAATTGTAAAACTCAATTATTAGGAAATGACATGTTTATCCCTTTCGAGTTTTGTCTTGATGTCATTAGCTTTGTTTCTAAAGATTCCTCTTATAGTGGAGGGTATCTTGAACATTTGAGTTGATTTTTCTTTTATTTTCTTTTCGTACGTCGTGTCCAGTGCCTTGTTGAAAATTTAGATAATCTTCAGGCAAAATTTTTTTATCCCACCAGCAAACACCCAATGAACCTTCACTGCCATCTTCTTCAATAGTGACTCAAGACTGGGAAATATTTGAGTAGTTAAAATTTCATGCATCTTTCGATTTAAAGTTTTAATTGGATTCCAAAATATATAGTTTTTCTCAATCTTAGTCCAAAGTAGATGTTTTTGGGTAACATTAAGGTTCTAAACTATTGAAAACGTTGACGTCTGGGTTGACTCTTAAGTGAGTTCTTTATTGCATACTGAAACTATTTTACTCTAATTGCATCAACTGAATTATACCACATAGACTACATTTGTAATATACTATGTACTTGTTGAAGCATATTTTGTTTAGTTTATTTAATCGGGGTGCTATTGCTATTTGCTAGTGAATATATATTGCACTCGGTGGCACGTATGAAATGTATAGATGAAGGTGAAGTCTTGTCCGTTTTATGAGTCTTTCAACACATAAAATTTCACCGAATTTTGGTTAATGTCAAGGTGGTTGTCATATTTGTTTTTAATTTTATTATTTTACGCCTTCGCAGTGACTAGGCATATGGAAAATTGCATGGGTCATATTTGTGGTTTTTAAAATTTTATTTCAAAATACAAAAGGTGAATCTTGAAGCAACCATAAGGTTGTTAATTATCATGTGACCTATAAGTTAAAATTTTACGTTGTGAAAACATCTTGTAAAAATTACTAGGTAAGGATGTACATCAGGCTTAAGAGGCATGACAACCTTAGAACTCTTTTGTTTAATCAGATTATTGATTTCATATAAACACGAGAAATATTTTAATTTGATAATGAGACCAAGATTCACAAAGCCATTCAGTAATAATGAAATCTAAAAGCCTTAAATTTATATAACTCAAAGTTCTTATCCAATGATGAACTAAATTACAAGGCGCTATTTGTGACAAAAGTACAAACAAATAACTCTTTAAGAACTCACTTAAAGGATAACACTAAGAGTTTATCTAACACTTGATCAATCTATAGTAGGATTTCTTTGACTTGATTTTCCCACATAAACAAGACCCTAAATTATCACAATCTATTCGAGGGCCAATCCACTATTCAAGATGTGCAATCATACAGTGGATACCAATTTCTCGCACTTAATATGATTTTGTTTGACGGAAAGTGGAGTCGCTCTTATGTCAGTGTAGCAGCTAATCTTTGTATTCATGACTCGTATTTATGGTTAACAACTCACTTATATTAAATAGTTGTTTCTGACATCTTGTTTATATTTGCTTAATATTGTCGGCACACATCTAATGCATCTTCTTAAATGTTGGAGTAGTAGGTTGCTATGGATCATCAATGACAACTTTATCTGTTGCAACTAAGTAAGCAATGACATCACAAACTGACCCATTAATTGAAACTCGTGTCAACATCAATGAGCCCATCATCGTTAAGTTACCACTTATGGTTTTTCCATTGATACATTTGTCAACTATCGACATTTATAACCGTACTTGGTTGTTCTTTCAATGATTTAATTCTTGTATAAAGAGATTCATTTGGTCTGTTATAACTACGAGTTAACATGAATTCTTATTCCTAAAACTTTTTAAGTTTAGTCATATTATAGTTTCGTATAAGCACCCTAAACACTTTAATTTGATAGTAAGATCATGATTCAAAAAGCAATCTAGAATAACAAAATCTAAAAACCTTACATTTTAATAACTCAAAATTCATATTTAATGAAGAACTTGAATTGCAAAAGTTTTCTATATGATAGAAATACAAACAAACAATTCTTTAAGAACTCACTCCGAGAAAATAATCCTAGGAGCTTATGAACACTCACTCAACCTATAATAGAAATTCTTTCACTCACTTTTCTCACCTAAACAAGTCCCTAAATTATTGCCATCTATTGGAGGGCCGATCCGCTCTATAGTTTTACGATGAATACCTACCAGGCTTGCCTTAGAATGGTTATGTTTGACGGAGAGTGGAGTTGCTCTCATGTCAGTGTAGAAGTCGAGCTTTTATACATTACTCGTGTTTGTGGTTGACAACTCACTTATTCTGAATAATCGTTCCTGACATAAAAGATCTTGTTCAGATTGGCTTAATATTGTTGGCATGCATCCAACTTGTCTTCTTTAATGTTGGAGTAATGAAGTTTGAATTTTTAATTTAAATGATACACCAAGTGAACATTTTAGTTTGAGTAAATTCTTGGTAAGTTTGGGCACATGATCTTATAATCAACTCTCTAATCTTCAACAAGAAGCAACGATATCAACTTTGATTGCTTGTGTTGAATTAAATCTAAAAATAAGTCTACAACTATTGCATGTTAAGCTTGAGACTCGGCTTCTTTTGGTAAAATCTGAATCTCAAAGCAGGATTCAGGACTTGATGCAAACTTACACATTAAACAACCCATGTTTAATGTTTGGTTCAATGGTTGGTTTCTACGTTTTAGTTTTGGTTTATAGTTCAGTTGGTTCAAGTTCAGAGGGTATACAACTTTGATATTGTCAGTTCAAGAAAATCATATATTCACTCATTTCATATAAACAGGAGCATACTAGATCTGTAAGATCCTTGATTTTAGCAAGGAGCGTTTACGGTTTGATTGGCTGGTTTTGATAGGATTTCTGAGACAAGTCAGTAACTATGATCTTTGGATGGTTGTTTAGGCCGGCTTATTATTCTTTTTAATTTTTGAAACACGGTTTGCTATGAGAGTTTAATAAAATGGTAGGCTTAGAAAAAGGTAACCAAAGGTTTTACTTGTTAAGTATGAAATACTTAAACCAAAAAAGCAGAAAAAACTAAGAAACATGAAATATGTGAGATTATCATACAACATACTTATAAATGTACAAATGTCGAAGTAGCGATTTATGCCTAATGTCACCTTAAAAGGTCATATTATACAACATACATAAACATTTACATATTTCAATGACTAAACATGTACAAGACTTAAATCATGTACTGGTTTAAATTTCTTTTTACAAATCTATGATTATCAAAGATTGTGCATGCATATTATGTCACTACCTTTTTCTTTTGTCCACGAGAACATGTGATCAGTATACTCGGGATCCTTCGATAATTTGCTAACAACGAGATGAGGTAGATCACAGCTTGCGCTAAGCATGTGGCCTTCAAGAGGGTTTTACACGAAACCTTAGGAAGCATGATTTGAAACTTTAAGAAAACATTACCTTCCAAGCACAAACTCTAACCAATGGAATTCCTTTCCATTCCAACACCATTTCATTCCCATTCTTTCCTTTGATTCTAATCCTGTATGGAGTTTCTCCTTCCTTCACCATTTCCATGGCTTCATTCCAGCTTTCTATGCTCATTCTTTCACCTTTTAACTCAAAAGCCTTTTGGAATTTCATGTCAAGAACCGTGTTTTCTCTTCGTTCTTCCCACTTTTCAACCCAACACTTTGATGATACAAACGGTGCAAGAAAAAGGGTCTCCATAGCTATTCTTGCTTCATTTAAATAACTAGGAAAACCCCATTCCATTGACTCGTATAAAGCATTGCAGTGTGCCAAATTCTTGTTAAAAAATGAAGAAAATTTTGAATTGTTTCTCATTCTTTCAACTTCCAGATCATCTCCAAAGGTTATGATCCCTTGGTTTTTCGCCAAAAGCCGTCTTGCTACTTCTAGAAAGCCCATAGCTTGAGTTGTCTTCCTTGCTCTTCGCGTATGTAGAAGGCCAATCATACAATTGAACGCCGTAAATTCGCTCTCTAATTTTCTCTCATCCATTTTTTTCACCATTTGTGCCATACTCATCTCTTGTACCTTCAACTTTAGACCTAAACTTCTTGCAAAGTTACAAAGATGCCAGCTTGTTTGGTTAAATTGTGAATCTTGATCTTGATCAAGTTTTATGCTTGTGATGATCATAGATTTCTTGATTCTTGCTATGGCTTCTATTACTGGAGGCCATTGAATTCCTTCACATATGTCAAAGTCAATTATGTGAACCAAGTTCACATGGGCTGGGACTGCTTCAATAATGGCTGAACCCGCCGCCAAATGAGCAAATCGTACATAAGGAAAGATGTCATAGAACGCTCTAAATGCTAGATTAAAGTTGCATAAAGACTCTTGAAAAAGGTATGATTTTTCTTGATCATCTTCACGCTGGAATAAGTTGAAGGCTATGCGTTCGAGTGGTGACCCATTCGGGTTTGCCTTTTCACTTATGCATTTCACAATCACTTTAGCAAGTTCTTCTTTTTCCATTTCAATAGCTTCTGCATAAGCCATGAGTAGATTCTTGATTCTTGTATGGTAATCAAACTCCATGGTTTCATCTTTTACATAACCCGAAGCCTCCTCCATCCTTAGATCATCATCACATAACCATCTACATACGTCGTCAAACCTCTCCGTGTTAACCAATGAACTATTAAGCATATCAACATGATCATGACCCGTATCATTAGATAACACAGGGAAATTGACTGATGAAACCGACGAATTTTCAGGAGTGGTGGTGACTGTAGAAAAAACATCATGGTCATGATTTTCATAAGCTTCCATTATTGGATTGCATTGATCAAGGTTTAAGTGACAATAAGAGTAACATGGCCAAGAAGGTTGAAGCAGAAGCTGAGATAACACCATGATTATATCAATTTAATGATGATGATTTCAAAGTTATGTTCAGAAAGAGCTGTGTGGGTTTGAGTTATATATGATGATTTTGGGGTGTTTCTTTGTACATCTTAATTATTTATTGAAAAATGCCAAGAAGTAAAGTTAAAACTGGCGTTACAATATTTGAATTTGAAGCCAGTTAGCTTCTTAAAGTAGTCATTTTCGGTATGCAACCATGTTTTTATAACGTGGAGTTTCTTCGAAGGGGGCCACGCGGCTCGGTACCCCTCATGTGTACATGTTAAAATGATTAAAATCATTATAAAATAATTTTGTTGGATAACCACATCTTGATATAATAATACATTGAGAAAGGTGAATTCTGGAAGCAGAAAATTCAACCAATAAACATATAACATGCATGTCATAGTCTTGTGATTAACGTACCGACTGAGTTTTAAATTTGTTGTCTCATGTGCAGACAGTCCTGTACTCAATTCAAGCACTGTCATCGAAGATTCATGTCCAACCACACGGGTTCTCGTAGCAACAAGGCTGAAATGAACTGTAAACAAGAACATATATAGATAGATATATTTCATTACATGAACAAATCAAGAATTAAGAGAAGGTGCAGATATTGTAGGGTAATCTTGATGGGTTACCGGGTTATGGGTCAAACGGGTCAAGTTTAGAATAAGTCAAAAAGACGTGTTTCTTTAAAGTTAGTTGAGTCCAAGTCTTCCTAGTAATGTCATGTTTTTCGGGGGTAGTTGTTTACTTATTCTCTTGTGTTCATGTGTAGTATTTTGGCTATCTAAACAATCAGTTTGTTGAATGAATTAAGAAAACATTTGAAGCAGTTAGCAATTCTCCACATTATTTTTTTATACTTTTTTTTGTGAGTTTGTGAGTCTGTGTTTTGGGTCTTATCCAACATATATTAGAGGAAGAAAATTAAAATTAATAAGGATGTCATTTACAATAACCATATGCTGATGCAGAACAGATTGAGATTAATCATATATAAGCCTAATAGAATAAAACAATGCACTTTATATTCATAATAAACAAGTAAGGTTACACCACTTAAGGAGTTTGCAGGGAACCAAACTCTTCATATGGATATTATTTCTAATATGCCAAAACGGTTACTTAGAGCGAAAATAGCCACATAGGATTTGTGGGTCCCATATAAAGTGTTGAACACAATATTGTTAAATTTCCAAGTTAGTTAATATCCAAAAAGTTGATTAATTTAAAAAAGGTAAAAAGAAGAAAGAACTCATCCTTGGAGAAGAAATGAACAAGAATCTTGATTGAGAATTTAACAATATAATATAAGAAAGGATAACCAAAAATAATTTCTTTAGATGTTAACTTGCTTCAATTTCTAGATTTTTAAACCCCAATTTTAACTTTTTTGTTGACATTTTTCAACCAAGAAAAAGAGTATAAAAACACCCTATAGTCATGAGTCATCATATATAAAGAAGCACATGCATTATGTATGACTATCTCTCATACTTTCAAAAATCATATTAACATAATCATGTTGTAGTCAGAACCCATGTTTGAGCTCATGTCCAAATCACTCTTAATTTGACTCAATATTAGATCAAAGTGATCAAATGATGCAGTCGGAAACAGAGAGATAGATAATTGAACCTGTTGATTCAACAAGAATACCAGGAACAATCCTTCCAACTATCGTTGATTCACAAAGAATGCCGATAATTAGGGTTTTCACTAACACACAGTGATAGAGAGAAAAACAGATTTTTTATAAAACTTCAATAATATTTCTCCCATTTCTTACAATCATATAAAGAAACAAAACCAAATTCGAATGGGCCACAAAACACAAACGGGCCGAAAACTGGGCCTAAAGCAAAGTCCAACAAAATGTAAAAATAAGACAAAAATTGAAATAACTCCTAAAATAAGCCGTTTTTGGGCCGAAACGATGACCCAAACCGCCTACGGTCGTTTTGACTGGTCGTGGGCCCAAAACGGAGACTTCTAGCCCAAGTTAGGGCCATTTCAGTGAAGCCCCTTTTGATAAGCGATCTTGGGCCTCCAAAAAGACTAAAGCTTGCTCATCCACACTTGGGTCTGCATCATCAAAACATGGACTTTTTCACAAGTTAGAAGCCACAGGCCTATACATATAACTAACATGACAGATTAGATGTCAAGCCAATCATTATTAATAAATCAGCAAGTAAAACTCACGAAGATCACACCGATCATATTAATAGTCTTAATAAACCAAATCTATACCAATAAGAAGTTTGCAAAAAATCAAAGTGTCCGTATGGTTAACAAGTATAAGCTATCTCATAACAGGTTAAATAATCAGTCAAAAAAGTAATAAAAAAAACATATTACGTGCCTGTGGATCCCACAGACAAGAAGCTGCCACAGTATCATTCACAATAAACTTAGAAACATTAAGATTATAACAAGAGAGACTGGAAAAGTTTGTAAGAAACCAAAGAATGCTCATGATGTTAGCAATATGTCAACATTATGTATAAAAAATTAAGATTAAAAGAAACAAATGCAAGCAGACACAACATCATTCAACCAACAAGTTAATAGCCAATTACCTCTATGATTGGATACCAACAAGATCAAATATATATGTTTATATAAATATTTGTTCCTTGAAGGGATATGGGCCTAAAAACCCCGCTAACGGGCTAGGCCCATAACCATAAACTGGCCCAAAGGCCCATAAACACCCAAAAGGCCTCCAAAGGTCAAGGGACCCATACAAAGCATAACACCCGCCACCAGGCGGCAGCCCTTAATCTCCTTGCTCAACCAGCGCCAACCAGGCGCTGGTATAAACATAAAAGGTGACACTTGCCAAGCGCAAAGACCGGCCAGTGAAAGACCAGCGCCAACAAGGCGCTGGATCCACCATCCAGGCAACGTCCCGCCTACCAGGCGGGCGAGCCTCATCACTTGAAGCCAAAGCTCCTAAGGCAGTAGTCACTATACTGACCCCGGCTAAGATAAAACACAAGTAATGAAACCCAAAGAGGCACACCATAAGACCCCGTGAGGGCGTCCACAGCAGAGCGCTAGCACTCACAGGGAAAATGTGCACACTGCCAGAAAGTGACCCCTCACCAATGAGGTGAGGACACGTCAGCACACGCATTCCTCCACTACCAGGCCGTTATAACCACCCGTGACGTGTACACTAAGGCCACGTGCGTGGCGCGTGGCGTTAAGCGTGCACACTCACACGGATGAGTATTGAGCCAATAGACAGGCGCCACCTGTCCGTCCCATATGAGGTCACTTGGCCCGGCCCAAGGAGAATGTGTGGGAGTCAGTGCACAGGCCCACTAGGGTTTTCACCTTTGGGAAACTATAAATAGGAGGTCTCCATCTCCTTCACAAGGTATTATCTCATCATCACTCAATTCACTCAAACACTCATACTCCTTCCCTCTCGATACCTTCTTCCCAAGAACTACTTACTTATTCTAACGCCGGAGGGTGGTCACAAGGAGAACCACCAACCTCTCCTCCTTGTGACGAGTCTAACGGCTTTGTTTTGCAGGGATTACCCGTGACGGATCGGAGCTTTACCCACTTATGACTGAAACTTGGGCTTAACCATACCCGGTTGAACTCGTGTTTCTTCATTCCTTTTATTATTGGATGAAAACATTTTATTAAACAAAGCAAAGTTACAACCATTTTTATATAAGTTGTAAGTTTGAGTAGAGAGATAGTTTAAGTAAAAGTTGTTTGACCTTTTTCAGGTATGAAAATTTTGTATACAGAGAGATGTACAGCTTAAAGCATTATGAGATGCTAAAATTGAAGTCTTTAGTATCGTTGATCAAGTACTTATAGTATAAAAGGCATGATCAACAATGCATGAGGGCTTCACGGAGACACTGTTGGAACTAGATCGATTGTGTGTCATGATCACATTGAGGTCAAGCCCACATAGCAACCTACATTATAATCTGAATACAAAGATAAATATCCACTTAATCTGAGAGTAATTGTAGTATTCAGAAAGAAAAATGATTGTTTAACACTTTAGAACTTTAATGTTAAATAGGAATGGCATAACTGTCCAACCACAAGAAACTCCAAGCAAATAATAACAAATAATGCGATCTGTAAGTTGTTAGTTTCATCCAAATTCTTATTCTTATATTCAATTTATCTTTTCTGCTGACTTATTTTAACAGAACTGATATATAAACATATCAAGAAACACCCCAAAAAGAATCTAAATTTAAAGGCACAAAGTTCTCTACATTTAGCTTGAAATTCATCATCAAAAAAATAAAAAGATGATGCAAACCGAGCTACTAGTTCATACAAATTGGTCAATTCAATCATATTTTCATTCATATCTTGATTATTACGAGTGACCATGAATTTCTTTCTTCAATCAACAGCACCATTTATTGTCACATTTGCTGATGTCAAGGAAGAATCCTATGATGTCACTGAACCCAAATCCCAAACAGACCTCCAAAATCTACCAAAATGTGTATGCAGATGCAATATCAATGGGGCAGATAGAGCTAGCAAAAGTGATTGTGAGATGCATAAAATGGAAAAATAAACCCCATAGGTCAAACCATAGAAGAATAGCCATGCAGATGCAATGTCAATGACCATGACCAAACTCCTATATATATAGAGCTAGATGATATGAAAAGATACATAAAAACACAACTCGAATATGAACCAATCAATCATAAACAGAAATAAAAAATATCTCTAACACGGTTTTTCTGAGTTATCTCATGTCTGCTTGTGTGTAAAATCAAGATGCAGAATCTTGATAGTTAGCATGTATTGATCTATACAAAACTATTTACTGATTATTATGTAGATCAGAAAAAATTATTATCATCATAAAAGAAACCGTCGACAGCAGGATTCGAACCTGCGCAGGCAGAGCCCAACAGATTTCGAGTCTGTCTCCTTAACCACTCGGACATATCGACAAATACACTAAAAGCTCTACTTTAAAAATATTAAATCAAGAATGTCACAGATTGATGATATACATAATTTAAATATATTAACAATAATAATAATATAATTATTTTTAAATATATTTTGGACCTTTTAGATAATGCTTTGTAAATTTCTAAAAACTACATTAAATATAAATTTTATTCTAATATAAAATTTAGTATTTTTTTATAACAACGTAAAACGTAAAGTTTTTTAAGATTTCGATTATATTGTTTTGGCGTGGTTTGTTAGATATAGATTTTGTTCAAAACCGATCCAACGCACTGACAAAACCCCCTAGTTATTAATATCAAAACAATTAAGTGTAGATACCTTTAGATGATTACAATCTAACTATAGATATTAAATTATTAAAGTCATCTTAAGCTATAATCATTTTAAAAACCTGTAAGAATCACGACTCACACATATTAATACTTTTATTTATAGCTACACCAACTACTAATCTCTCTCATGTTAGGATTTAGACCACGATGTTCTTAACTCTTACGATTAAACTAGCAAACCAAAAATAAAACTCATATCTAATTCAACCACTTTTAGATCTACTTCGAAGTTTGAACACCACAATCTCAACCCATATCCGAATGGCCAAACCTTTACTTAGAGAGAAACAAAAAACTGGTTTGAAAACCAAAACCGACAACCCAACCTGGCTGTCAAACTAGTTTCATTAAAAACGGTTCCAAACTCAGCTAACCCGAATGTTTGAGATCGTCTCTTAACCCTATCAGATAAAATCGGTTTCAACGTGGTAAAACCTAAACAGTTTCGTTTTCAACTAGGAAAAAGTGTTATAGGCTATACTTGGGCCGGGAATTACACAGAATAAAAACCTAGCCCAAACTTGATGACCTGCTGGCCCAATCAGTAGAAATAGGTTTGCAGGGTATAAAAACACATGCTCTAGGGTTTATCAGACGGAACGCATACGCTTGTGGTAGTGCGGCACTAGGAGTTACCGTCGGAGAGGAGCAGCGTAGAAGAAGAAGAAGTTCACCGGAGATTCAGATCTCCCGCCGGAGACCGCAACCATGGTACAATTTCTGTTTCATTCCGTCAATTCGATGTCGTATTCACAGTTCTTTTGTATGTTAGGTTTCTTGTACCGTTGGTACTTTTTACATAATTGTTTGCTCATCAGATTGCTAGCATTCGATTCTGTTATGTTTATAGGGTTTTGCCGTTGAACCATGTTTCTTGTGTACGAATTGATCTGAATTGATGTGTATAATCTTCCATTTTCGTAGTAATATGATACTATTGCTTCTATGTTTCGTTTGTATCACTTAGGGTTTCAGTTGATTTGTGATGTCTAGTATAAGACCCTTGAATATGGTTGTCATTGACTGTTTATCAATTCTAGAAATCTTTAACCTTGTTCATAAAATGATTAAGGACCTTGCTGTTATTGAAGCTCAAATTAACAGAAGTTAGGATGAATTAATCATTGGTTTTTCCTCTTTGTGTTGCTCTATCCTTTTACTGCTTATTTTGCAACCTGTTAGAAAAGGATGTTTGAAGACTTTCTTATTTATTAGTTGATTTTTTGCTGATAAAATCTTTGTTCTTTTTAAAGGCTAGAGGTTTGAAGAAGCACATGAAGAGGCTCAATGCCCCAAAGCACTGGATGCTTGACAAACTTGGTGGTGCTTTTGTAAGTTGATCATTCTTTTTTTTTTACTATTTTATATGTTTTTATTTTTAGTTTTTACTTCTTGAATTACTAATTTTTTGTTTAACAGGCTCCTAAACCATCATCTGGACCTCATAAATCTAGGGAATGCTTGCCTTTACTTCTCATATTGAGGAATAGGTTGAAGTACGCCTTGACTTACCGTGAGGTTCAATCTATTTTGATGCAACGTCATGTTCTTGTTGACAACAAGGTTCGGACTGATAAGACATACCCTGCTGGTTTCATGGGTTAGTGTACTTATCATCTTTATGCTTATGATGTCTTTGTTTTTCCTTTAACAAATAATAATAAAGAGATATTTTTTATGCCCTGTGTGAACAGATGTTGTTTCCATCCCCAAGACCAATGAAAACTTTCGTCTTCTTTATGACACGAAAGGTAGATTTAGACTGCACTCAATCAGAGATGAGGAGTCGAAGGTTTGTAACTTGCTCTAAATAATGTTAAAATTTCCCAACCGGGGTTAATTTTAACTGTTTCTTTAATGAAGCTGTTCAAATGAAGTAAAGCATGTACTGGTTAAACATTATTGAGTTAAAGGCTTAAAGTATTATGATAAGGCCATCTTAACTTCTAATTCACAAGTAATTGTATTGAATTTGTCATGTTTACTTTTCATATAGTATAATTTTTTTCTGTTTTCAATTTTGTTTTTGCAAAACGCTATGTTAACAACCAAAAAAATGTTTTTTTTTTGTAGTTTAAACTGTGCAAGGTTCGCTCAGTCCAGTTCGGTTCAAAGGGCATTCCATACATCAACACTTATGATGGCCGAACCATTCGTTACCCTGACCCACTTATCAAAGCTAATGACACCATCAAGCTTGATCTAGATACATACAAAATTGTTGATTTTATCAAGTTTGATGTTGGCAATGTTGTTATGGTAACTGGTGGAAGAAACACTGGGCGTGTTGGAATCCTTAAGAACAGGGAGAAACATAAGGGCAGCTTTGAAACAGTCCACATTCAAGATGCTACAGGCCATGAGTTTGCTACCCGTTTGAGTAATGTTTTTACTATCGGAAAGGGTTCTAAACCGTGGGTGTCTTTACCCAAGGGTAAGGGTATCAAGTTAAGCATCATTGAGGAGGCTAGAAAGAGGCGTGCTGCCCAAGATCCTGTTGCCTAGGCGATAAGATTTTGCTGTCGTGTTTATGATTTCAGGTTGGGATGTTTTTTTGTTGCTTTATGTTTTGACAGTTATCAGTTATGTTATACTTTTGGATGTTGTTGGTTATAAAATGGTAAGCTTTCTTTCCATGTTCTTTAATGTTGTCATCAATTATAGCATAGGAGTAACTGAATCAAATTACGCCACATTCCAATGTTGAATACCGTTGCCATATTTCAAAACTTGAACAATAAAACTGTAATTCCAGTTGTGATCAAGAGACGTTTATTCAGAAATTGTTTAGTACATAAATCCAATATGCATATTTGAGATGAAAAAACCTGTAGAAAAGAAGGGTGATGTAAGACCGTATTCGCTTCTGTTGGTTGAAATCACTATCAATCAATGCATTCCTTAGTCCCTTATTCAAATCCTGTGTCTTTATCCTTACTTCCCCCAGTATATAATGCAAAGATGATTATATCATAGGGATTTTATTTCATTCTTGTCTATCTTTATATGACTTTTGCATTGATATATATGGCGTTTCTTGAAACTTTTACATAACAATTAGAATGCCTATCTATCTTGATAAATTTGACAGTGCACCTGCTAGGGGTGCAAACGAACCGAGCCGAGCCCGAGCTCGTATGGGCTCGAGCTCGGCTCGTGATGGCTTAGGAGAGCTCGAGCTCGGCTTGTTTCGAGCTTTTTTTTAAAGCTCGAGCTCGGCTCGGGCTCGGCTCGTTTATTTATTTAAATATTATTTTTAATGTTTTTATATTTATATTTGATATATATTTATAATTATATATTTTATATATTACATTATTCATATTATTTAATTGTTTTTTATATAATAGATATTATTTATATATTATATTTAATAAATTAAATAAAAATATATAAATAAAAAGCTCGTTTAGGCTCGCGAGCCGGCTCGAGCTCGATACGTGAAGCTCGGGCTCGGGCTCGATAACTAAATGAGCTTTTTTTCAAGCTCGAGCTCGGCTCGGGCTCGTGAAAGCTCGGCTCGTTTCGAGCTTTTTATCAATCCGATCTCGAGTAGCTCACGAGCAGCTAAGCTCGTTTGCACCCCTAGTACCTGCATAGTTATAGCTTAAATCAACTTATCCTTCGCTTAAATTATTGTTTACTTCCTCATTTTATAAATATGTTAATCCATCTTTTAGTGACTACCCTCTTATAAATGTCCTTTCATTCTCTAGCATTCTAGCTAGAGCTGTACAAACTGGTTATTTATCCCAGTTTGGTTTTTGGTTCTGGATCCTGACCGGTTTTAAGTTTGGATTATGAAATGTAAACCGCTTTGTGTTATAAATTAGTTTTCGGAGAGGGAAGTAAACTTTTAGGTTTGTTCCGGGTTACATCTGTTTTCTTTTTCCAAGTTACATTTGTTTTCTTTTTTTGGTTCTTTACGGTTTTGGTTTTATATAAGTTTGATGGTGGTTTACAAACCGACAGGTTCGGTTCAACCCTAGCTAGTTTTTGCTAAACTAGTTTTAATACATGTTTTGGTTCATATAAATTTTCTGGTTTGGGTCCATGCACTTGTTTTTTTACACCTCTAAACTGCATAGTTAAAAAAGAGTAATGGTAACGTAGCCTTTGTAGGAACCATTCATATAAAATAAAACTTCAAACAATTTTTATTAATATACTCAATACAAATGAACATAAATAAACGATTACAAATATCTTTTACAATGGTAAAGTTACAGAAATAGATGAACAGAAATGTAAAAGCTGAGGATCGTGTTCAACAAGGAGCCCTTAAAACAAATTCCGAGCCTCCCATGAGAACTCGTTTTGTTTCCCAGGGTACAACAGCCGAAGCAGTTTGTACTGCCGGGATTGATCTAAAACCCGAACTTGTTTGTAGAAGAGAAACCAGAGAGATTGAGGAAGATAAGAGAACCTGTTTTGCTGCAGGTTTCGAGTTGTGTTGGTATCTTTTTCTTCTGAGGTACCCTTAGTATTTATAGTGGAATTTGAACCATAACAGCCACCCAGACATTACTCAGTCATTAATCCGAAATCGTAACTGCTCATTTAATTCATCATTAACAGTCGTCGGTTTCGGTCAACGAGTAACGGAAATTAACTGAAATTAAGCTTATTTTTAATTTTAAGCTTATTTTTCTCTGACGATCTTTTACTAACTGAAATTAACCCCGTTAGTTTTTTTATTATGAAGGGCCAACTTTGAGCCATTTTTCAACTCCGTCGCCGTCCAGCCTTTATCAGGTCCATTTTTTGGTGTCTAACCTTCATCGTCACCCGAAATATACTTCCAACGAGTCAAGTGGTGGATATTGACGGGTTTCAGGGTGCAGAAGTTTCAGATTGACGGACCTGATGATTGATTTTAACGTTGTATTTGGTGTTTTGACCATATAAGTAGTCCACTTTATCAAGAAACTAACGATATTAACTCTCAGTTAAAAAGGGATCGATGGACGGAAAATAAGCTTACACTTAGAAGTGTCTGTAAACATTTTTTAAGTTAATATTAATCCCGACCAATAAATGAAAGTTGAGATTATTAAAATCAATAACCCTAATTTCTATAGTTACATTAGCAAAATTTAAATAATGAAATCATATTTTTTTATAAAAAATTGTCAACTCTTGCAACAAACCAAAAAAATCCTTAAATTTGAATGTAAATAAATTAAACTAAAATCTAAAAAGTTATAAGTAATTTTTTTAGAGCATGGAAAGGAATTTGTACTCATATTTCTAAATTATTTAAAAGAATTAATTTATTAATGTTTATTATCTTTGCTTCAAAAACTACGTTAAAAGGACAAGACAAGAAAAGTAACAATGAGGGTAGATCTTGTCTTCCTCATCTCTAGATGTCCCGATCATCATCATATCATCATTTTCTCTCATGCCCATCTTTTCTTCTCTCTCCTTCAATTCGATTTTCATAGTTGTAGTATGAATCTTATTAAACTATGATTATACTAAAAACCTACTATACCAGTGACGAACCATGTATATATATATATTTTACTTTCACATGTACTAGTGTATAATAATTACCTTTTCATTTACCGGTGTATTAGAAACAACAGGAAATAGAAACTTGAAAGAAAGTTATTTTAATTTTTAAAGAGAAACAAAATAAAATGCAAAGGTACTTTTATTTTTCGCATGGATTAATAATGAATGTCACGGTTGAAGTGTTTGACCAAATCGGAAACACAAGTAGAGAGGGTATAAAGGCAGGCTGCAACTGTGAAACACTGCACGTTGTCCCCGTCTATGGCGTCCTTATCACCAGCTGTGATGTTGACTCAAACACCAAATATGAAAACAATAAATAAAGGATTCTGATACGAAGATACCTACTGTTATAAATCAACTATTAGATTATACTAGTATTTAACCTCACTCGTTGCGTTGTGGGGGTAAACCGTGTCAAATAATATCAATGACACACCGTCTCTAGCATCCACCAACACCAAAAAAGCTCGTAAAACAAAAAAAATAAAAATGAACGTATGTATGTATGTATGTATGTATGTATGTATGTATGTATGTATGTATGTATTTTTTATGTATGTATGTATATATGTCATTAAAAAAAGTTAGTTTCTCTCTATTCTCTTTATTTCAACTAATCTAGCAGAGATATTCTGAGGATCAAACAAAAAAATGACCAAGTTCATACCGCTACTCAGACAAAAGTTTGGCAGGACTAAGGGTCAAGAAACTCCCTAAAGCACCCCGTAGTTTTGCTGATGCTTTACACTCGCATTCCTTTCCAAAAAATTTTAAACTTCTTTTAATTGTCGATATGATCTTAATGTATTTGACTTCACATGTGTAGTGTACCTTTTATTGATATATGTATTGTTCCTTTCAAAACGTTGTGTTTGACTTAGTTACTACACATCTAATAGTTATTAGTTATATTAAACTTGTTATCACATTTCTAATCCATCGTTTCTGTGTTAGATGTTTAACAAGATTTACTGTATCCATAGTGGATTATCCTTTAACCTCCTTTGCTTTTGTCATACCTCAATATCCAATTTTACCACCATTTATGGGGATTTCATAGAAATGTCAACTTGGTGTTTGGTGGCACTGACACTATTTGTGGTGGTGTGATTACACCATAACATATTTCTTTTTATTGCTCTAACATAACTAGGATACATGTTTTTTTACTTGTATGGACAAGGGGTGTGTACGACCACCTCTCCACTGGTGCATTCAAGTCTACAAGCTTGACGCGCATACCATTCTATATACATATCAAATTATGGATATCTATCATTGTTAGCTTAAGGGTATCTCATGGCTGGCATGATATGTTCTTTTTACTTGATGTGTATTAGTGCATCGTCAACAAAGGGCTTACGACACTCCTCTATTCACCACCCTAGTAGCAACCCTTCTCCTCCCATCTTCTCATGATCCGTCACCTGATGACATCCGTGCTCACATACCTACTCCTCTCTCTTTCCATCCACACTGAAGCCAAGGATCCGCCACACCCTTCATGCGGCTCATGAACGCCTGTTGGAGCTGCTCTTAGTACTTTACTAATCATATTTCTTAAGCTTTTCTATGTTCTAATTGTCAATTTGATATTTTGATATCATATACTTTTATTCTAAATAGTGTTATCATAAGGCTCTAATATGCTATTACTTTGACCGAATATAACTTATATTTGATACCTTTAAATGGGACAGATTTCCAAAAATTTATTAAAATCTAGTCAATTTTGTTATTGTGATAAAAGTATTTAAAAAGAATAGATTTAAGTAAAACTCTTGTTATAAGGTAAAGTCAAATATATTGTTAAACCTTGTCTATTGGATTATTTTCTTAAATTAACCTTTTGTAAACTAAAACTTTTACTTCTCCTTTTTATTAAAAAATTAAAGAAACTCATAAATGATTTCACTTTGAATATACATAGTTTTCGAATTATATAATAACAATATAACAAAATTGTTTTTGTGATAAAAAAAGTTGTAGGTTTTTCTAATGGTGTTTAATTAAAGTTCGAATCCAAGTATGAGCACTTTACATTATAAAGTGTATTTTAGTTTATTATATTGTCATTACATTCGATTATTGTTATTTTATTACAAGCTTGTTGGGCATTTACTTTGTACTTGTTTTACCTGTTTGTTTCTCATTTAATTTAATTGTTATTATTCCCTATCCTAATAATATCAGTGATTGTCCTGTTAAAATTTTTACAAGTAAAAGATATTAATTTATAAAAGTAAGAAAAATTACCGTTCAAAAATTAAAAAAGTTGTATTTGTTATTTTTGCTACACAACACGTTAAGCTCAATCACGTTTTCTCTTTCTTTGCAAAAGATTAAAGATTTTTTTTGAGAATTTGAGATATGGGGTACTGCAATAAAAAAGATTTAGACTTAGAATGATTTTATTAATGTAACGAGTGACCTAATTCAGTATAATTTATTTATCAAAGAATCTTTAGTTTTAATGAAATTATATTTTTTCTTGTCTTCTGAGTTTAATATTACTAACATATGAGTCATTCCAAGTTAAAGGTGTTAAATCTTACGTATGGTATCAGTGATTTGATTTTGATCCTTGCCTTTCTAAAACTTTCACCTTTGTTGTATTAATTTTATAACATATCATTATTATTGCTAGTGCTATTGTCGTTATTGTTAGAGCGTCCACGATTCCAGGATAAAGTGTTTTTGTGTGTTTTTAAACGAGAAAGAGTTTGATGTGAATGAAAGAGATGATTAGATGGAAAAGAGAAGGGGTGTGATAGTTTATACCTAAGAACGTGAGATGTGAGTGGAAGGTAGAGGAGAGAGAGAGAATGTTATATTATTTAGAGTAAATTATCATTTGCATCCCTAACGTTTCTTAATTTTAACCACTTGCAACCTCGCGGTTTTAAAATTGTCATCCGGCCCCTGACGTTTCATTTTTATTTCCATTTGACCAACACACTGACGACATTAGATTTTTCCGTTAGTTTTTTTGAAATGATAAAAATACCCTTATTTATTAAACAAAATTCCCCCATCCACACCCCCACCCCTTTTATACTTTATCTTCTTCATCTTCTCCCTCTTTATGTCCACCACCACTGCCACCGCAACCACCTCTGTCATGGCACCACCACCGTCGTTGCCGCACCACCACCACTGCAGCCGTCGCTGCCCCACCAACGCCACTTCCACGACCAGAAGAACCACCACCACTCCTATCTCTTCTCTTCTCTTCTCTTCTTTTGTGTGTGTGTGTGTGTGTGATCGGTAAACCACAACCACCAAGAAGTGAAATTGTTGTTCTAGAGAACCAGATCTAGTGGTGGAAGGGTGAAACACGGTGGCGGCCAAGGGTGTTTTAGGGGCTGCGTCGGTGATGATAGGGCTGTGGTGGTGGTGATAGGGTGGCTACGGTGGTGGGGATGGGGGCTGTGGCGGTAGTGATGGGGCTGCTATGGTAGTGATGGGGCTACGGTGGTGGTGATAGTGGCTGCGGTGGTGGTAATGGGCGGCTTTAGAGGTGTGGTGATAGGGGTTGCGGTGGTGGTGATGGGTGGCTGCGGTGGTGGTGATGGGTGGCTACGGTGGTGGTGATGGGGGCTGTGGCGGTAGTGATGGGGCTGCGGTGGTAGTGATGGGGCTACGATATTGGTTGTGGTGGTGGTGATGGGTTGTTGTGGTGGTAGTGGTGATAGAGGTTGCGGTGGTGGTGATAAGTGGCTACAGTGGTGGTAATAAGGGGCTGTGGCGGTAGTGATGGGGCTGCGGTGGTAGTGATGGGGCTACTATGGTGGTGATAGTGGCTGCAGTGGTGGTGATGGGCTGTTGCGGTGGTGGTGGTGATAGGGGTTGCAGTGGTGGTGAAGGGGACTACGGTTGTGGTGATGGGTGGCTGTTATGGTGTGAAGGTGGTGATGGGCAGTTGTCATGGTGATGACCGGGTGGTTGTGGTGGTGGTGATGGGGGTGGTTGTGGTGGTGGTGATTGAAGAAGATGATGTTAATGGATGGGACTCACAAGGTTTTTTTATTTTATTATTTAGTTTTAAGGGTAGTTTCGTCTTTTTAATAGTAATTTTAACAGAAACATTAACAGTGTTAATCATTTGAACTCAAATGGAGATAAAAATGAAACGTATAGACTCAAATGAAGATAACGTGAAACGTTAGGGGGTAGATGGCAATTTTGGAACCGCAGGGATGCAACTAGTTAAAATGAACAAACGTCAGGGATGCAAATGGTAATTTACTCTATTATTTATTAAGAGATAGAGTATGTGAGATGGATAAGTGGAGAAGAGAGAAAAATATACCACCTCAACATCCGTTTTTCCCTCACTGTTAGTGATTGTCTTATAATCGACATCACTAGTATCATTATTACTTTATTAAATTCTTTATTAATTAATATTTATTGAAGGTGTTATAGATTTTAGATATTTAAATTAGAAGTTTAAGAGATGTATTTAAGATAATAAAGAAAAATTCAAATAAAAAGTATATTAAAATTAAAAAAATATAAAAAGTAACTTCAAACATCAATCTCTTTATTTAATAGTTTGAGCTCAAACTGTATGAAAGAAATTTTTTTTAATGACAAATTTATCATACCCCTACTCCTACGATACACTAAATAGTGGTGTAAACGAGCCGTGCCAAGCCGAGCCCGAGCTCGGGCTTGGATCGTCAGAAAATTTTCCTCGATCTTGGCTCGGGCTCGGTTGTTAAACTATTAAAATTATATTTTTTATAATTACTTTTATATTTGTTTATAATCATACTTTTTATATATAACATAATATATATATTATTTAATTATTTTTATCATAATTATATATATTATAATATAATTTATGTAAATATATATTTAACATGTAAGTAAGAAAATTATCGAGCTCGGTATCTGAAGCTTGGGGTCGAGCACATTTAGTAAGCGAGCCATAATGTGAACTCGAGCTCAGGCTCGTTTAAGCTCGACTCGGTTCAAGCTGATCTCGAGTAGTTTGCGAGTCGGCTTGGTTCGTTTACACCCCTAACACTAAATTACACCTGTTTGTGTATGAACCCATAATCTCTATTTTAAGAAGAAAAACCTCTACCAAGGGAGCTAGCATCACATTGGTAGGGAAGATTTTTGTTAAATGTTTATTTTAGTTATAACCATTTTTATTGATTTCTTTTCAACTTCTCTTATTTTTTAAATGTTCATAACATTTATAGAAGATATTATTTTTTATATAAATTACACCACAAAATGAGTGTTTTGTATCTATAAAACGAGTACAATATTGCTATATAAAAAGATAATAAATATTTTTACATTTTAAGCTCATATGATTTCTGTTTGTCATTGTGTCTGTAACCCAGTTTATTGTGTTTTTTTGTTAGTTATTGTGGTTTTCTAAATACTGTTATGTTTTTTCAAAATGATAAATTCTAAAAAAATATAATGGTGGAATAATAGTGTTGTGTATTTCTACCATGTAAAACACAATAATAAATTACAACTAATTAAACTAATACATAAAATAAATAATAAAATAATATAATGTCTCATTGTGTTTTTTAATTGTCATTATATTATCTTGAACACTATGAGTTTTGAAAAATAAATTGGTAAAATAATATCATTATGTATTTCTAATTGTAAAACATAATGATAGATAATAACAATTATATAATCTATAAAAATAATGACAAATATAACACATTGTATTATATTTATCACTATGTGTTTTGAAAGATATATTGGTGAAAATATAACATTGCATACTTTTATTATTGTAAAACAAAATAATAGATAACAAGTTTATATAATTTATAGGAACAATGACAAAAGTAATACAATACGTTCTAAAATGTAAAACACAATAATAAAAAATATAACAAATGAGGTAAAATATAAAAACAATGAATTGATATGTGGCACAATAAACGTATAAGACACAATGAGCTGATGTTTACAGGATGACCAAAATACTCTCATCCTCAAAATACTAGAAAGACGCGTGACACTCATAATTGTAGAACACTTGAAATCAAACTTGGATAATCTGAGAGTCGTGAAGATCATTTTCAGATCGAAATTATTCGGTCGTTCACCCGAATAAATCAATCAGATACAACTCAGACGAGATCAAGAATTCATATGTTGTGTTGTGTGAATTTTTGTGAACCAGAAGAAGAATACGAGAAGAAGTATATCACCATTGATAATCCCATTCGGTTTTGGAGGGAAAAAACTGGGAAAAACTGCCATTTGGAAGTTTAATTAATTTTATTTTTTATTTTAAATAACCATTAAAAATACATATTTCCACTCGAATTTCACATGTGAAATTCTGGAATATCGATTCGAAATGCATTTTTTAGTGAAGTCATTTTTACCAAATAAAAATGACCCCAGCCAGGGGCTCTGCCCCTTGGACCCCACCAGGGGCTGCCACCCCTTGGACCCCGCTACCAGGGGCGCTGCCCCCGAACCCCTGCCAAGGGGGCGTTGCCTCCTTGGAACCCCCATTGCTTAGGGGCTTCGGCCCTAAGAAGGTTTTCAATATGAAGATCATAATGCACTCAAACAAGCGTGCACTCCGCACCTCTAACTTGTTTGATAGATATTATGATCACATTGGTTAACAGTCAATTCAATTATACTAAAATATCTAAAAATAATTTTTATTAAACTTTTTAGATTAAATACATTTTTTACTAAAATCCTATCCAGATAATAGTTGCGCGTTTCTTTGTTTCATAATTAATTTTTAGGTGAGTCCCAATTAACTACAACTAAAGAACTTGGAGTATCTTCACCTTGCACGGGTTGCCACCAAAACATGCTTGAACACCCTCTCTCTCCTTTCACAAAATGCGTTTGATGGCCTTTGCCCCTACGTAGCCTCCCTCTTTCCTCTACATTAAATGTTGTCTCCTTCCTTTAAATTCTATATGAACTTAAAAACGCGTAAAAAATAAATTTTATAGGTACTCCTGAATAGTCTTTTTTCTAGTAGAGTCTTAAACGCTTTAACTAGTTTACAATCTTTTATCAACAAACATTGTGTAAAGAAATTAGATATAACTAAAATAGTTATTTATTATTATATCTCTAGTAGCATTTTTTTTACATCTAAAGAGCATCTCCATCGATGCATCACGAATGCTAATAGGCTTGTTCGAACACCCCTCCCTCATTGGAGTTCTCATCTTTTTCTTTACCCATTTAAAATTTTTGATGGGTTCAAACACCCAATTGGGGGCCCCATGCACATCACCCACAAATTCTTTTCTTTTCTCTCACAAACAATTTACATAATTAATAGGTATGGTGTTTGAAAAAGAGGTATTGTTAGAGGAAAATGAACATTTTTTAAGGACAAGCAAAAATCTTATGTGATATGTTTTTAGGTGTTTGAACACCTTTATTGTTAGGAGATTTTTAAAATACTACATGTCTTGTATTTGTAAGGATTTGAACTCACATAACATTCGTGGAGCGCATAACACCATATCGTTAGATCAGTAACTAATGATAAAGGGAGGCAAAATTAAACCAGGACACTCAACTTAAATTTTGTTTTTAATTTAGTGCTAGGTTAGCAACCTTTTCATTACACAAACGGAATAATGAAAACATTTTATGATTAAAATTACGTAAATGTATAGTAATGAAAAATAACAACTTAAAATTATAATTCATAAATATTCAATTACTTTTTTATACAATATTAGATATTCAATTTGTAAGTTTACAATATATATGTAAGATTAAGGGTTCCAATCTGTCTTTAATTTCACTCTAGATAATGCAATATACAACTTGTCATGTGTAAAAACCAATTGTTTTAAACCAAACCAACATCGAATAATGAATGCCCTCGGCTCCTTTTAGGGATTAAAAACTGTTTGTTTTAAACCAAACCAACACCAAACAAAAAGAAAACTTTTTGTTTGAAGGCGTCAAAATCACTTTTAGGGATGATAGGCGATTCTTAATATTATTTTCAAATATGATCTCCGCTTCTATAATATGATTGTCTAGTGATATCACCCTTGTAGTCTCGCTCTTTACATAAACCATATTTCCATTCAATATTTCTCAGTAGTATGACTTGAATACGATCTTTAATGCTAACCTATAGTTTGACAAACTTGAGACTTTAGGTACATTTAGAACATTAAGTGTGACATCTCTTAATTTCATTAAAATTAAAAGTAAACTTTGTTAAGTTTTTAAAGGACCTCTTATGTCAATTTTGAAACTTTGAGGATTTATTATGCTTAATAATTAATCTGGTGATTAACAAATTAATATAAAAATAACAACATTAAAAGTGTTATAATGTTTACTTATTATTATAATATTTAAGGTGTTAATAACCTTAAATAAGATAATGACTAATTATTATGATTATTATAATAGTGACACTAATAACAATATTATTATTAATATTAATGACAATAATAATCATAATAATAAGATTAATAATAATAATCATATTAAAAGTAATCTTGTTATTATTTTAATACTTGTATTTAATTAGTTTTTACATAAAATAATAACATTTTAAATTTCAGGGTCTATATTGTAACTTAATTTAAACTAAAACAAAACTTTAAAACTAAAATGATAAGGTGATAAAACCTGAGGGACCATTTGTGTAAATAACATATTACCCAAACCAATTTCCCCCTCCCCCGTTTTTTTTCCGGCAGCCACCTCCGGCGGCTCCGGCAGCCCTTTAGCCGCCTAAAATCTTTGAAATTCGATGCCCAAAATCATACTAACCGTTTCGTGGAACCGACTCGAACTTGATTAACCACTTTAATGGTGTTTAAACACCGGTTACAAGCCCACACGTTCGAGTAACCGAAGCATCCTTAATCGTTTAGCCGTTTAATCATTAAACACTAATAATAATCCAATTAATTGAACACACACGAACATCTAACTACACCTAACCTACTACAGACCTCAATTACACCTGAAACACACACCATCATCGACTTCGATCATCCTCCTCACCGTGAACCTGCAACTTAGTCGAAAACTATCTTCCGAGTATTTTAGCTTAAAATTGTTTGAGGGCTTTGACTCCTAAACATCCATTGAAGCTTCAAACGAAGGGAATTTGAGTATTGTCAACATTCGCACACTGAAGCACATATATGCAGTCGCAACTCGATTATAAACTCGAGAGCATCAATTCGAATTCAAATCATGTAAGTGAACACATCTATCTGCTCGATTTTAGTTGGGGATCAAAAGCCCCATGATTGTTCTTGTTAACAACATTGATTGAGACCTCGATTTCGGATTCAATCGAAACTAGGGTTCTTGGTGTATTGGGGATTCTGTTTAAGATTGTATTTAACAATTAAAACGCGAGTTCTAACGCGGCTGGAAGCCTTGGTTCACTGGTCACTCGTGCGCCCTCACAAACAGGAGGTCCCCGGTTCGAACCCGGGGAGCCTCACATATTTTTTCTAGGCCTTTTTGGCCCCTAAATTAAATATTAAAAGTTTCTAAAAATTATAAAAATTGGTTTTAAAACTTTTGTTTATTTTTAAAGTTAATTATTTCTTTCTGTAAATTTATTTTATTATTTTTATAAATACTTTAACAAATTTTATCAACAAATATAGTGTTTAGTTATTCTTATAAATAAGATTTTAGATAATAATTTAAATCATTACATTATTATTTTAAAGGTTTTAAAAACTTATGATATTAAATTAATTATCTTATAAAGGATAGCAAAGATTATAAAAACATTAGTAATTATTTTATGTAATCTAAATGTTATAACCCTATTTGGATCAAATGTGGATTATTCTAAACCGTTATAAATCTATAAGTACAATTATTCAAATAGTTATTTAATGATTAATTATTCATTTATTCATTTAATCATGTTAGTTAATAACATTATTTCTTAAACTTTATTTAAGTTTGTGAGACTTATAAGATAACATAAATTCTATATTATTTCTTTATTATTGTTTTAAAGCTTTGATACTATAAAACTTTTACAAAGATTATTTTAAAACGATTAAAAACCTTATAAAATGTTAGTTTTAAGGGCATTTAAAGTAAATATTAATTAATTACTTTTATCAAATTTTGAATAATTAATTATTGAATTATTCATCTCTTTTCACATATCATATTTAATCATTATTAAATCGATAAGTTAAATCATTGAATTTTTATTTATAATTGCTTGATTTCAACATTATAAACCCAAACCATAAACGATTGTTTTATTTTATTTTGCTTGATTTATTTATTAAAAATCCCCAAATCTCAAGTGAAACCCTAGTTCGCATTAAAACGTTAATCTTATTATTTAAACTTAAACTTGTAAAATATATATATTTAGGTAACTTGTGAATGACTACGTTGGAGCGTTGCTTATCATATTTCTTATTAATCGTCATTCTTTACTTATTTGATCAAGTGAGTTTTCCTTGTCCCCTTTTTACTTTATTTCACACTATTTTGGGGTGAAACATGATACTTATACATGATACACTTATTCACATTTGAGACTTGTAATGCACATGCAATTCTACTTATTATTTGGTCATGGTTATTTGTGTATTGTAAGTGTTTATATGAGATACATAGTTTGTTTACAATCATTAACTATTGCTAGCCTGGCGACGTCTTAGATCTTTGGGCCTGACAAGCCTATTTGGTGCTAAAGTCGAGGTATTGCCGACTCCTAGGGGCCGTACGCTTGTGCACTAGGGAACCAAATACACTTAGCCAATCTTTTATACTTGTAATCAAGTCGAGGTTTGGTTGTAACGATATGTGTTCTATAACCTTACTAGCTTATAACCTATGACATGAATTGCTACTTGTAACCTTTTCATATTATGTATGAAAACCTTGGAAACTCACCAACTATTTATAGTTGACCTTTTATTTTTATCATGTTTCAGGAAAACCCCCATGTTTTGAAGTGAACTTATGTTGCTGGCATATTCTAGGACTTGGACCTAGTTAATAAACAAAGTGATTATGTTTGTTATTTCATGTGAAACTTATTTCATTATTGAGACTTATGCTTGTAATGTAATTTTGAAAACTTATGAATAATATATTTGGGATTTAATAACAGCGTTATGTGGCTGTGAACAATCTTAACCCTCACACCTCGACGTTTCCGCCATCAAGGTTGGGGTATGACAGATTGGTATCAGAGCCCATAACTATAGGGATTTAGGTTATTAGAAATGGTGACCTAGACTATAGTTGCATGAACCTCATAGAAAGATCCTTATACCTTTGTGCTTACATGTTGTTTGCATGCTACATAATGCTATGCCTTTTGTGCAACTTGATGCCTTAGCATAGGATTGCCTATTGTATTCTTAAACTTAGTTACTTGTCTCCCTAAACTTAACTTTGATTCTTTGACCCTCCCCGACAAATGAACTTCCTAAACCTATTCTCAACGACCCGTGGAATCTACACTTATCGTCGTGGGTTCAATTCCTTAGACTCTATGTCTAATCTATGAAAATCTCATCAAGGTTTTGATTTCATAAACCAAAGAAATTTGTGTGACACATAGACACCTGTATTCTGGATTTCCTGGCAAAAGGCCTTCGGGCTAAGGCAAGCATATCGTATAAATCTCATTACGAGACCAGTTATGCTTACCTAGGGATTTCTGGGATGAGTGATAAACTATGGTCAACATACACAAGTCTCTATGGCAAATGGGTCAATTTACCTTGACGTGTCAACGATTCCAAATGGTAATGCGTTACCAAATGGAACCATCCTCTTCGTATCCTAAAATCTTTGACTCCTTGAACTGGTATCACTTCATTCTTATCATACATAATGTTCGTGTTAATATTGAACCTAACCGACATTTCAACTCTTACGTTTAAACACCGTTACACGTTGAGCGTTTCATGAAACTATTTCTATATCTTGACCAACGTGAACATGGATCTTAATATACCCAAAGATATTGGGAATCTAAACCGAATGGTCATTAAAAACTTTAAACCGTTACTTATGGTTCTCAAGTTTTTCTTAAGGATGTGTCCCATAACTAAGAACATGCAATGTTATAGGTGGAACTCCTACATCTTAGGATACTTTGTCTAGGCAAAGTGTAAATGGTGATTTGACTCGATCATTAAATCCATTTACATGACTCGAAACCCTTGAGATGAATGATCACTTATAAGTACGTGTGTCTTCTATAAGACTATGGTTGACCTCATATCTTGAGAAGTCCGTGTATTTCTTTCGATTGTGAATCGAACGTTCACATCTCGTTGTGGCGTTGAATAATTCCCTGCCCTTAATTTCGTCTTCCCGATTGAAACCACCCAAGATTTGAACACCACAACAACTTCTGTTATCTTGAACTTTGATTGTAAGTTTGATTTTTCCTTTTGTTACATTGATGTAACTTGAAATTTTCCGAATTTCTAATTGATACTATTTTTTCCTTTCGTCGTTAGGACAAACTCCGTACCGTTTGCACCGTGAGAGATGCAAGTGTTTGAAAGTCAACCTATGACTAAGAACACCCGTATCTCCTAAATGATTCTAACTCATCAAAACAGGGGTGATTCCCTTACCTTGATGATTCTCTATTCGTTTCGATAAATGGTTTCCAATTGTGATCTATAAAATTTCATCCTCTGGATCGGGGTGATTTCCTTATCCCGAGGATTGACTTAAATTATTTTCTTTGAATTGGCATTTCACAAATGACATGATCTCACCAAAATAGGATTGAAACCCGTACTTTGGTGACAAATGTCAATCTTCGACTGTTTTCTTGCTATTATGAAATTCAATCTTCAAGATAGGCGCGAATTCCATACCTTGATGATAATATCATCTTATTGAATTGTATTTGTTCAAATGAGACGACTTCATCAAAGTAGGAGTGAATTCTGGATTTTGATGAAGAAGTTTATCTTGTTATATTTTGTTTTTGTAAAACTTCAACGTTAAGATAGGAGTGATTTCCCTTACCTTAATGGTGAGTTACCTCGTCTTATTTCTGTGGATCCTCAACAAGGAGTTGGGATCAAACTTTTTGATTGGTAAGCTAGCGGTCATACCTTGGGAATGCACCATCAAGTTAGGAGTGAAAACCGCACCTTGATGACTATTCTCATTTTCTTGATCTCCAACTTACCAAGGTTTTAATCAAGTGACAAGAAACATGTAGTAACTTGAAGGGTGAACCAATGTCAGTGTTTGGACCTATCAAGCCAAAGCATGATTTCTGAACTTGAAAGGAGACCCGATCACTCTAGGTTAATTTTGATTCCGAGCTTGGAGCATTTAAATTGTTTTCTCTCCCTTTATCTTCATGTTTTGATTCGATCTAGCTACATTGAACCATTTATTCCTTACTTATCAACTTTCATTTTGAGTCGTCATCAACACATGATTGTGTGATGGTAGTCTTCTTAAACAATCTTTCTACAAAATATAGACATTATCAACTTGTGGTTATGTCTTTCTAGTCATACGAATGTTCTCGACTGTACTCATGTATTGATGAACTGTGTATGCAAACTATACTTGGAAATTTGCTACCTTGCAAAATATAAGTACATTTCCGATTGTTCACGTCATTTCTTAAATCGTCTTTAATCCTTAACCATTGAAAATCATTAAAACACTATCTTGATTTCGATCAACGAGACTCGTTATTACTTACATTGTGACGCGGATATAAAGGTTCATAAACCTTCGTAACTTGTAGTCATGGGTATGGCATAAAGGAAAAGACGTAACTTGGTATGTATCCAAGTGTCTTACCTTCACGTATGACAAGACCTAACATTCGTGATCCTATGGATTGTCACACCCCCGCTAAAAGCGGAAACACGGGGATGTAACGAGACCGGGATCGTCATAACACATGGTAAGCGATAGAGAGCAATATAAATAAATGATGACATGCGTGTCATGACGACACCCGACAACAAGGGGACTTGTGTCGTGTTTAGTCAATATCCACAACACATAGCCATAAGCAACATGATAATGATAACACATATTCACATAGGATGAAATGTAAATGTTAATTCCCACAACCCGGGAACAAGTTCAAATGTTGATAATTGTTTACATGCGATAATATTGTTCAAAAGATTGTTTAACAAAACATGATAAGTCCCAAAAATGCATCCTAGGGTCTCCACTAAGGCAGCACACCTAGATTCCTGGACTTGCATGATCACCTGAAAAGATATGCTTAAAACGGTCAACAAAATTGTTGGTGAGCTCGCAGGTTTAGGTAGTAATGTGTAAGTGATGCTGTAATAAATAAGCGCGTCGGAATACCGTGAATACAGTTATTACACAAGTAAATATCACATGACATGGGCTTTGCAACCAAACCTAGCGACGTACACAAAGAAATTGTCGGCATATATTCACCCAAGGGCCCGTTCCTGGCCACTGATGGTACCAACTAGTATACCATCGAACAAGGGTGGGGGTGTCAACCCAGTAGTACTACCAATACCTAACCGTCGGTTCCCACACTGGAATTAAATAGTTGCAAAGATAGAACCACACAGCAGACCCAAGCATGTATCAAATAGTACTTGCAACACAGTATCACGTTGATTCCTTGTATGTAAAATGTATGTAAGTTGTACAGCATAAAACTGTGTAAGCATACTTTTCCCCCAATTTGTAAATGATTGAAATATTGCATAAGTGTAAAAAGGGGCCACGAAACTCACTTGTTAGGTGGTAAGTATGTATGAGCGATGTATCCCAAATGTTGAATGCAAATAAACAGTCAATCACCTATTGACAGTTATTGTATAGCATTAATGATATGATATATGTATAAGCGCGCAATAATGATGGGTCGGTTCGGGTCGTATCGGATGGGTCACGCACAACACACACAGACTGACACACGTACTAGACCCTATGTAGATCCAAGTACAAGACATTGTTGCCACTAACGATGATGTTTAAGTAAAAGTATTGTTGTTATCGAAGAAACATTGAATGAGTGTCAATAGTTATAAGTCAATTTAGTCGTTCACAAAGCGTTAGTTAAATTTTGCTCAAAATAGTTTCTGTGCCCTCTCTCACGTTGACATTAATCTTTGTGGCCAAACAATGGCATTATTGTGTTAGTGTTACCTCGACACCACACGACATTCTCACGCCACGCACAAAGGGTCAAACATAACAATTTCGGTCGCATACAAGGCCAGACGCACGACTCAACCTCCATTCGTGCGAATCAACCCTCAATCGTGCGAATCAGCTTCATTCGTACGATTGAGCCTTCATTCGTATGATTGGCCTTCAGTCGTACCACACAACACCCAATCGCACGACTCAACTTCCATGCGCACGAATCAACCTTCAATCGTGCGAATTAGCTACTTTCGTACGACTGAACCTTCATTCGTGCGATTGGACCCCAGTCGTGCGAATCACATTCATTCGCACACATTCAGTCGGTCACCTGACTCAATCGCACACAAACATTCAATCGCATGACTCATTCGCATACACTCAATCGCACGCATGACTCAATCGCACACAGACACTCAGTCGCACAACTCAGTCGCACGACATGCCCAGTCGCACAACTCAGTCGTGCGATTGACTCAGACGCATGATCCAGTCGCACGACCTACTCAGTCGCACGGCTCAATCGCATGGATGACCCAGTCGCCTGATCTGCAGAATCGCGACTGTGGTCGGGAGGAGCAGCCCCCGAGCTACTCTAAACACGGGTTTTACACCACAAGGACCTCCGGAAACACTCAACAAACATATACAAGCATAAAACACAGCAAAGAGACCTCACACGCACCCATACGACCTTGTGTGTTCGGGTTGAACCCGAACACCCGAAACCCTAGTTTGGACAGCCGTGAAAAGGCTCAAAAATGGACAACCAAAGACAACTACCTGCTAAGGAGGGGTAGTCTATGCTGTAGACGGTGACAAGACGAAGAAAACGAGACCTCTCGGGTCGGATTTGGTGCTAAGATGGAGATTTAGTGTGTGAAGAGGAGATGAAGATGAAGAAGATGGTGATAATGAAGATTAGGGCTGGAAAAAGGGGTATTTATACCCAGCCCAAGTTTCCAAAATTACAAGTTTAGTCCCTGTACTTAACCCCCGAGTTTTCCCAAATTTGTTCGGTTGAAAAACGACTTCGTTAGGTTTTTATATTAATTGTAAAAGTTCATTTAATGTTGTCATGACTTAAGAAATGGTTATATTAAAACATTTATTATATTTATAAAATGATATATTTAACGTTTTCAAAAATGAAAGTTTTAAAAGTCTTTTTAAGGTCTTCACACAGTTTTAAACGAATGCACACACAACGATAATATTGCACACATGATATCCACATAATGAGTCAAATAATGATGAGGGATGACCAAATATAGAATAGATGACGGACAAACACGTCAATTGACGGACCTTAAAGTGACGGATGTCACATGGATCTCCTGTTTAACTATTCATTCACTAAGTGTCTCTTATCTTAGCTGTCATGATGACAAATGGTGCATTATAGACCGATCGGTTAATGGCATATCAACTCATGTGGGATAACGGGTCGAGAAATTGGCTTGTATCTATATCAAATAGTCGTATACCGTGGTATGTCGTTAAACATCGATCATTAATTTGGATGATCAATTTATTTTCTGCTTTTAATAATGTTCCTAACCATCGTTGTGAACTTATTCCAAAATCTTCACATATCGTATTATTCCTAGGCCGATGATTGGTCAAAGGAGAGATACATATTCTCAAGATATGCGTTAAGATCGTTTCATATGGTGACGTTTGGGATTCTTAAATCCTGACGGTTAACCTTTCTTATAAATTGTTGGTCTTTTATTGATTTCTAGACATCATTATATTCTAGAAGTTGTGACTTATAAATCTAAGGTACCACGGTAACTCGTCATCGTTTTTCCAACGTTTCATCTCAAAACGTCTCTCGTTTATTATGCTGAGAATCTTGTAAGATTCCATAAGGTGAAACATCTCATCTGTAATCAAACGTCTATCACTGGCTGTTGTACACTTACCTTCCATTTTAATTCCTTGTTTCATTTAAGTTCATTCTTAATTTCGGGACGAAATTCTTTTAAGTTGGGGAGACTGTGACATCTCTTAATTTCGTTAAAATTAAAAGTAAACTTTGTTAAGTTTTTAAAGGACCTCTTATGTCAATTTTGAAACTTTGAGGATTTATTATGCTTAATAATTAATCTGGTGATTAACAAATTAATATAAAAATAACAACATTAAAAGTGTTATAATGTTTACTTATTATTATAACATTTAAGGTGTTAATAACCTTAAATAAGATAATGACTAATTATTATGATTATTATAATAGTGACACTAATAACAATATTATTATTAATATTAATGACAATAATAATCATAATAATAAGATTAATAATAATAATCATATTAAAAGTAATCTTGTTATTATTTTAAAACTTGTATTTAATTAGTTTTTACATAAAATAATAACATTTTAAATTTCAGGGTCTATATTGTAACTTAATTTAAACTAAAACAAAACTTTAAAACTAAAATGATAAGGTGATAAAACCTGAGGGACCATTTGTGTAAATAACATATTACCCAAACCAATTTCCCCCTCCCCCGTTTTTTTTTCCGGCAGCCACCTCCGGCGGCTCCGGCAGCCCTTTAGCCGCCTAAAATCTTTGAAATTCGATGCCCAAAATCATACTAACCGTTTCGTGGAACCGACTCGAACTTGATTAACCACTTTAATGGTGTTTAAACACCGGTTACAAGCCCACACGTTCGAGTAACCGAAGCATCCTTAATCGTTTAGCCGTTTAATCATTAAACACTAATAATAATCCAATTAATTGAACACACACGAACATCTAACTACACCTAACCTACTACAGACCTCAATTACACCTGAAACACACACCATCATCGACTTCGATCATCCTCCTCACCGTGAACCTGCAACTTAGTCGAAAACTATCTTCCGAGTATTTTAGCTTAAAATTGTTTGAGGGCTTTGACTCCTAAACATCCATTGAAGCTTCAAACGAAGGGAATTTGAGTATTGTCAACATTCGCACACTGAAGCACATATATGCAGTCGCAACTCGATTATAAACTCGAGAGCATCAATTCGAATTCAAATCATGTAAGTGAACACATCTATCTGCTCGATTTTAGTTGGGGATCAAAAGCCCCATGATTGTTCTTGTTAACAACATTGATTGAGACCTCGATTTCGGATTCAATCGAAACTAGGGTTCTTGGTGTATTGGGGATTCTGTTTAAGATTGTATTTAACAATTAAAACGCGAGTTCTAACGCGGCTGGAAGCCTTGGTTCACTGGTCACTCGTGCGCCCTCACAAACAGGAGGTCCCCGGTTCGAACCCGGGGAGCCTCACATATTTTTTCTAGGCCTTTTTGGCCCCTAAATTAAATATTAAAAGTTTCTAAAAATTATAAAAATTGGTTTTAAAACTTTTGTTTATTTTTAAAGTTAATTATTTCTTTCTGTAAATTTATTTTATTATTTTTATAAATACTTTAACAAATTTTATCAACAAATATAGTGTTTAGTTATTCTTATAAATAAGATTTTAGATAATAATTTAAATCATTACATTATTATTTTAAAGGTTTTAAAAACTTATGATATTAAATTAATTATCTTATAAAGGATAGCAAAGATTATAAAAACATTAGTAATTATTTTATGTAATCTAAATGTTATAACCCTATTTGGATCAAATGTGGATTATTCTAAACCGTTATAAATCTATAAGTACAATTATTCAAATAGTTATTTAATGATTAATTATTCATTTATTCATTTAATCATGTTAGTTAATAACATTATTTCTTAAACTTTATTTAAGTTTGTGAGACTTATAAGATAACATAAATTCTATATTATTTCTTTATTATTGTTTTAAAGCTTTGATACTATAAAACTTTTACAAAGATTATTTTAAAACGATTAAAAACCTTATAAAATGTTAGTTTTAAGGGCATTTAAAGTAAATATTAATTAATTACTTTTATCAAATTTTGAATAATTAATTATTGAATTATTCATCTCTTTTCACATATCATATTTAATCATTATTAAATCGATAAGTTAAATCATTGAATTTTTATTTATAATTGCTTGATTTCAACATTATAAACCCAAACCATAAACGATTGTTTTATTTTATTTTGCTTGATTTATTTATTAAAAATCCCCAAATCTCAAGTGAAACCCTAGTTCGCATTAAAACGTTAATCTTATTATTTAAACTTAAACTTGTAAAATATATATATTTAGGTAACTTGTGAAGGACTACGTTGGAGCGTTGCTTATCATATTTCTTATTAATCGTCATTCTTTACTTATTTGATCAAGTGAGTTTTCCTTGTCCCCTTTTTACTTTATTTCACACTATTTTGGGGTGAAACATGATACTTATACATGATACACTTATTCACATTTGAGACTTGTAATGCACATGCAATTCTACTTATTATTTGGTCATGGTTATTTGTGTATTGTAAGTGTTTATATGAGATACATAGTTTGTTTACAATCATTAACTATTGCTAGCCTGGCGACGTCTTAGATCTTTGGGCCTGACAAGCCTATTTGGTGCTAAAGTCGAGGTATTGCCGACTCCTAGGGGCCGTACGCTTGTGCACTAGGGAACCAAATACACTTAGCCAATCTTTTATACTTGTAATCAAGTCGAGGTTTGGTTGTAACGATATGTGTTCTATAACCTTACTAGCTTATAACCTATGACATGAATTGCTACTTGTAACATTTTCATATTATGTATGAAAACCTTGGAAACTCACCAACTATTTATAGTTGACCTTTTATTTTTATCATGTTTCAGGAAAACCCCCAAGTTTTGAAGTGAACTTATGTTGCTGGCATATTCTAGGACTTGGACCTAGTTAATAAACAAAGTGATTATGTTTGTTATTTCATGTGAAACTTATTTCATTATTGAGACTTATGCTTGTAATGTAATTTTGAAAACTTATGAATAATATATTTGGGATTTAATAATAGCGTTATGTGGCTGTGAACAATCTTAACCCTCACACCTCGACGTTTCCGCCGTCAAGGTTGGGGTGTGACATTAAGTGAGTATAAACTTTTTTCAAATTTATCGTTAGCGTATTATGTCCTATACATACAATTCAAACTTAGGTATTGGTTTCATTTTCGGAAAGCATTGATAGCAAACATCATTGGTTTCTTAAACGACTTTATTTTTCAATGCAAGTGTTTCTCATTTCTAGAAAAAATTGGGTTTTTAAAAATTTTCAAGAATAGAAAAATAGACAAAGTCAATTAAACTGAAAGTATGATATATACGAAGTTCCATAAAATATCCTTCATCTATAACAATAATAAAATTGATTATATTTTAAAATAGTTTTTCTAAACTGAATTTGATAAATCAATCAAAATGATATGACAATAAAATAACTTGGAATTCCACAAAATAACAAATGTTACATCTTTGAATATTTAAGATTACGATTGAAGGCTTTGTTATAAAATAGCTTTAGTTGAATCCTAAATGGCTATAAATTCAATGTTAATTCAAAATTTTAATTAAACAATTTAATCAATGATAAACAAAAGTTTAAATTAAAAAAAATTCGGATATAAAAATTAAAATGTATCAATAATTTAGTTGCTTTAATGATAATATTTGACTAAAATGATAGATTAGTATAGTTATAGTTATATGATAATAGGTAAGTGTTTATGCGGGAAAAGAATTAATGATTTACAAGAAAGTGAAATGTGAATCTCTAGTTACTCTCGTATTTTATAGTATAGTTATAGATTAAAAAGCAAATTATGAATCACTATTTTTACTAAAACCCTATCGAGAAAATAGTTGCGCGTTTCTTTGTTTCATAAATTAGTATTTAGGTGAGTCCCAATTAACTACAACTAAAGAACTTGGAGTATCTTCACCTTGCACGGGTTGCCACCAAAACATGCTTGAACACCCTCTCTCTCCTTTCACAAAATGCGTTTGATGGCCTTTGCCCCTACGTAGCCTCCCTCTTTCCTCTACATTAAATGTTGTCTCCTTCCTTTAAATTCTATATGAACTTAAAAACGCGTAAAAGATAAATTTTATAGGTACTCCTGAATAGTCTTTTTTCTAGTAGAGTCTTAAACGCTTTAACTAGTTTACAATCTTTTATCAACAAACATTGTGTAAAGAAATTAGATATAACTAAAATAGTTATTTATTATTATATCTCTAGTAGCATTTTTTTACATCTAAAGAGCATCTCCATCGATGCATCACGAATGCTAATAGGCTTGTTCGAATAACACCATATCGCTAGATCAGTAACTAATGATAAAGGGAGGCAAAATTAAACCAGGACACTCAACTTAAATTTTGTTTTTAATTTAGTGCTAGGTTAGCAACCCTTTCATTACACAAACGGAATAATGAAAACATTTTATGATTAAAATTACGTAAATGTATAGTAATGAAAAATAACAACTTAAAATTATAATTCATAAATATTCAATTACTTTTTTATACAATATTAGATATTCAATTTGTAAGTTTACAATATATATGTAAGATTAAGGGTTCCAATCTGTCTTTAATTTCACTCTAGATAATGCAATATACAACTTGTCATGTGTAAAAACCAATTGTTTTAAACCAAACCAACATCGAATAATGAATGCCCTCGGCTCCTTTTAGGGATTAAAAACTGATTGTTTTAAACCAAACCAACACCAAACAAAAAGAAAACTTTTTGTTTGAAGGCGTCAAAATCACTTTTAGGGATGATAGGCGATTCTTAATATTATTTTCAAATATGATCTCCGCTTCTATAATATGATTGTCTAGTGATATCACCCTTGTAGTCTCGCTCTTTACATAAACCATATTTCCATTCAATATTTCTCAGTAGTATGACTTGAATACGATCTTTAATGCTAACCTATAGTTTGACAAACTTGAGAGTTTAGGTACATTTAGAACATTAAGTGAGTATAAACTTTTTTCAAATTTATCGTTAGCATATTATGTCCTATACATACAATTCAAACTTAGGTATTGGTTTCATTTTCGGAAAGCATTGATAGCAAACATCATTGGTTTCTTAAACGACTTTATTTTTCAATGCAAGTGTTTCTCATTTCTAGAAAAAATTGGGTTTTTAAAAATTTTCAAGAATAGAAAAATAGACAAAGTCAATTAAACTGAAAGTATGATATATACGAAGTTCCATAAAATATCCTTCATCTATAACAATAATAAAATTGATTATATTTTAAAATAGTTTTTCTAAACTGAATTTGATAAATCAATCAAAATGATATGACAATAAAATAACTTGGAATTCCACAAATAATAACAAATGTTACATCTTTGAATATTTAAGAATACGATTGAAGGCTTTGTTATAAAATACCTTTAGTTGAATCCTAACTGGCTATAAATTTAATGTTAATTCAAAATTTTAATTAAACAATTTAATCAATGATAAACAAAAGTTTAAATTAAAAAAAATCGGATATAAAAATTAAAATGTATCAATAATTTAGTTGCTTTAATGATAATATTTGACTAAAATGATAGATTAGTATAGTTATAGTTATATGATAATAGGTAAGTGTTTATGCGGGAAAAGAATTAATGATTTACAAGAAACTGAAATGTGAATCTCTAATTACTCTCTTATTATATAGTATAGTTATAGATTAAAAAGCAAAATATGAATTACTATTTTTAAATTTACAAGATTGAGGCAGTCATCATCAAACTTTGTACATTAAAATGGAATACTTTTGAAGTAAGCAATGTATATTTATTGTGGTTGATTTGGATTATATTAATGAATTAGAATATAATAGGTAAGGCAAGTTGGGGAACAAACACGACTCATCTGGAAGTAGTCGTTTTGTGTGCCACATGATTTTCTCATTGGTATTATAAAATGTTATGCAACTTGCTCAACTTGATCATATATTTATTGTTTTATTTTATACAAAGTTGGTGGGATTATACGTCTTTTTTATTTATAATATGTCCCACTTGTTTCCAACATTTTCAATTTGAACCCATTACATCGACAATTGTTATTATTCACTACCACCCACATACAAACACTTTTCAGTTTTCAAATCGAAGCTCAAAGATGGTTGTACTTTGAGTTTATATATACCATAGAAGTATACAACATTTTTGATTTTTTTAATGAATGGTTTCAAGCAACATTTAAAGTTATTAAAACTCTTGTAGAATTATGCAAATAGAAGAGATATTGCCTAAGCAGATTAAGCCTCAAGTGTTAAATAATTGGTCGAAGCTCAAACATGACATGAGTTTTTACGGATTGGTATGATATGACCCGTTTAACTTGAATTCATTTTAAGTACTTTAAAACTATAAATCTAGAACAAATAATGTATATGTATATTATATAATTACATTTAAACAATAAACACAATGCTTACTTCTTTTTTATTTTGTAAATTTGGAGTAAAATACCCAATGAGTTTAACTTATAACATAAAACGTTATATATATTTTTTCCCAAAAATTACCGTTTTAACTTTTAACTATTAGAGGGACCTAGACTTGACCTGTTTAACTAACTGAGTTTGTGGTTTGCTCTGAAACTAACCCGAAAACGTTTAGACAAACACATACTTACGGACTTATTGTTACGTTATAACATAGGAAGAAGTTGGGTCATATCCGATTATCCTCAATTTGACTTGTTAAAAACGTGATTACATGGTAACCACTCATTCTTATTTGAATATGATAAAATACAACAATGTCAAAGGCTACGTTTAGCCCTTAATAAAAAATTTTAGTTAAGAACCTTAAACATTCTATGTATCAAGTAGAATTTTGTGTTCATATTTAGTTAAAAGAAATCAAACCTAATATTTGGTGAAAAGATGTAAATATCTTTAAAGCCTTAACTATACATGTAAAAGCTAAACAAGATGATGTTCAATGATACACAATATTTATATGCACTACAAAATTTTGTATTTTTGGTATAAAAAAATATGAAGGATAGCTCATATGTCAAGATGTAATAATAAGTTAAGTCAGATAAGCTAACTTTATGAAATAAAATATAGGATATAATCACATTGTTTTGGTTCTAAAAGTTTTCACTGCTATGTATTGTTAACATTGATATTTTTCGATCAACATCCTTCTTGACTAGTTCCTAACCAAAATTTAAATTGTATAGCATCTACAATCAGTAGTGCTTCCGAAACATTCTCTCTGTTCCTACTCTCTTTACATCGGCCAAGAACATCTCCCTTGATGTATATCCATTTTCTTGCGCTTCCTTTTCTAGATCATGAAAGCAAAATTTATGCATTTTTCCAGCATCCACAATTACAGCCTAAAAAATGGTAATATGACACATATCAACACCTTCTATCTCACACCCTTCTCACAACTCTTAAAACGAGCCTCAAACTTCCCCTCTCATCTGTCTCTCTCCTTCTGACATACCTATTCTTAGTCATTCCTCATCAAGAACTTCACTTAACCTTATTTATTCCATCTCACACACTCTCTCCTCCGCCTCAACCTTCTCTTTGTTTTAAGAACGCCCAAATATGAACAATTATGGAAAGTCTAAGGGTCTTGATGGCAACATATACAAAGTTGAAAGGTAAAATGCATCCATCCTATTTGCACATGAATATATAAACAAATAAAGTGCAAGTTGATGAATAGTTAAAGCCATAGGCCATATTGATAAGGTCAAAAGTGTAAGTTCACATAAAATAAAGTCCAAAAGGGCCATTATCTTGTGGCTCTTAACCTTAGGGTTCAACCAACTAGCCAAGTAGCCATATTTTACTTATTTCACACACCATTTATAAACACCTTCACCTTCATCCTCATCTTCTTACATCAACCATCAACATTCTTCATCTCACAACCTTTGATCTTTGATCTATTGAATATTGATCCACCATCATTCAATAGATCAAAAATGCTCTCAAATCCACCAAAGTCACCATCTTTCATACTAGACAGAATCACCACCGCCACCGCCACCACCACCACCACCGGCGGTGGCTCCGGCGGCTGCGGCGGTGACATGCTCCGACCCACCACCACCACTCCGGTGCCGGAGTCCGTCGCCCGCTACCACATCCACCATGTGGGTCCCGACCAGTGCTGCTCCGCCGTGGTGCAGCAGATCTCCGCCCCAATCTCCGACGTGTGGGCCGTCGTCCGCCGCTTCGACAACCCACAGGCCTACAAACACTTCGTCAAGAGCTGCCACGTCATCGTCGGCAACGGCGACGTCGGAACCCTAAGGGAAATCCACGTCATCTCCGGCCTCCCCGCCGCCCGCTCCACCGAACGCCTCGAGATTCTAGACGACGAGCGCCACGTCATCAGCTTCAGCGTCGTCGACGGCGACCACCGCCTTGCAAACTACCGCTCCGTCACCACCCTCCACCCGACACCCGCCGGAGACGGTACGGTGGTCGTGGAGTCATACGTCGTCGATGTACCACCGGGGAACACGAACGAGGAAACGTGTGTGTTTGTCGACACCATCGTGAAATGCAACCTGCAATCGTTGGCTCAGATCGCCGAGAACAAACTCCGGCGAAACTGATCGGAAAATCCCCATCTCCGGGCACAAGTACATAAAGATATTCAAACGATGAATACTGATGAAGATCCGATGAATCATAAACCTTCTTATGTGTTTTGCTGGTGTAAATGTGCATCATCAAGATTTTTGTGAATTTATTTCACTTTTTTTTGAAGGTTTTGTTGCTAGATTTGGCCTTTGGGTGTGTAGAACAGAACATCATGTGTTTGATCGGTTTAGATATTGTTATGAGATAATGTCCTTGATCTAGGTTTTGTTAATTTCAATGTTAGTTTGCACCCATCTTTTTATTTATATGTTGAAATAACTAATGAGATTGTCATAGTTTATGTAAAGTGATTTTCATCTAAGTGTAAGGTTGTTTACTTGTGTTTTATACTCTATACTCTAGATATGGAATTTAGCCCTTTACAACAACAATTAGAACATAATGTTGTGACCACCCTTACGAATCCGTCCGGTGTTTCGCACTTCATGATCATGTCACAACGACCACGCCATTCTTCCTCACGAGAGTATAATTGCAAGCTTTAAGATCCATCATCGCGCACATTCTATGCATTCTAACTTAAGAGAGTCTATACGGATGCCATTAATGTTACTAATAACCCACCTATTGATTTGATGTGATACTCATGTATCAAAATATCTTAACCTATTGAAATAACTAATGAGAGTATTTCTAAAATGTGATTTTAATGTAGTGGTTAAAATCATCATTGAATTCTATGTATTTAAAGAGGGTAACCAATCTTACAAGTTTGATGTTATAGGACCGTATAAAGACATATGATGGTTGGCATACGATCTTACAAGGCATCAAATGTTACTCTGAGTCTTTGTATAGGACAACCAATAGTATTGTATAGAGATGTATAAGACAACCAACACTACCAAGTATGCTTTTATATTGCAACTAGCACAATGGTATATGCCGTATAGATGTATATGATCGTATAAAAGTGTTACACGCCAGAAGATCACATGACTGATAGATTGATGTTATGACTAGTGGTGTTTATGTGGAGCGCATGTGAGAGGAAAAAATGGTGTTACTACAACATGCCTTAAGTTATACGTAAAGAAAAATTAAAAATTCTTTAATGCTTTATATCAAATTTATTTGATGGTTTAAATTTGAATTTTGTTTTAAACTTTCATTATTACATAGTATATATAGTCCTTTGAATTACTTTTTTATCTATGTGAGATAAGCGAATAAAGTACAACTGCCCGCCTTGCAAGTTGGGTTATGTGATAACGTGCAATCTATTATCTCCCTTTGAAGGACTGTTTTATTTTTATTCTAATTCTAAAGAAATTCCAAGTTGCAAATATCTACTTTGTATTTTTGTTTTGGATCCTGTGTTCATCACATGACATTTAAGAAAAGAACCTTGCAGCCAACTTGCATTAAAAAGACAATATGTGTTAGGAATCTTGAATGATTGATGTATATATATATACACAAAGAGGTAGAAATAATAAACTTTTTAGCCGTTTTAATGACATGAATATCATGAGTTCAAGTCGTAGAAACAAACTTGCAAAAATACACGAGTAAACATGCATACTTCATAGGCAAAGTATCCCAACACCTCCCGAAATCTATGCATACAAGAGCATTGAACACAAGATTTTCCCTTTTAGTGTATTTTAAAGAATTATTTATGAAAAATGGGCTCTTTAAAATAGTATTAACTTTGGGGAGGGCCTGGTATAACTCCACAATATGTAAAAGAAATATTTTTACGTTCCAGTTTCTCTTTTTTATCGTTCTTTTGCTCTCGAGCTCGATCTTGAAAAATTTCTCACGAGCCTAACTTAATTAAGTTTTGCCTAGTTTAATTGAGCTTTAAGAATAAAGCTCTAAACGAGACGAGCTCAACCTCCAGCTTTATCAAATCAAACCATATCAAGAAATGCACAAGTCATCGTTGTTCATGATTCATACTAATTACAATTTTTATTAACTAATTTGTCGATAATTTCATTGTCACACTAATTTTCTATACTAATTTGTTCGATAATTTCATTTGTTTTAGTTTATTGTTCCTATGCTAATTTGTTGTTTGTACTTTTTTTGTATTTTTATGTTAGTTTATTTGTTTATGTGAATCTAGTATAACAAGATTATTTATAATTTATCATTATGTAATCGGGGTTGCAAATATTGTGATGCAGCGGAAGGAGTAGCTTTTAACCAAGTGAAAGGAATACTTGAGGTTCAAGTAGATAATTTAAAATAGAAAGTTTAGACTTGAGCTATTTAATTAAGTATACATGATCTCATGTTTTATGTATCTCAAACTTTCTTTTGAAATATGACAATATGTTTATAAATGTTAGTCCCTTGTAGATTACTATGTTACTTGGTCATTTAAGTTTCTCATTAATTTACTCATGAAGCATATTGGTCACGATCATCACCTGTAAGAGAATTGTTACAAAAAAGGTTATCCTCAATAAACAATGTTGAAAAATGAAACTATTATAATTATGTATGTCATTGTTTACTAATGATCCTTAACTCAAGTGGCTAATGTGAGATAGCTTAACTCTCCAAAAAATATCTGAAGGTTTTGAATTCAAGTCTCACATGTGATAAAAATAAAAGGAAGTTCAGGTGGCCGAAGGGTTTTCTCACCTAATGTGAGTTTACTCTTGAGGGTGGTCTCAGGTTTCGTAGTTGAATAATAGAGATAATCGGGTAGGCCAATGAGCTTTCGATGATCCAATTATCTGTTTAGAAAAAAATGTATGCCATTGTTTGACCATGAATGATTATGTGTGACGAATTTAGATATGTTTTACTAATGGTAACTATGTTTGATAAATGATAAAGTATCACAATGTTTGGCTAGCTATGTGAGTATTTGATGAATTACGGCTAAGCTTAATCACGCTCGACCATGTATAACTAATTATAAGCTATGTTGACCATCAATGGTCATGTTTGACTAGTTAATGCCATGTTTAACCAAATTTGATTGTGTTTGAGAACTTATAGTTATGTTTGCTCAAATATGACTTGTTTGACTAATTAGGACCATGTTTAATAATACCTATCAGTTTTGATTGTATTTTTTTTTAACAACCATTATATTAGAAACTAGCAAGATGCTAGAAGAAGAATACAAGGATTTAAAGTGGAAAATTATACCACAAAGGCCATGACCTAATAACACCCTTCCTCCTAGTTTTAATTCAAAGAAAAGACAACATCTTATATCACGTAAAACATCACCCGAAAGCTTTTGTTTTCCTCCAAATACTTGATCATTTCTTGTTTTCCATAAACACCATAATGTAGACAAGAAAATTGCATGAAGGAGCTCCCGACGAGTGCTCGACATGGACCATGTCGCATGCATAGTTAACACACCCTTAACCGATACAAAGACATCTCTAGGAGCACCAATTTTGATTGTATTTAACTAGCTATTGTTATGTGACCAAAAATGGCTATCTTTGACCATGATTGACAACTTTTGAATATTTTGACCAATTAATATTAGTTTGGCCAATAATCTGACACTAATCTGTTACTAATTTCGATTGTCATAAATTTTGTCAGTAATTTGCGACGGGTTGTTCCTTCCCTACTTTGCCACTCACGACATATCATGTTTGCCACAATGTTATCACAACATCAACCGCCACAAAATTTGTCCTTAATACCCATACACGTAAAGTAGTAGAAAATTTACTAAAGGTAACACGTGACCGAAAGTTTCTCACCACCAATTTGAAATAGATATATGTACTCTAAATTAGTGGATATATCTACTCTTCATATTTGTATAAAGAAATGGTATGTAGAAAAGGTTTGGGATGACCTAAATTTAGTTAAAATCTTTTAAAAAGAGGTTACATTTTGTTTGGATAATATTCCAAGATGAAAAGTGGATGAGACATACTTGTAGCTAACGAATATATTTCAGACATGTCACCAACTCCCACGGTACCAAACTAAAACCAACGACTATCCCTTTACTAAAACAATTGATCTGTCATTGATTCGTTTATTAATTAGTTAATGTTTTTAGTTATTGCAATTTGCAAGCTAATTGTTATATATAATAATGCTACTATATTTCAAAATAATGATAAGTTGTTAAGTTAAACATTTTAATCAGTCTTTATAGTTTTGTTTTATAACAATATTATAAAGTCGCTCAAAACCATAAGATACTTAAAGTCGCTCAAGTGCTTCTAATTATTATATTTTTCACATTTGTATTCTCTTTGTATTCTCTTATGAAGTCTATGATTTTTAGTTTGTTCTTTTTAATAAATCTAATGTTTTCATAGTGAGACTCAAGTCCCGGATTGGTAGTATATGAACATGTTATCTGTGTAACCCCTAAACACTTTATTATAACCAAGAAAAATATAACACATTTTTTACAACTCATCCTAACATAAGTTTATATAATCTAGCTTATACTTATCTATCTATGAATCTAATATGATTTGAACTTTATCTAAAATAACAAACCATATTTATCAAATCAAATAGATAAAGCAAACTCAATTTAAATATAAACCAATTTTGACCAACTTGTCAATATTAACCCTCCCACTTTCTTGGATTGCCGACTTGCCCTCTAAAACTATGAGAATTAAATCAAGCCAAGTCATTAAACCACTCAGACAACCTGTCCAATGATCAAAACTGTTTTAAAAATCAAAGGATGCTATAAACAATATGAAATTATTTTATCTTTTGAATGAATATGACCAATGTTGTTAAGACCGGATCGGACCGGCCGGTCCGACCGGTTCGGTCGGGATTCGGTGCCTGGTCCGGTCCGGTCATGGGTGTTTCGTTTTTGGGACGTTGAACCGGCCGGTTCGTCCCGAGTTGGTGGTCGGACCGGGAGAACCGAACCGGTTCTGGCCGGATTTGGTTTTTTTTTTTTTTTTTGGTTTTTGTTTTAGTGGGTAAAAATGAGGTGTTAAACCATAAATGAAGAGCAAAAAAAGCAAAAATCCAGCATCACGCGGACCCGGTTTATTTCGAACGGCATTCGTGTGTGGGCGACCCAAATTTTCCAGCCAGAAACCCGTTTTTGCACCCCCCCTGCGCGCGAGTAGGTCATGGTGTAAAAGGTATCATAAAAACATTCAATACTTTTCACCTTGTTATCACATATAAACACATAATGGTTCATTTGTCACACCAATGTGGGACAAGGGTCTTAGAGAGACTCCCTTTCACACTCTTATTAGTTATTTCCAACAAATATTTAATTACATATATAAATATAATTAAAATATAGTTAAATCCGGTCCAACCTGTCCGACCGGTTCGACCGGTCCGACCACCAAACCAGTAACGCGTCCGGTTCGACGTCCGATCCGGTTCTGAAAACATTGAATATGACATTTATACAAAATACAGACCCTAAAATAAACAAAATTTAGATTCTAAATCAGTAACTGAATTCATGAGTAGTATTTTAAACGAATAACATTAAAAATAAAATGTGAAAATCTGGTCCAAACATCGACTCGGTTTTCTGGTAAAACCGCTTTGAGGTTCAAATGAAGACAACTCGATCAAACTAGTTCTATAAATTTTACTGGTTTAATACGTTAATGGAACAGTCGAAAAAACTACAATGACATAGAATATTAATATTTCAAACTTTCCAACAAAAAGTTTATCTCAATCATTATGACAAGGAGTACTTCAAAAACAATTCAGTTCCAACTTGGCCACTACTCCTACCCGTCAAATAAAAGATCATAAATAATATAAGTTTCTTATGACAAGAAAAACATCAATTCCCACCAACTATTAGAAACTTAAATAAGGGACAAATGAAGTCAATCATATATACAAGCTAAAAACTGCATAATTAAAAGATAATATTTTTGTTTTAATGGTGGCAAGAAACCAAAACTTTGTTCCCATAACATGGGGAGCATCAGTAAAATTCAGTATCATTCGGTTCTTTGTATCACTTCTTTTCGTTGTGTTTTTCGTCGTGGCGGTTTATGTGGCCCGTGAATATGTCACCTTAAACATGATCCCAGTTACAGTAGATGTTACGTTTTCTGGCTACTCGCAGTCGGAGTGTGATTTGTTTTCTGGGAAATGGGTGTTTGATAACGAATCCTACCCGCTTTACAAAGAGAAAGAATGCAAATTCATGTCGGATCAGTTGGCTTGCAACAAGTTTGGAAGACAGGATTTGAACTATCAACATTGGAGGTGGCAACCTAACCATTGTGACCTCCCGAGGTATGCACTCGCACCCATATAGGTCCATATATCCATAAGTTTTACGGTAACCATAAGAACCTATTACCAGAGAACTCAAGGGACAACACCTAGTAACACCACGCAGGTGGTCTTCAAGGGCTAAAAGACAAAAAAACAATGGGAGTTAGATTTAAAAGACTCAAACGATTACCACTGTGTCACCCCTTAAAGACTGGTTCGTCCTTGAGTTTGTCAATGGGTTAGAGTTAAAATACTAAAAGGCAAAATCTTTAATTAGTCTTGTGTTTCCCCTAGTTAAATGTTAGGCTAGCCAATATATGCTGTAGAAGTTATTCTATTTCTTTGTTCTTGATCTTGATTAAAGTATAACTACTTGAAATGATATTTGATTTATTTTACTCATTTCTGGTATCATTTTAGGTTTAATGCAACAAGGTTGTTGGAGAAGCTAAGGAACAAGAGGATGGTGTTTGTAGGTGATTCTTTAAATAGAGGTCAATGGGTTTCAATGGTTTGTCTTTTAGATTCATCCATTCATGATCCAAACATGAAACTCATGAACAACACTGGTTCCAATTTAATCTCCTTTAAAGCCCTTGTAAGTACATTAGAGATCTTTGTTTTTTTGTTTCAGTACATTGATTAAACCTACTATATATACTGTAATTTTATAGTGTGTTTTGAAATATTCCAATTTTTTGGGTGAATATTGGATGAAATGAAGGGTTACAACGCGTCAATCGACTTCTACTGGGAACCTTTGTTGGTTGAGTCTAACTCGGACGATCCAGTGAACCATCGGTTACCTGAAAGGATCGTTCGGTCACAGTCCATCGAGAAGCATGCTCGGGTTTGGACCGATGCAGATATACTAGTCTTTAATTCCTATCTTTGGTGGAAACAACCACATATCAAAGTCTTGTAAGTCATACTCAAATCTAGATAATTGTTTATAATTACTGATATAGTTGTACTTAAAAGTCTTCATGGTTGGAGAAACATCAATAAATTGTTCACTAAATACAATTAATTTATATGTTGCTTAAAGAAAGTAACATAATTAACAAGATGTTGAACTTAATGATGATTAGGTGGGGTTCGTTTAAAGACGAGAACGGGATATACAAAGAAGTGGAGATGCGACGTAGCTATGAAATGGCTCTTAAAACATGGTCGGACTGGCTAGAGATACATGTTGATCGCGCCAAGACTCAATTATTTTTCATCAGCATGTCACCTACTCATGAAAAGTAAGAGCATAAAAAATAATTACTATATGTCACGATCTTTAACGCGTGATCATTTCCATAACCATATCGCTTAAACTTTCTAATCATCGATATATATATTGTACCTAGGGCTGAAGAGTGGGGTGCGTCTACCGGCCAAAACTGTTATAGTGAGACTGATATGATTACTGAAGAGGAATATACACGCAATGGAATAGATCCTGATATGATGAGAATTGTAGAAAAGACCATTGATGAACTAAAATCAAGAGGTTTGAAAGTCGAAATCATCAACATAACTCAACTTTCAAAATACAGAAAAGACGGTCATCCTTCAATTTATAGGAAGCAGTGGGACGCATTGAGTGAAGAAAAATTATCAAACCCAAGTAGTTATTCAGATTGTATACATTGGTGTCTTCCTGGTGTGCCGGATGTATGGAATGAGCTTCTATATGCTTATATCTTTCAAAAATGAATATATTCTCATATGTTGTTCGTTCCATTACACGTGACTTTACGATTTACTTAGTTTTTTTTTTCATATTGTTCGTAAAACAATAACATGCTAGAACCTAAACCTTTTTCGATGCAAGAGAAGAAAAAAAGAAAAAAAAGAGCAGATGTAAAGAAATAAACGAATGTCGATTTTATCATTTTATGCGATTAAAGTTTAAAAAAAATTAAATAATTACTTAATTATGTGGTCATGATAATATACATCTCCTGTTACCTCTAAGGCTCTAACATCTTCCACTTCTCTTATGTCGTTTATCACCTTTCGTATTGTGAAGTATAAAACCCAATACAAGTGAACTTCCGAAGGTTAAGTCTTCTTCTTCCGAAGCTTAACATATTCTTCCGAAGCTTAAGTTGATATCTTCCGAAGGTTATGTTTGCTTTGGAAGGGTATTGTTGTGTACTTTGGATTTCTTCCGAAGTATACATATGTTAGTAGGAAATCTTCCGAAGGGTTACTTCCGTTCGGAAAATATAGTGTAGGGTCCTTTATGTAAATTCTCAATTAAGTTGAGAGTTAATTAGAGTTAGTTAGATGCTATAAATAAGGACCAATTGTAATCGGTGAAGGGATCCGAAATCATTCAATCACTAATAATCATTTGAAGTTTCTTGTTCACGTTTATTCTTTCTAAGATCATCTTTGTATTGATCGTTATTCCGCGTTCATATTCTCAATCGATTTTACAACAATTGGTATCAGAGCCTGGTTAGTGGCTCAATTGAGAATCAAGATTCAATTAAAGATCGATCGGCGGCAACGATGGTGTCAACAAAGTTCGAAGTTGAGAAATTCGACGGGAAGAACGACTTTGGGTTATGGCGGTTGAAGATGAGGGCATTGCTCGTTCACCAACGAGTGGTAGATGCCTTGGCCGGAGAATCCAAGTTGTCGGATACGTTGTCGGACAAGGAGAAGAAGGAGATGCTAGAGCAGGCACACAGTTCAATCATCTTGAACTTCGGGGATCGAGTACTCAGAGAGGTCTCGAAGGAGAAGTCTGCTGCAGGGGTCTGGTCAAAATTGGAAAGTTTGTACATGACGAAGTATCTTGCAAGCAGGTTGTATCTCAAGAAACGGTTATACACATTCCAAATGGCCCCTGGGAAGTCAATTGAAGATCATACTGATGAATTCAACAAATTGATGTTAGATCTTGAGAACATCGAAGTTGTGTTGGAGGATGAAGACCGAGCAATCATATTCTTGACATCTCTGCCATCATCTTATGAGCACTTTGTGGATACATTGATGTATGGTAGGGATACACTTACCATGGAAGAAGTGCTGGCAGCTCTCAATTCAAAGGAATTGAAGAAGAGAACTGATTATAAAGAAGATGGTGGAGAGGGCTTGGTAGTCAGGGGGAGATCTGATCAAAGAAACTTTAAGCAGAGAAGTGTCTCAAAGTCCAGGTCCAAGTACAAGAGGAGGTGTTATGTGTGTGGATCAGAAAAGCATTTCAAGAAGGATTGTCCTGACTTGAAAAGAAAGAAGGGTGAATCAAGTGGATCAAAGACTCATTCCGGACACAATGCACATGATGATTCTTCTGATGGATATGAAAGTGCAGATGTGTTGGCTGTTACAAGCAGTGGTAAGGAGGGTGAGTGGATTATGGATTCAGGGTGCTCATACCATATGACACCTGTGAAGGAGTTCTTTAAAGAACTGAAGATTTAAGATCTTGGATCAGTGAAGCTAGGGGATGATAGACCTTGCAAGATTGTGGGTCATGGAACAGTGACTCTGAAATTGAAGAGTGGTATGGAAATTGATCTTCGTGATGTAAGGTATATTCCTAGTCTTAAAAGAAGTTTGTTGTCTTTAGGGCTATTGGAGAGTTCTGGTTACCATGTTAGTCTTAGAGATGGTAAGGCTAAGGTGATGAAAGGATCAATGGTAGTATTGTCTGGGAGTAGAAGGAAGAATAATATCTACTTATTAGATAGTGCTGGTGTAGTAGAATCTCAGGTGGCATCTGCTTCAGGTGATAGTAGTTCTAAGGCTATGTTGTGGCATAGGAGGCTTGGTCACATCAGTCATCAGGTACTGATGGAGTTGCATAAGCAGCAACTGATGACTGAGTTGAGCAGTTGTGATTTTGGTTTCTGTGAAACTTGTATTCTTGGTAAACACAAGAGAGTAAAGTTTTCACAAGCCAGGCATATCACAAGTGGGATATTAGACTACATTCATTCTGATTTATGGGGTCCTGCTAAGGTTGATTCTTTGGGTGGTGCTAGATACTTTATGACCTTGATTGATGATTTCTCTAGAAGAGTTTGGGTTGTTGTACTGAAGAATAAGAGTGATGCTTTCAGTAAATTCAAGGAATGGAAAGTTTTTGTGGAAACTCAGACTGAGAGAAAAGTCAAAAAGTTAAGAACAGATAATGGGTTGGAGTTTTGCAGTCATGAGTTTAATCAGTTTTGTAAAACTCATGGTATTGCTAGACATAGAACTGTGCCAGGGACTCCTCAGCAGAATGGGTTGGCTGAGAGGATGAATAGAACTTTACTTGAAAAGGTAAGGTGTATGTTGGCTAGTTCTGGTTTACCCAAGATGTTCTGGGCTGAAGCTGTTTTCACTGCAGCATATTTGGTCAATAGGTCTCCATCAGCAGCTTTAGACATGAAGACACCTATGGAGACATGGTCAGGAAGAAAGGGTGACTATGGGGGACTTAAGGTGTTTGGATCTTTGGGTTATGCTCATGTTAGCCAAGGGAAGTTGGAACCTAGAGCTTGTAAATGTGTCTTTCTAGGATACCCTGAGGGTGTTAAAGGGTATAGATTATGGAGGCTAGAAGGGGACAGGCCTAAGGTGATAGTGAGCAGGGATGTTGTTTTTCAAGAGAATGTTATGTACAAAGACATTCTAGAAAAAGGGAAGTCAAAGGTTGAAAATCAGATTGGGGTTCAGATTGAGGTGGAGCAGCAGGGTGTGAGTGATCAAGGTATTGATCCAGGTACCTCTGGTAGCCAAGGGGATGGTTTGAATGATTACCAGTTGGCTAGGGATAGACAGAGGAGACAAGTGGTGCCTCCACTCAGGTTTAGAGAGGGGATGGATTTGTCTGCATTAGCCTTTGTTGTTGCGGAAGAAGAAAGCATCTATGAACCATTGTCATACTCTGAGGCAATTTCTGTGAAGGAAAGTGATAAATGGTGTAAGGCCATGGAGGAAGAGATGGAATCTCTGTATAAAAATAACACATGGGAGCTAGTTGACAAACCTGAGGGTCACAAGCCTGTTTCATGTAAATGGCTATTCAAACTGAAAGATGGGATTTCTGAAGGTGAACCTCCTAGGTACAAGGCTAGGCTAGTAGCTAAGGGGTTTACACAGAAGCCAGGTGTGGATTATAATGAAATATTCTCACCTGTGGTGAAACATTCATCTATCAGGGTTATGCTGTCATTGACTGCTTCTATGAATATGGAGCTTCATCAGCTGGATGTAAAGACTGCATTTTTGCATGGGAAGCTGGATGGGACTATCTATATGAAGCAGCCAGAGGGGTTTGAGGTAAAGGGGCAGGAAGAGAAGGTATGTCTCTTGAAAAAGTCCTTGTATGGGCTGAAGCAATCCCCTAGACAGTGGTATAAAAGATTTGATGAACACATGGTGACTAATGGGTTTAACAGGAGCAGCTATGATAGTTGTGTGTATTTTAAAGAATACAGTGAGAACAAATTTGTGTATTTGTTGTTGTATGTTGATGACATGTTGGTGACTTGTTCAGACTTGGAAGAAGTTGAAGCTACTAAGAGAATGTTGATGTCAGAGTTTGAGATGAAAGATCTAGGTGAAGCAAAGAAGATATTGGGCATGGAAATTACAAGGGACAGAGAGAACAGGGTGTTGAGACTGTTTCAAAAGTCTTACTTGGAGAAGGTGCTAAGTAACTATAAGATGGGTGATGTGAAGCCAGTGACAGTTCCTATAGGAGCTCATATTAAACTGTCAAGTTTTGATTGTCCTAAGTCAGATGATGAAGTTGAATATATGGAGAAAGTACCTTATGCTAATGTTGTTGGGAGCTTGATGTACTTGATGGTTTGTACAAGGCCGGATATTGGTTATGCTGTGAGTTTAGTCAGCAGATATTTGTCAAAGCCAGGGAAAGCTCATTGGGTTGCTGTAAAATGGATCTTGAGATATCTCAGGGGTACTAAGCACTATGGTTTAGTGTTTGGGCATCATGAACATGAGAAGGTTGACAGGATTGTTGGTTATGTGGATTCAAATTTTGCAAAAGGACCTGGATAGAGGTAGATCTATTACAGGGTATGATTTTCAAGTACTGGGTAACTTGGTGAGTTGGAAAGATCAGTTGCAGCATGTGGTGGAATTATCTACAACAGAGGCTGAGTATATAGCTTTGACTGAGGGAGTCAAGAAAGCTATGTGGCTGCATGGTTTTGTTTCTGAATTGGGAATCAAAGTGGCAGGCTCAGTGGTATTCTGTGATAACCAGGGTGCAGTTCAGTTGTCAAAGAACAGCATGTTTCATGAGAGAACAAAGCACATTAATGTGAAGTTACACTTCATAAGGGATGTGGTGAATGCTGGGCAGGTGAAAGTGGAAGGTGTGTCTACTTTGGAGAATCCAGCGGATGTGTTTACAAAGTCTCTACCTGGTGGAAAGTTCAAGTTTTGCTTGGATGCATTGGGAGTTGGTTAAAATCTTGTATTGGATTTTAAGGTGGAGATTGTGAAGTATAAAACCCAATACAAGTGAACTTCCGAAGGTTAAGTCTTCTTCTTCCGAAGCTTAACATATTCTTCCGAAGCTTAAGTTGATATCTTCCGAAGGTTATGTTTGCTTCGGAAGGGTATTGTTGTGTACTTTGGATTTCTTCCGAAGTATACATATGTTAGTAGGAAATCTTCCGAAGGGTTACTTCCGTTCGGAAGATATAGTGTAGGGTCCTTTATGTAAATTCTCAATTTAAGTTGAGAGTTAGTTAGAGTTAGTTAGATGCTATAAATAAGGACCAATTGTAATCGGTGAAGGGATCCGAAATCATTCAATCACTAATAATCATTTGAAGTTTCTTGTTCACGTTTATTCTTTCTAAGACCATCTTTGTATTGATCATTATTCCGCGTTCATATTCTCAATCGATTTTACAACACGTATTATGACTAATCTTGATCCTCCATATTTTATTTGAACAATGTTAAAGATATTTACTCAGATGAGTGTACATTTTAGGTCTCTTTCACTAAGTCTTCTTGTGATGGTTCCCTCAACATTTTATTAACTCGATCCTCTATTTCAAGAGACATGCTTCCATGGGAGGAAATCACCAATTGCAACTTGTGTAACATTCGCCCTAGGCACCGACTTTAAACTCCTATCACATCTTATATCAACACTTATCACATTAGTTGGTTATTTTAGCATCTTCAAAAGTTGACATTCACTTAAGCAAAGGGGTATTCAAAGAGCTTCATTTAGAGTTAATAGTAGCACAGTGCACGTTCATTTGAGCCAAATCTAACTGTGAGTTTGAAAACTTTCTATATCCCATAATGATGGGATAAGAATGATTTATAAAGAAGAAGTGTTAAATACATTTGATACATTAATACACTATATTGAATAACAAATAATGATTCAATTAATGTTGACATCCCCCCGCAAGCGAGAGGGCGGTGGACCGAGGCGAAGTTTAGCCCTGAAGAACTCAAACTGAGGCCGAGGGAGGCTCTTTGTAAAGATATCCGCCACTTGAAGCTTGGTAGGAATAAACTTGGTGTATAGTTTTCCGGATGTTATGAGCTCTCGAATAAAATGGTAGTCCAAATCAATGTGCTTGGCTCGCCTATGAGCAACAGGATTCTAAGACATGAACAAGGCACTTTGATTATTGCATAAGATGGTCGGTCGAGCTGGGGTAAAGCTTGAAGTTCTTGTAACAGATGTGTTATCCAAATGATCTCTACTGTTGTATTGGCTAATGCACGGTATTCAGACACACAGCTGGATCGAGATACAGTGGGTTGTTTCTTAGCACTCCAGGATACAAGATTTCCACCAAAGAAAATAGAGTAACCATAGGTTGAGCGACGAGTTTCAAGGCACCTGTCCCAATCGGCATCAGAGTAACCTTGAATGGATATCTGAGTAGGTTTGGTAAAGGAAAGGCCAAATGTCAGGGTACCTTTAACATAACGAAGGATTCTTTTGACATGTTGCATGTGAATTATGGTGGGAGCTTGCAGGAACTGACTAACTTGATTAACAACATAAGAGATGTCTGGCCTGGTGATGGTTAAGTACTGTAGTGCGCCAACCAGAGACCGATAATGTGTTGGGTCTTTGTATAGTTCACCATGAGAAGTAAAAGTCTCGTTGACAGCAAGGGGGGTGTGAACCGGTTTAGCATCTAGAAGATCAGCCCTTTGTAAAATTTCATGAGCATATTTTGTCTGACTGAGAAATAAACCATTATTTGTTTGAACAACCTCTAGCCCAAGGAAATAGTTGAGATCTCCAAGGTCCTTGATAGCAAATTCTTTGTTAAGGCGGGTGATGAATGAATTGATGACCTCAGGCATGTTGCCGGTTAGAACAATATCATCGACATAGACAAGCATGTACATGATACACGACCCTTGTTTGAAGACGAATAATGATGGATCTGCACGACTACAGGTGAATCCATTTTTAAGGAGGAAACCACTAAGTCTCTGAAACCAAGCCTTTGGGGCTTGTTTGAGTCCATAAAGAGCTTTGTTGAGGCGGCAAACATAGTTGGGGAAACGAGAGTCAACGAAGCCTGGAGGTTGTTCCATGTAGATAGTTTCATTTAATTTCCCATGTAAAAAAGCATTGTTCACATAAAGTTGGTGGAGTTTCCAACCGTGAATTACAGCCAAAGTAAAAACTACACGAATAGTAGTAGCCTTAACCACGGGGTTGAAAGTATGAGAGTAATCGAGGCCCGGGATTTGACTGAATCCTTGAGCCACCAGTCTAGCTTTGTAACGCTTAATAGAACCGTCAACTCGATATTTTATTCGAAAGAGCCACTTAGATCCAACGATGTTGTGATTGGATGGACGTGGAACTAAAGTCCAAGTTTGGTTATCATGCAAAGCATCTAACTCCTTCTGCATGGCAGCTAACCATTCAGGTTTTTTATAGCGGATTCAGGACCTTTGGGAGTGGTGGAGGCAAACAAAGCAGCATATAAGCCATGGTGTTTGGTATGAGCAACATCAACACGATGCTTAGGTTTAAAGATCCCATATTTGGAACGAGTTGTCATAGGGTGTGAGGAGGTAACCGGAGGAGGATTTGGAGCTGTTGAAGTTGAGGTTTCGGTTGGGGTAGGGGGCGGGGATGTTGGATTTAATGTTGGGTTTGTTGGTGGGGTATCGGTTGTGGCTGTAGAATTGGGTTCGGTTGAAGTGGTAGTAGTGGGTTGGGTATTGTCATCATCAAGGCAGGTCCAACAAGGTTGTGGGGTTTGTTGATGGTTAACTGGTTGTTGGGCCATAGGCTGTGTGGTTATAAGGGGGGAATTTGGCAATGGGTTGATTGCTGATGATGGCACATGAGATTGGTTGCTAGTGATTGGGAAATCATCCAAGAATGATTGCAAGGGTAGAACATGAATGTTTGAGGATGAAGTGTTTCTAGAAAATGGAAACACGATTTCATCAAACTTGGCATGTCTAGTAATATACACTCGATTAGTGGTCAAGTCAAGACACTTATAACCTTTGTATTGAGAAGAGTAACCCATAAAAATGCACGGAAGGCTCCGTGGTGCAAGTTTGTGATGGGCATAGTCACGTAGGTACGGATATACCCGACAAGCAAAGGCGCGAAAATTCTCATACCTTGGTTTGTACGAGTATAGTATCTCAAAGGGTGACTTTCCGTCTAATACTTTAGTGGGGAGGCGGTTAATAATGTACGTGGCTGAAGCAAACGCATCCACCCAATAAATGGGGGGAACTTGGCCATTAAATAACATGGCTAGCCCAGTTTCAACCACGTGTCGATGCTTGCGCTCGGCCCGACCATTTTGTTGCTGGTGTATGGGCATGAAACACGATGAAATGTCCCATTGTCTTCGAGTAATTGATTCACTTGATTATTTAAAAATTCTTTTCCCCCATCACTTTGAAATACTTTGATTTTCTTAGAAAGTTGATTTTGCACAAGTTTTATGAATTTGGATAAGATATGGGGAAATTCTGATTTAGCCTTCATTGGGTAAAACCAACTGAACCGAAAAAATCATCAATAAATAATGCATAAAAGCGATAACCGTCGATGGATGTTATCGGAGACGGACCCCATAAGTCACAATGAATTATATCAAGCGGGTGAGCGACACGTTTATCGTTAGTATCGAAGGGTAACCGGTGTCCTTTAGACATTTCACATGAAGAACACAAAATAGGTTTAGGTAATATAGATGTCACAGATAAAAACCCATCTTATTTAATAGCAAAATTGTGTCAAAGAACACATGGCCAAGGCGTAAGTGCCATAGTTCAAAAGAGGCCTTTGATGATGAGGCTGCAAAAAAGAGCTTTATGATCCGTGGTCAGCACATACATCCCGTTCTCACATCTTCCTTGTGCCACTGTTTGCTTGGTCGTGCGGTCATGAATATAAAAGTATGGTTGGGATAACAATACATCCAAATGGTTATCATTAGTTAGTTTACTGATAGAGAGTAAATTATTTTGCAGATTTGGGATAACCAACACATCATTTAAGATGATGTGTGGAGTAATCTTAGTTTTACCAATATGAGAGACTTTGAGAGTATTGCCATTTCCAAAGGTAACGTGATCCTTACCATCGGAAGGAGTTGCATTAGGGACTTTATCAGGTGAGGGTGTCATATGATCTGTGGCCAGTCGTGGTAGCATATCATGAAAGGTTGGGACATTGATTAGCATAATGACCATTCGCACGACATAAATGACAATGCGGTGGTCGCCTACTACGACCACGACCACTGTTATAGCCGCCCCGGGTTTGCTTTGTTGTGTCACGGTGAGGAGAAGGAGATGAGCGGTTGTTATGTTGAGCAGAAAAAGCAACAGTAGACGATGTAGAGCCATGGAGAGAGCGCAAGAAGAGTTCATGACTCTCTGCTTGAGCCAATAGATCCCGAAACATTGGGGCAGGTTTACATGTGCGAATAGCAGTCGAGAAACCTTCAAAGGCGGGGCCTAAACCGCAAAGAAACCAATGTAATTTGTCCGAGTCATCAATTGGGTGCCCGGTCGCAACCAATTGATCACAAATACCTTTGAACTTTAGACCAAATTTTATCATAGAAGCAAAACCCTTAGTCGACTGGAGCAATTGATCCTTGAGATTTTGAACTCGTTCAACCGATGAATTGCTATATGCAGCTTCAAGAGCGAGCCAAATCTGCCTGGCAGTGGTAGAGCCAATGGTTTCTGCAACGGCTTCTTCGGTTAAAGAGGCATTAAGAAGAATGATTGCTTTTTGGTTGGCAGCAAGCCAAGCGGAATAGGCGGGGTTGGGTTATAATTTTTCGTCAACCACAATCTGTTGTGGAGGAGTAGGAAGAGACCCGTCGATGTGTGACAACAGATCTTGGTAGGAGAATAAGGGTAACATTTGGTTCCTCCATAGTAGGTAATTGGAAGAGGATAGACGAATTGTGATAGAGTGGAGCAATGTATTCATGGATAAGGCTGAATCACTTGAAGATGAAGCCATTGAAAATGGACAGGAGGGAAAGATGAAGAGATAGAGGGGAATGCAAAGGAAGGGAGAGGGGTGGGAAGGTGGATCAAGTCAAGCTTATGATACCATGCGAGTTTGAAAACTTTCTGTATCCCATAATGATGGGATACGAATGATTTAAATAGAAGAAGTGTTAAATACATTTGATACATTAATACATTATATTGAATAACTAATAATGATTCAATAATGATTCAATTAACGTTGACACTAACTTTCAAAACCGACTAACAACAACACACATGGGGGAAGCACCCAGACGGCAGAAGCCTAAGGGGTAGAGACCTTAGCTTTTGATATACTTTATTAGAAGTAACTATAAATGAGTAGAAAGTGTGCCATCAGTAGCATTCAGCCAATTAGCACTAAGTGTGCGATTGGTATAGGTTCCCCAACAACCTAGTGACAGTGCATATAGTCGTCTATCAGCAACAACCTAGTTCATACGGATGAACATCTATTAGAGCATTAACACTAGGTTCCCCATACATATGTTACATATGTGAGCATGTGCCCTATATTATGTGGGATGGTTGTGAGTGATCGAGAAAAAAAATTATGGGGTTTGTACCATGGTCCTCATAATTTTTTTTAATATTGTTAAAAGTTGTGAGTGGTGAAATAGTGAATAAAAGTAATGATAAATATATAAAAAAGTATTATTTAATTGAAAGTAAGAAAGAAAAATAATATGTTTAATATAAAAATATCTGGATGAGTATAATGAAGCTAGTGTGAATGCTCTTAGCGTAACCAAATTACTATTGACAAGAATCATCGATAGTAATCTAGTTACCACTTACCAAAGCCAAGAGCAGCAGGTAATATTTGTTTAATTGTCAATCAATTGTTGTAACCATCAAATTGATTATTGACTAGTTGTTTCATGCAGCAATGCGTAGTTTCAACATAAAGTTGTTCTGCAGTGTGTTTTGTTTATTTCCATCGATTGGTGCTCATCTTAGTTCATATTTTCATTAAGGTCAAACTACTCAAAATCACTAAAAACCCAAAATCTTAACTTCATCAAGGTTTAGAGAGAAATGGTTTCTAACAATCTATGATCATAAGAAGTAATGTCTTTAAACTGAAAACCATTAGTACAAGTCTTGATTTATTTGAATTTAATCATAATTTTACATTCAATTTCTTGAACCTAGAATTGAGAATTAGAAAGGAGAAAATACATAGGAAGAATTATTGATGACTTCATATCGATAGTGATAAAATTTGGATGATGCATAACTAATATGGTACTTACATTTAACACTTATAAGTTAAACCTTTATAACACTTGATTCTGTACCTATTCAATACAATAAGTTCTTATGATAAATATGGATAAAGTGATGTCCTCTTACTCAAATATTGTCAGTTTGAATCACGTAGATCGTAGTTGTTATGGATTTATAAATAGAGTAGATGTAAAATAAAGAGTATGTGCTTGATGATAAAATAAACACAAACATATTCCTAAAATCTACATCTTTTTACTTTAATAAAATAGTAACTAAATGGGACGCGTGGCAGTATCAATTTCTTCTTACTAAAATTTTTACGTTTATCTATCTTATTAAATAATTATACTAACTATTAATAATATTATTAAATTCTTTTTGGATTAAAAATAGTTTTCACATAAATTAAGAAAGAGGTCTTTTTATTAATTTTATTTCTAAAGTAACAAATTTTGTAAAATATCAAACCTTTTTAAAAATATGAGATATTTTAAAATTAGTGTTTTAGAAAGTTTAATTTTGATAATAAAAATAATGCAATTTTTAGAGGCATAATAAGGATTTTTTTTATAAAACTATATTTTTTTTAAATAATTTGCTTTAAAACAAAATGTTTACTTTTTTTTGAAAATTCTAAAAAATAATAAAAAAATTCTAAAAAATTAATATTATTATTTTATTACTTATAGTCCTTATTCATATGTAATTTCAATTATATTTTAGCTTAAAATATTTTTTATAATTAATAAAGTCATATTTTATTTAATATTATATTTATTGAACCCGTGTAATATACATATAAGATTACTAAAGCTAGTAATTTCATAAATTAGAATATTAAGAAGATTCAGGTATCACAATGTGTCAATTATTTATACAATAAGTGTATATAGGAAAAGTTTAGAATACAAAGTGTTATTTTTTTGTGAAATGTAAGAATAATCTCAACACTTGATCTAATGAATTAATGGTTCATATTAGAGATTAGAGAAATCATGCAAGAAAGAGTTCTGAAGGGGTGATCTGGAAATAGCTTACGGTTGTGACTTTTTTTAAATCCCTTAATTTTTTTAAACTCATATAATTTATATATACAACATTATGTTTTAAAAAAAGATACACCATAAAATCAAGCATTTTATTTTCTTTAATTTGAGTATAGTATTACTATACTTTTAAAAAAAATATCTATATTTTTAGAAAAATGTTTATTTGTTGTAAGTACAACTTGCATGAGTATTAACTATGTAATAATCATATAAATTGCATAATTATTATCTATAACTTGAGTCATTTTGACTTGCGTTATTATCCACCTTATATGCGGACAAAATTACCCCTCTCCCAAAAGGCATGTGTCACGCCCTAATAACTTCATACACTTCGCACATTTTTTGCACTTTGTATAGTAACCTTCCCTAATGTATATATATAAATCTATAGTAATAAAGTAAAATAACTATCAGCCATATAGTTATTTTCTAGCACGTCCACGTCATCCTCACCTGGGCTCCACATAGGATTGTTCACACGTACTCACCACATAAATTTACAATTTTTGGTAAAGATTTTGGCTTTAAACAAATTTTCTTCATATATGCTAATTTAATATAATATTAATAATAATTTTTCTCTAGAAATAAATAAGGTTTCATTATAGATACTTTAATTAGACTTAATTTTATTAAAATATAATTTAATTTGTATTTAATCATTGTTAAAACTAAAAAAATTAAAAATATATAAAAAGATTTATGGATATATATGAATAATAAAATCCTTTGTCTTTTTATATTATTGTTTATAACTTAAATATGTTTATTGTATGTAATAATTTTATTGATATGTTATCTATAACATATATTAGATTATACAAATATATAATCTATTATATAATTTTTTTATTTCAACTCGTGTAACATATAGGTATCTAACCTACTATATAATACTTCTAAATGCATTTAAGACTTGCCTTTACAACATTGATCATTTCATGTGGTTTATTACCCGACATAAACTTGTAAATGCCAATCTGATATCATAAACATGTATTTTTATTTATTTATTTACTTATTTATTTTTTTGCATTTTTAAAATAGTTTTTTTTGTCAATATTAGTAAGTCTCGAATTATATATAGAACTAAACTTGAAACTTTGTATCTGACTTTAATTGCACCAGATCCAATGTACATGCTTGACTAATTTCTTTGCTTCAAGGTTGAATCATCGACTTTTACACAATTAATTATAATTGTATTAGGGTTTTTATAGCTCAAAAGCAGGTCGGGTCTAAAGAATTTGAAATGGGAAGATTTGTGTAAGTTCAAGTTTAATAATTGGAGTAGTGGGTGTGTTCTTTTTAATGGTATTTGAGTTGAATTTTGTTTATTTTGGCGATTGTAAATTGTAGATTCTAGTGTCTTGCTAGAATCATTGGAGAATTAATAAAACAAAAATATTCTGCCGTTCAAAAAAAATTTTATAATTGTTGTATGGATAGTAAGAACCCTTTTCATAAGGTTGAAGGTTGTAGTCTATTATAAACAATCATATAAATTTAGGAGCAAGATTAGATTAATGTGTGTGTTTTTAGTTCTAGAAAAAAATACTAACTGATGAAAATGACAGCGAATCTAAGACTTTTAATAGAAAAGGTATACGTTTTATTAATTGCGAAACTACCACCGTGTTAACCTTAACCTTTTTAGGTGAAATCCATTTTGTATTTATCCACACTATGTATAACACCGGCCACTCATACCAACCATTATCCGCTTTGTTTACTACATTTTGTCCACTACGAGTTCACGATTTGTTTTTTGATGATCAAGTGAAAGCTTTCTAAGACGTCACCCAACGTAGAATTGCTCCCACTCGAGTATGTATGAGTATGAAGTTCTCATCTTATCCATAACCATTAAGCCCCTACATGTTAATGGTATTTAATATTTAATGCATAATATTTCATATGAACTCAATATCATGTGTAAGGCCAACGTAGATTTCAATCTATATCGTAGGAAAGTGGCAATACAAGTAGTCCCTTAATACTCATCAAATAAATTAAAAAACTTCAAGTATGTGGTTGAAACAAATTGAGCTTTTTAATTCCCCATGCACAAGTATAATGAACCATAAATAGAGTTATTAAACTATTTGTTATCTTTCCCCCTTAGTATTGTAGCCTCTCTGCATACACAACTTTACCTCCTATAGAGATAAAGAGAATGGGGAAGAAGCATTGTTCAATGGTATGGGACATGAAGACCATGCTCCATTGTAGCATACTCATGTTCTTTCTTGGAGGAATAGCAACTTTAAGCTTTTATAGAAACAATAACCAACAAGCTGCGGTGAGTACCAACATTAAGGTTACTCATACAAACACAGATACAGATATTGATACTGATACTGTAACGAGTAAAAAGAACAATACACAAGTGTTTGATCATCAAAGAAGGCTGAAAATAGCACAACCATCCTTAACGGAAACCTGTGACTTGTTCTCGGGCCGATGGGTTCATGATAACAAGAGTCATTACCCTTTGTATAAAGAAGATGAATGCCCTCTTCTGCATGGTGATTTAGCATGTCAAACTTATGGAAGAAAGGATTCTAAGTATCAACAATGGAGGTGGCAACCCCATGGCTGTGATTTCCCTAGGTCTTTTTCTCTAGCTTCTGCATGTAACAACAATTGATTGTCCGATGTTATTAACATTCTACATTGTTTGTAGCTTCTAATGTTGTTTCATTTGTCAAATGAATAGGTTTGATGGCAAAGCAGTAGTAGAGAGACTAAAGGGTAAAAGACTACTCTTTGTGGGAGATTCGGTAAACAGGTGTTAATTAACCGAGTTTATTATTTATATAAATACTATTATTCGATCTACTATTAATCATTAAGTTTGTTTCTCAGTTATTATTAATCTAGTTTAAACTTTATAATGATTATTGATGTTTTCTCGTTATATCATTATCTTGTAATTCGGTTACACCTTTATATTTCAAAAGATGAATCACATCAATATATGAAAATTCTAAATTCTTTCGATAGGAACCAATGGGATTCGATGATGTGCATGCTCTATTCATCAATCCCGGGAAAAAAGAAGCTTCATGTTGGTCTCAATCGTACATTATACAGCTTTAGGGCAAAGGTAAGTGCACTATTACAATTTAGGGGCTGTTTGGCAGCCTCTTAATCAGCCTCTTAATAGTTCAGATGTCTGAATGGTTCAGCACTTAATTGTTCAGACTGTTTGTTTCGTGAGCACATGTCTGAATGGTTAAAAGATTTACCTCTGAATGGTTAAGCATATATTGATGCTGAATGGTTAAGAGGTCTAATGCTGAATGGTTAAGACATATTATCTGAATTGGTCAGACATTTGTCTTTGAATAGTTAAATTATATACTAGCTCTTAATGGTTCAGACCTCTTAATGATTCAGCACTTAATGATTCAGACCTTTTATTGGTTCAGCACTTAATCATTCAGATGTTGCCAAACAGCCCCTTAGTTAAAGAAGCCTACACATTTAAAGGGTGTTCTTTTAATGATGATAGTAACAAGTGGTTAAAATGAAACAGGACTACAATATAACGGTGGATTACTATTGGGCTCCGATGCTGGTCGAATCTAATGGTGATGATCCATCAAACCATAGCCTTGACCATCGAACCGTTCGAATCAAATCCATTGAGAAACATGCTAGGCATTGGGTCGATGCAGATATACTCGTGTTTAATACATATTTGTGGTGGAGATTACCTATAATAAGGCTTTTGTAAGTCCAAAATAGACTAGAAATATTGTATTGTATTGATGATTCTTGTAGTTTTTTAGGGTTACAAATAATCTTTTTATATATAAAAAGAGATTGTTACACTTTAGTACCCTCTAGATTAATACCATTACATAACTAGTAACAAGTGCTTGTTACCTTAAATATTTTGGCAAACTAACATGTTATGTGTCTTTTTGTATCCAAATCAGAGAGGGTGCTGGATCATTGTTGGGTGGCCCTAATCAAGTGTACGATGAAGTCAACAATGTTCGCGCGTACAAGATGGTTCTTGACACATGGTCTAAGTGGGTACATACCCATATCGATCCCGCTAAGACCAAGATGTTTTTCATGGGCCTTACAGCGACTCACTCAAAGTACAAACAAGCATAGCATTTATATTCTTTTTTTTGTCATTTATTTGGTAGTTAATTATTTTAATAACTTGCAGTGCTAAAGATTGGGGAGGCAAGATGAAAACATGTTACAAAGAGACGGAGCCAGTGACAACTGACGGATTTTGGGAAAGTGGAACTGATCCGAAAATGCTAAGAATATTGGAGTCATCATTGAGCAAATTGAAAGCAAAAGGGGTGAATGTGCAATTGATAAACATAACACAACTAACACAATATCGAAAAGATGCACACCCTACTGTTCATCGAAGACTATGGCGTCCCTTAACCGAGGAACAAAAAAAGAACCCACAACGCGCTTCAGATTGTACACATTGGTGCCTTCCTGGAGTTCCTGACGTGTGGAATGAACTTCTCTTGGCTTACATTTTTCCAACAACAAACACAGCTGACGCGTAAACGAGGAAAATGATTACACTTACATAGTTTTGTTTTGTGTTGCATATAATTAATATGCAATACAATATGAAACTATTGAGGATTTATGATTAATATTCTTGATTTTTCGGTTATTAGCATCAGATAAGAAACTTTAAAAATGTGTTGTATTTGTTGATCGTCTATGTTTTATTTAAGGCGTCGATTAAACCTACCATTTTTTGTTTGAATGTAAAGTTTTTCTTTTACGGTATACATCTATTGCTTTTCACTTAGGTTACTATTATACTATTACTTAAAAACAAAGGTCGGTGGGTTCACCACCGGCAACCAGGTGTAAAAAGCTTTAATTCAATTAATGAACTCAAAATACGAGGCAGATGAATTGGTCTATGCGTTTCATTGGTCCAACAATGACTCGGCTTCAATCTTTGCGTCAACAATTCTTTTGTTTTCCCTTTTGTTTTTCCTTTGACTTTGACTATATCTTTGTTTCAATCTCCATAACTAATAACCACAACTTTATATACATTTCTTTTAATTGTATACGTTAACAAAGTTTTAAACGTGACAAGTCCGGCGAGCTTAATTTTTAGTTATGTAACATATGTATTTACTTTATTATGTTCAAATCACCATTTCCTGACTTAAAACCCACTAATCACTTGGCCCATGGTTAAATTATTATACTTTAAACCATATATCAAAATCACTTATATATCAACTTGTATAATGCATTGACAATTGCATAACGTAGATAATAAGTGATCGACTCCAAATTAATGAAGGCTTTCATTGCACCGAAACGTGCTCCTTCTTTAGCTCCTGCTGACGATTTATTACTCTTCATCTCTTCTTGTTTGTGTCAAATATGAAAGCAAACTGTATTTTTCATTTAATATTTTTAATCCCATTTACCAATTTATTTGGCTAAATTTATTATAAGAGAAATGCAATGACGTGGACCTTGTAAAATATAAACCAAGAAATCACATGAACGTAGTGGCAATGATAACAAAGAGTGAATTTTCATTTTTCAACGTAAACAAATATATATTTCATTGTTTTCCTCTTAACACTAATTTTCAATGACTATTCTTATTTTCAAAAGTTTCAAAAAGAAATAATAATAATTACAAATTATTTTACTAGTAACACCTCTTTTTATACCTTCGTTTAAATTACTTTTAACCATGTTGTATCCCCATTTACTTCTTCTTTTTTTCTTACATGCAACATTAATGTTATATGAATTTTTTTATTCCTATTTTCACATTCCTTCTGTATTTGAGGGAACACCTTCCTATTTTCCCTAATCTTCTCACAGGTTACACCACCATACCAATTTATATTGTTTTTAAAGTTTCTAAAATTAAGTTAAATAGAGATTCATAAATTAAACAATAAAATAAAATTAAAAAAAAAAGTTAGAAGAAACTTCAATAAAAATAAAATCTAGTACAGATAGTTGGTTGTATTTGTGCAACAGTCTGTTTGTCTTTTTATTGGATCATGATGATGATTTCATTATACGTAAAGAGTTGAGATGTGTATAAATATGTTTGAAAAAATTAGTAAAATTGAATTGTAATATGAAATGACTACTTAAACATTCATTTGATCATTGCACAATAGTAACAAAGGGGCAACATTAGTTCGGTGAGAAATAGTGAACTTTCACCGATTTGGTAATTAAAAAGACCTTGATATTAGGGATACGGTATTCTCAGAGGAAGAGTTTTGTTATAGAATTTTTAAAATAACAAATTACTTGCTACTTATTATTTTTTTAAAAATAAAATGATTGTTAATATTTTATTTGACCCAAAAATTTTATAAACTACCATATGCTAGCTTTAATTTACTAACGTTCAAAACAAGCGGTTAACCGGATTAACCAAATAAGCAGAATTAACTAAATTGTTTATAACCAAAACCTAATAATTATGAATATCTAATATTCTAACATCATTTATACACTCGTTTTGTTTTACACTTCACACTTGTACCAACAATAATGGGCCGGATTTGTATGATCTGCTTTGGTGTACTGGATAACAAAGTTGGGCCGAAATAACAATGTTGGGCCTTTGATCACTATACTTGCACCATAGCAAACAATCGGTTTCAAAAATCATCGAAAATGTCCAAACACCATGCGATCAAAATTCAAAATCAGTCAATTGCAAAAATCATCAACATCATAATAAACAGAATTCACAATTTGGTACAAACAGTTCAATCTTCCTAACAATAAACCATAACTAAAAAACGTTGAACAAATATAACTTGAGTTATTGCAGTGCTCCTTTAATCTTCATTCAGACCCAATGTTCTCAACGCTTAAAAACTAAGGAACTTTGATGACCTACATAACAAACTAATAATAACAATTGAGAATCATCTACTGCAAGATCGTTTAATCCTCGACGTCGTTGGTTTCCTTTCTCAACTTTCGAACTCAGTCTTGTGTACAAACTAATAATTCAACTATTTAAGGGAACTAAAAACTTTTATGCAAGTACATTACACATCCCCAAGTACTGAATACCGACTCGAAAACTATGGCTGAAGCAAGAATTACCAAAACTTCCAATAGATAGTCGGATGTAAAATATGTACAGTTAAAAAATTATCAGATGTACCAACTCCACGGGTTATAAAATATCATCAAGAAATGAATACTCAATGAAGCGAGTTATTCATAATTACTTGTTGATGCTCTCAAAGTGATCTAATCAAAACAACATAAATTAAAAACAATCTAGAAACTCAAATTTAACCCAAAAAAACCTAGACCTAGACCACTGGATAGGCAAGTAAACCTAATTGAATGTAGGCAAGACTAAGAAAAACCGGAATCGAACCCTAGAGACACAATTATAGAATAAACTAGACACGGAAAGGATAAAACAAAAATAGATTTAATAATGGGGGGGGTATTTTCTTTTTAAGAAGAACCTAAAGAACTAAAAAAACTAGCTTTAACTAATTAATTAGATAATCGACTTACCAACTAGAACACGAGAAAACAAGGACACTAAAACAAACAAGAATGAGAAAGATACTACCTAGATGAATCCTAGTTGAGACCCTCGAACTTCAAATGACTATTGAACTATTATGGAAACGGGATCTAATGAAACAAACTTCTAAGATACTTAGTGGGAATCATTCTCCGGATGTGACCAAAAGAAGAACTTAGAAGATGAATGAAACTACCGATTAGTCAAATTACCGCTAAGTCTCTTTGACAACACTTATGTGCCCGGTTGATAGCTAATCTCTCGATCTAACTAACACAATTCATTGATAATGAAAGGGGCAACCTTTAAACAATCTATTTGACACGAAAAGCAATGCAATTAACTAGCTTAAAGAAACCTTCTTTCGAACCGCTTACTTCTAAGAAACTAACCACAAGGACAAATCGATTAATCCTCACCTCTCAGAATCAAATTAAGAAGAGCATTAAGGCTTAATAATCAATTCAACCCAATTCCTATGGTTACTACGTCTAGCAAACCATCAACTAATCAAAAACACAAAGTAATCGATCTAGATATGCAAGTTTCTATGAAAAACATTTAACAACTAACATATGGAATGAAAGAATCATCAACAATTATACCAAAACACTCAAACACATCCAATAGATTGAATAAACGTCATTACATAAGCATTAACCACAAAAACCGTTCAATAGCCAAAATTCATTCAAGTTAACACAACTAATCATCAACCTAGGTAGTAATATGATCTTAGCTACTCATATTCAGTAAAAACGTCATCTCAAACAATGAAAATAAGATCAACATGTTCAAAATAAAGTCTAAATCAACAAAGTTACAAAGATGAAAACCCATGATCAAACGTTTGCGATTGTTCCTACGATCCTAACTTCAATCCTTGGCTTCAAATCCTTGCAAAAGCTTCAATTCGTCCTTGAGAATGCTCTTGAAACGGCTGTTGGTCGACTCCTCTTGTTTTGGTTGAGAAAAGTTGTTTAAATACAACTTTGTAATATTTTCCGGAAAACACCATCTATGCGATACACGCAGGAGAGGCCCTTCTGCTGTGCATGTCGCATAGATTAAAAAAATACCAAAACCCTAAAAATATGATCTATGCGATATGCGCAGGAGAGGCCCTCCTGCTGTGTGTATCGCGTAGATGAGATTTTCCAGAGACTTTTAGTTTTTCACTTAGAAAAAATTCTAAGTGTTGGTATTTCCCCATTATTTGGCTCTTTTCTTCGTTTCCCAAACGTTTTCTTCACTTTAAGCACCCAAGCACCTATTGAAACACAAAATAACAAACGATAAGTAAAAACTAATGAATCTAATTATAATTTAAACAAAAGTGACCCGAAAATATGAAATAAATTGATTGTGTTTTACAACACATCACTTGTTTTCCAAGAGGTACTATTTGAATTCATTTGATACAAGACATTATTTGAATTCATTTGATGCATCATGTTCTTCAATCTTGCTTTTAAACCACAACAATTGTTGTATATAAATAAGTATTTAAATGTTTCTTAAGGGTATGATTATAATAAAGAAGATATATAATCTGAAAAAAGTAAAAAGGATTAAAAAACGGAAGAACTTGAACAAAAGTCAACAAAAGTGTCTGCGACTAAAATACTCTTTCAATAAATTTTATCCTACAATCTGATTTTAACCATTGATTATAATAATGCATCGTTAAGATTTCTTCTTACTCTTTTTACATAAAACACTCTTTTTATTTAAACATGCACCATTTATAAATTATTATTCTAACATTTCATTTTTATTATATGGTGTAATATATTAGTAATTCCATAATAACAAGAGTATAAGTAAAAATTATTAATTTTATTTTTTTCAAAAGGATTTAAACCGTGTAATAGACTTGATCTATCATAGTGACCGAACGTAGCCATGTATTTTGGGCTATATCGATGGTTAGGCCTAGTACACGTTTGGCGCGAAGAGTAGCAGACTTTAAATATTATTATCATTACGAATTCCACTTTTTAACATATCGTCACTACAACATAAATATAGTTGTTTTCTTCTTATTTAATGTTCTTTTTACAACAAACTATAGATATGTCCAAAGATTTCATAATTTTTTATTTTGTCGAACCATCAATCAATTAACTTTTTAGAAGTTACAAAAGTACCCGTAGTTAATTAATTGATTTATTACGGACCTTAATAGAAATTATTTTAATAAATGGAATATTATTTATAAAATTTTAGTAAATAGTTTATTTAATCGAATAAAGAAAAGGACACCTTAACATAAATAAATTAAATAAAGCAACTCCTGTGTGTAGTTGTTGGGGGTGATTGACTTACCCTATAACTAAACCTTTTGTATTAGTTATCAACTTCTCATTTAATTTAATAAGTTCTTAAATAAATGATTTCTTAAATAAATAATTTAATGCAATAATGCACATTATATTTCCATAATCTCATTACAATATAATAAATTTTATATTAGCATCCTTAGTCTTCTTTGTAATTTTTTTGAGTTAATTACACGGTTAATCCCGGTGATATGTCATATTACATGATTTGTTCGAACTTTTAAAAACTACATCATTAGTCTAAATTGAAATATTACAATTTTACAAACAGTTAATAACAATAATGTTAATTTATAGAAGTTTAGACCAATCATATGATATGTCCACATACTATAGAGATTAACAATGTAATTAATAACTCTTCTTCTTCATTATAACATTCAGGCTACTAACTGATTCTACATATTTACATTTCATTGTTCGTCTAACTAAAAAGAAATCAACTATTGGAATGTTTATTTTCTTTTCAACTACTTGATCGTTGACAAAAATTTTATTTGACTTATTAAATTTGTAATAATTTTTTATAATTGAGAATTCTAACAAAATTGCATCACCCATTTTGGCATCGTAGTACATGACCTTACAAAAATAATCCTAGATTCCGTCTTTAAAAAGCATATAATATATTTGATTAACTGTTATTAAACATTTATCATAAATTACAATTCTTTTAGATCAAATCTATACTTATTAATAAAACAATATCTTTAGTGCCACATGGCATTCTTTTAAGGCTTTAATTTTTTTATTTACCGCCTAATTATGTATCTATTCTAAATGTTAGTATAGGTTCATTTCCCGTCTAATTATGATACAATAGCAATTTGGAGAAAATTAGGAAATTTAACCATAAATTACAGATCATCTTTTTATGGAAATGATATAACACCCATGATTCTTCTTTTTTTGAATATTTCATCAACAAAAACTCTACAAATCATCTATGATTCTATTTATCTATGTATAAATTTCTTGATTGTGTTTTTCTATAAACGGTCGGTTTATATTCCGGTCTTTACAAAAGTTTTCAAGTTAAACAACATCTACTAAATCTCCAAGTATCAATTTTTTTATCCTCGCTACTATATATACATGTTAAATTAATATTTATCTGTTATAAAAATTCAAAAATACAACAATATAATTTTATGATTTGCATTTCATTTTTTTGATGTATTTATTAATTCCAATATATTTTAGTTAAATTTCAGGTTTATCTCTTTACACAGATCAAATTAAAATTTTGATTCTCTTTGAAATTGAAAAAAGAAGTTAGTTCGTAATAGTTCGACACTACGAAACTTTTCAATGATTCCTTATCCTGATCATAACTCGGTCTCTTTCTTCAAATAATCGTTTTATTACTGAGTAGCTATCTTATAATAGAGAAACCTTGACAAACGAGTGTGATGATCTTTTATCTTCGTTAACAAATCAATAGAGAGGCGTTTTTTATGATGTAATGAAAGCAGTTGACGATAAAGAAGAAAGCGTTTCGTTTATGGTTACGGTGGAATAGGGAAAACATTTTTGTGGAAGACATTATCTACAACATTATTATTAACGGTGGAATAGGGAAAACTTTTCAATGATTCCTTATCCTGATCATAACTCGGTCCCTTTCTTCAAATAATCGTTTTATTACTGAGTAGCTATCTTATGATAGAGAAACCTTGACAAACGAGTGTGATGATCTTTTATCTTCGTTAACAAATCAATAGAGAGGCGTTTTTTATGATGTAATGAAAGCAGTTGACGATAAAGAAGAAAGCGTCTTTTTCGTTTATGGTTACGGTGGAATAGGGAAAACATTTTTGTGGAATAAGGTCGAAAGGTGAGATTGTTTTAAACGTTGCTTCGAGTGGAATTGCATCATTATTATTAACTGGTGGTAGAATGACACACTCTCGATTTCTAATTCCTTTAAATCTCAACGAGGATTCTTTGTGTCATATAAAACCTCACAGTGACATTGCATTGATTATTTGGGATGAAGCACCTAATCACCTATGATTCACAAGCATGCGTTTGAAGCATTGGATAGAACCTTGAAAGATATACTCACATGTGATAATTGTAACAACTTCGATTTACAATTTGGAGGCAAAATAATTGTTTTTGTAGGAGATTTTAGACAAATTCTTCCTGTTATTCCTAATGGATCTGGACATGACATCATTAATGCCTCCTTAAGTTTCTCATACATTTGAGCAAACTGTAAGGTTCTTAGAATAACAAAAAACACGAGGTTAGCCGTTGAAAGTAAACAATATGATATGAAACAAACAAAGATATTTGCAAAATGACTTCTAGATGTAGGAGAAGGAAACACGGGTGGATCGAATGATGGAGAGGCAATAATTGATATACCGGATGATCTTCTTATTACCAATTCGTTTGATCCTATAACAAGTTTAATTGACTTTGTCTACCCTTCTATTCTTTATAATGTCAATAATCAAATATTTTTTCAATAAAGAGCTATACTTGTACCGACAAATAAAGTTGTTCAAAAAATAAATGATTATTTGTTATCCATGTTTCCCAGAGATGAAAATAAATATTTTAGTTCTGATAGTTTATGTCACTTATAGTATCTTCCCAACAACTTTGATAAAAGTTTATATTCACCTGATGTTCTTAATGGGCTTAAAGTATATGGTTTTCTAAACCATAAATTAATATTAAAAGTTGGTGTTCCAGTAATACTATTAAGAAACATTGATAAAAAACGTGGTTTGTGCAATGCAACAAGGCTACAAGTAATAGCTTCGGCAATCGTGTTATAGAAGCTGAAATAATATCTAGAAGTAATATTGGAAATTGCACTTTTATTCCACGGTTGACTTTGACACCTTCAGACAAAATGATTGCTTTTAAATTTCAAAGAATACAATTTCCGTTAGCAGTATGTTTTGGAACGACAATAAACAAGAGCAAAGGACAATCGTTATCCAAAGTTGGTTTGTTTAAAAAAAAACAGTGTTTACACATGATCAGCTCTTTGTTATATTATCTCGAATTAAAAATAGATATAGATCAAAATTATTAATATTAGAAATATGAAAAAAAATACCAACAGAACATCAAATGTTGTATACAAAGAAATTTTTAGATGTTTATGAATTTGAAGTATTATTTTTCATGTTCAATTTAATTTTTTCTATTACTTAAACTTCTTATTTATAAGTTCATTTCATTCTATATTATACACTATTTAGACGTATAGGCATAAATAGAGAAACCTACTAATATTAGATGTAGTAAATTTTAAAAAAATATACATAAAAATTGATATTCAAAGTATTATATGTTAACATTATTACTTATAAATATTTTTAAACAACAATAATATTTTTAGATTGAATTTGTGTGTTACATGGGTCTTTAGCCTAGTTACCTAATATAGCAGTCTCGAAATATTGAACATAGTCTGATACATATTTAATGATTTAAATCCACCCGATTTATTTGACATGTACTATAATAATAAAATAAAAATACTCCAATTATTTTTGAAATAAGTACCAATAATTAAGTTATATATCAATTTAACTATATTTTTCCTTGAAAAACGTTATCACTGTATTTATTTTGGACAGGTATCAGTAATGAAATACAATATTTTATCAAAAACTAAATAATTAAATAAGTAGGAATATCGGATCAACTGCCAAAGTGTAATAAATACCAAAAACATAAACAATATTATTCTTCATTTCTTCTTCTTCTTCTACTACTACTTCTTCTTCTCTTCACCATTCTTGAATACACACAAAACCCTGCAATTTCCTTCATTCTTTTTTCTTATAAACAGCAAGAAAACAGACAAAAATCAAGAATTTTCTTAGAAATGAAGGGACTTGAAGGGTTACAGAAGGTGATTCATGGGCATCATTCTGTAGGAATGTTGATGCTTGTAATGGGGGTGATTATGGTGGTATTTTACTTCGGTGGAGATGATGATAGTGGATCAATAAGATTTGAGTTTAATGGTGGAACTGAAATAACGGAAGATTATTCGTTTGAAGGTTGTGACTTCTTCAATGGCAGTTGGGTTTATGATAACAAATCAAGACCTTTGTATAAAGAGAAGCAGTGTTCTTTCATGGCGGATGATTATTCTTGTGAGAAATTTGGAAGAAAAGATTTCAACTATCAGTTTTGGAGATGGCAACCTCATGGTTGTGATCTTCCCAGGTAAATCTTTCTCTTTATACATCTCTATACATGTGTATGTATATGTCTATGTATGTATGTATGCATGCATGTATGTATGGGGTCCTCTCTCCTTCTCTCCATACATGTGTATGCATATGTGTATGTATGTATGTATCTATGTATGGGTTGTACAGTGTAGGATTCTTTATTAGTGTTTATTAGAGTTGATTATTTGCTTATTATTTGTTTTTTGTTTTTTTTTTTTTTTTTTTGAAGTTTAAGCCCATTTACTATACTCATATTTAATTAAATAAAGACTTTGAATAAACAATGTGGAACAAGCTCAAGATAGTTGATATATATATTAATTAGGAATTGTACTGTGTAACAACATATAACTAAGAAATGTACAATGACAATGCTGCATTGGGGTGTACATCATGCATTAAAAGCAGTAAGTTATGCATTATAAGTAGTTCCTTTAAGCAACATTAAGGAGACTTTTGCAGGTTTAATGGAACAGCATTGTTGGAGAAGCTAAGGGACAAAAGGGTGGTCTTTGTTGGGGACTCATTAGGCAAGAACCATTGGGTTTCACTCCTTTGTCTTATTGACTCTTGGATCCTTGAACCATCACATAAGGTTGCAGAATGGCATGGCTCATTGATCACTTTTAGGGCATCTGTAAGTAGTCAATTTTGTCTCATCTTCAAATTAAACATTTAGATACTGTATACATGTGAATTCTTTTTGACTTTTATTTACATGTGACATCTTAGGAATACAATGTTTCAATTGACTTTTACTGGGAACCATTGTTGGTAGAATCAAATTGTGATGATCCGGTTAACCATCGTGTGCGTGACCGGATCATGAAAATTGAGAGCATCGAGCGGCATGCCAAACAATGGATTAACGCTGACATGTTAATTTTTGACTCGTATACGTGGTGGCTAGAGCCTAACATGACACTTGTGTAAGTATTTATTACATGTGTATAGTTTTTTTTTTCTAACGATTAGTAGATGTATTGTGACACTTAAAGTTTGTCTTTCAGGTGGGGATCGTTTGAAAACCCAAACAAGACTGTTATTGAATCGAGTAGGGTGATACGTTATGAAATGGCTCTGAAAACATGGTCGAATTGGTTGGAAACTCATCTTGATCGCAACAGAACTAGAATTTTTTTCATAAGTCTCTCGCCGGATCACAAAGAGTATGCATTTTAACTAGCAGTTCCTTTTTTATGTTATTTTATCCATACTTCGTACATTATGTGAATCTCTGACACGATACATACCTAACTCGTGGGTACGAGTTTAGTCTAAATGAGCTGCGTCATGCCCGCAAAAACATTTTCCTAAACTCTCGGGTTGACTTATTTAATATGTTTATTTTTATATTTGGAAAAATATGTTTTAGATATTAATTAAGCTGCTTGGGTATTGTATGTCAACATATATAAACAAGTATTAGGTTTTATATTTTAAATTTTATTTTTTTAATATACATTTATACTTTTTATTGTAATTTTAAAGTATTCAAATAAAATTTTCATGTTAAACGGTTTGTGTTTGTGTCGATTAATGAATACACATATCGTGTTTAGTTCATATGTCTAGCATGATTTCTAAACTTGTCACGTTCATGTTCGTTAAGTGTTCAACCCACCGACCCATTAACATAAACCATTTCACATGCTAATGTTATGTTACTATGTTTTAGGGGTGGAGATTGGGGAAAAACAATGGGAGAAAACTGCTACAATGAAACAGAGCCAATAATGGAAGCAGGGTATTGGGGAAAAGGATCAGATACTGATCTAATGAGAACAGCACAATCAGTGGTACAAGATCTTGAAAACAAAGGTTTAAACATTAAACTTTTAAACATAACGCAACTCGCACAGTATAGAAAAGACGGTCACCCTTCGATTTACAAAAGACATTGGGTCGCTCCAACAAAACTAGAACTCGCGAACCCTGTTCAGTATGCAGACTGTGTACATTGGTGTCTTCCTGGAGTCCCTGACGTTTGGAACGAGATTCTATACGCTTACATACGTTATAAGATATAACATTTTATATTTATAATGACATGTTTGTATACTTGATTGTTAGGAGGCAAAGTATACATACTTGAATATGATTCTTACATGCCATAAGATGGATTTTGTGAAGAGATAATTTAGGTAGGTGATAATATGAAACAAAATATTCAAATGAATAAGGTTGAAAGCTCTGTAAAGTCTTGTTTGGTGGTCTTGCTACAACAACCCTTTTGTTTTTTACTTGCTTTAAATATTACAAAGTCAAAAGGTTGAATCCTGTACTTTTGCTTTTTGATATTTCAAACACGATATCTTTTAACCAAACTAGTACGCTTCTAGATAATTAAATTTAATCGAATGATTTAGATGTTTGTGCTACTTATGAAACAATTAAAACGTTTTGAAAAATAAATCATAAGCTTTTAGATATCTTCGTTGACAATATTATATGGATTATACTACTTAGAAAATTTATTTAATCAATATTTACTATACAATTAGCTTTACTATAAGATTAATTTTTTAATCAAATAACTAATTAAACATCTCAATTGATATTTGGGTATCAATTTGTATTTGGTAACTTTTTAAGGAAATCTAAATACACAGTTTTGTATTTTTTTCCCTAAATATTTCTAGTATAAGTTTTGATGAAAGCAACGATGTTTTTGGAAAAAAAAATATTTTTTTGGTCTTATAAACGACTTTGTCTAATTTTTGAACCGTAGGGTTAATCAATACTAAAAGGTATAACTTTAGTTTTCCATTGAGGGTTATAAAATTGGCTCCTTATAACAGTCTGGAGTATACGGATATCAAAGAACGAAAAAACACATAATGGGATGTAAGTCGACTCTCGTAGTTTTTAAATTTGTAGATTGCAAGATTATTTTTTTCTTGATCGAAACACATTCATTATCCACTCTACTTATAGATATTATCAAATCTTTATTATTCATGATTTGAACTCTTTTATTCAAGGCAATTTTTATAACTAGTAAAATAATCACAAAATTTGCACACCGTATGATTTAAACTCATAATCGTACTCATAATCATTTGGTTGAATATTACATCAATTACCATTAAAATATAAACTTTAAATTGAAAATCACGGTGTAATTTTCTTTTTAATTTTATTTTTGTATTTTTCTTTAAACTCTTTACTAGTTTTTTTCTATAATAATTTGATTCAAAGCAGAGATCACTTTACTGCTGGGGATGTTGTTTGAGTAGTGATTGAAAGAAGATTAATTGGGTGCAGGCAAGGCAGGGTCAAGATCCACACAGTTCAAGGTGTATTGTTTCCATGGATATCATGTGCCCCCCTCATTGGAAGTTGGAACACCAATTTCACACCTGCTTTCCGTTTTTCTTCATCATTCTCTAAATCAAATTCTTTGAAATAGATATTCTATTCTTTTTTAACCTTTACTTCTTTTAATTCGGACTAATATAGGGCTGTAAACGAGCCGAGCCGACCCGAGTCAGGATGAGCTCGAGCTTGAGCTCGAAGCTTATCGAGCCGAGCTGAGCCGGCTCGAAAATTTTAACACCGGCTCGAGTTCGGCTCGTGAAAAGCTCGAGCCAGCTCGTGGCTCGTTCGAGCCGGCTCGATTTAAATTTTTTTTTTAAATTTTTCACATTAATTTATATGAAAACACAAAAAATATATATATATTGGCTTTTACATTTTATTGGGTACTCCATACTTATGGGAACAAAGATCATTATTTTGAATATAAATAATTTACTATCAAGTTATATATTTTTTAAATAAAATACTTAATGTTTCTAAAAAGAATCCATTTTTATTTTTAAGAAAACATTTTTAAAATCCTAATATAAAAATAATAATTATAAGAATAGTAGTAGTAGTAATAATAACAATTATACTATATAAATAGATATATATACATATATTATATGCACTGAGTCACGAGCCGAGCCAACGAACCGAGCCACGAGTCGAGCTCGAATCGAGCTAACCCTGGCTCGAGTTCGCCTCGTTTAAATTCGAGCCGAGCCGAGCCGAGCCGAGCCAGCTCGTTTAAATTCGAGCTTTTTTCGAGCTTTTTTTTAGCGAACTTCGAACAAGCTTCGAGCCACAAACTTTTGTACAGCCCTAGTAATATAGTTATTTATTGTATTTTTGACATAAACTTACATACAAATAAGCACACATCATAATTACAATCATTATTATTTACAAAAAAATATTCACCATATGTAATAATTTTCGCTTTCAATGTAAAAATACTTTTTTATTTTGTTTTCTGTTTGTTTTATATGTATTCTTCACATGGTTCAAATCTATGCCCATCCGGCTTGATATTCTTCCGCATTCATGAGAAACAACATGTGCTTACATTTTTTTTCTTTCTTTTATTTATGATTAGTTTACACAAATTTTGTCTCCTTTTAACCTTTGGAATAATATGTTTCCATATTTTCTGAATATATTGTAATGATGTATTTATTTTTATTTACGTTTAAAAATAAATTGTTTATAATTAAACATTCTCAAACATCATATCATTTTACTTTTCTTTTAAATTTTGTTTTTTAAAATAGTCTAATTTCTGTCAAGCAGTGTTAAATTTTATTTTATTTTATTTGCGCCTTGGTTATCACTTTTCGATATAATGTATATCCAAACCAATCGCCGCAACGTGCATCCACACTTTGGTAAATAAACATTTTACTATAAGATACGTTTTTCCTGCCTTTTTTCATTTTTTTAATTTCTAAATATGGCAATTGATTTTTTAACATATTTTGTTTTTATCACATAACTTTTAGAAAATATATTAAAAAATATTTTTAACGTGTTGTTCTCCTATTATAACTTTTACATATGTTTCGAGATAATTTTTTTTTTACTTTTAAGTATAGTTAATTTTTTAATAACTATTTATATAATTTTTTTAACATACTGAATATAACTTTGAGACATTTTAATCTAAGTTACGATATGAACATCATTCACAATTGAGTCGTCCTAACACACGTTCCCGCATTGCGTTTGGTATAACACATTAGTTTTATATGTATTTTGAGTAGAAAAAAAGGTCTAAATGCTAATCAAACATAAGAGTATCAATGGAATATGATGCGTATATTTATTAGTTGTGTTTTATCCAATGCCCTAATAATCATATGTTTTAGGTCTTCCAGTATAGTTTTATTTGCCGATATAAATAATACCTATTAGCTTTATGTTTGCTAACTCAATTGAAATTTTTTGTATTTGAAGCTTGGTGCGGATATAAATAATACCTATTGATTGAACTTTTTGTATTTGAAAGTTGGTTTATATACGAGTAGTTAGAACTAATGAATAAACTCGTTTGAAATTAAAAGTTGAGAAAAATTTCAAAACATAAAATTAACTTAACTTTTAAAAATAAATAGTTAGATTGAACATTAAAAGTCTAAAAAAAATCTGAAGTTAAATGATATATCATACACTCAAAAGCTTAGATTTTAATTTATAAGAAAGAGGTTATAGTGTATTTATCTAAAAAAATCTTGGTGTTGCTTTTACAAAATATTGAATATTTTAAAAAACATAATATCCAACTTTAAATTGTGGTACTTTTTAAATAAGTCACCCTAAAGTCTCAGAAAAACTTCCATAAAAGTCCTTAAACATTGTAAGTAACCCTCTACGTAGAAACATGCCAAACCCAAACTAAACTAGATAAAAAAACCAATTTCAAACATGAAATGGAACTGAACCGATCATTTTCCTCTTCAAAAGCCGGTCAATACTAAACCGCTCTAACTTTTGTTGACCCAAATTGAACCGATTTGGACAAAACCCAGTGTTTACATTCCTAGCGTAATACACAAAAAGTGAGACCAAAACAGTGCCACGTCCTAGGCAAAGCTAGTCTAAGACATATGTAACCTGAACTCCTGGAGACCATTTGGGTCTGACTTCATGAATACAAAATTTGACCTATGATTTAACGTTTTTTCTTTCATAAAGTAAGTTTAATCTTAAAAGCTTTTAAATAGTATCAAAATATTAACATTTTCTCCTCAAGAGACATAAGTTGATGAACACTTGTTATAGTGACTTGTTCATCGTGCAATAAAAGTTGTATATTTCTCCCTACCAGGAATATAAGCTAACCTCTGAAATGGTCACTTATTTCATTACATAAGCCTTCGGTCACTGTTCAACATGAATAATACACATGCATTTTACACGAAATTCATCCCAGGTAGAAACCTAGGTTTATAAATATTTGCTGTTTCTTTCAGTCCTTAATTCACAGATGCAAGAGAACAAATAAATCTAATAGTTTATTTTCACGAAAATACCTCATTCGCCTTCGCTCAAAATGGGGACAATGAGAGGATTCATCTGGGCCAGATATACAATTGCCCACCTGCACAAGCCACAATAAACATCAATGAATTTTGGCCAGATTTTCGACTAGTTTACCCTATAGATGGAGGGTAGTGTTTTATCTCTAACTAGCCAAATGAGTTGTGTTCTGTTTTGTTTTTGTTAGGGACTTGAAAAATCAGAATCAAACAGTTAACCCAACTCTCTTTAGAGTTCGGGATGGTTTGTTAGTTTTACAAATATATCAACGATCCGTTTTCTTACAACAGCTTCTTATCTGGTTCTCCAAGTTTGATTATTTTAATTAGAAAACTAGAATTCATAAATTCATGATCATTTACTCTTTGACACATGAACTCCTTATTCAACATAGATGGTATCATAGATAATTTCAAATTTGACAATGTATGGTATGAGTGACTATTCCACTCATCAAAAGCTTAAAGTTTTAACAAATTAAGGAGTGAAAGCTTAAGTTTTGACGAATATAGGAGCACAAGTTCAAGTTTTGACAAAGTTAGACACCCACATATAGTTCAATTTTGACATTCCCCATATTTTTCAATATTGAAGTTTGATACTCCTTTGATGAGAAAAAAATTTACTCATACCCACATTGTCAGATTAGGATATTTGATTACATTTTTTGTTGACAATTTTACCTCATTTATTTAGCTATAAGAAGCCAATCTCATTTAATAACTCAATAGGATTGAAGATATTAGACCTAAAGATCTTATAAAGGAGAAAAACCGCTTTAAATAGGTCAAATATTGGCATATATTTGTTATATTTCAAAATACACTATACACACTTTTTAATTAACACAAAAGAACTTCAACTAAAAATGAAGGCATCAAACTTACATCATCCAACAGCATACTGTTGCAGTGATCACCAACGTAAGGTGGAACCTGCACACCATAAAGAATAAGTACTTAATTTCTCATGATATCTCAATGTGCAATAAAAAATAAAACAATTATAAGAAGCATGAATATTATTTATTATCATGTAACATGAAGCTTAGATTAAATTATCATGTATAAGTAAGCAAAGGAAGCTTATGATTCAGAATACTCTCTAAAAGGAGTAATTAATGCATATTAGTCAAAAATATTCGCGTCTCACTCCAACTTTTTGAAAAGGAACATGTTTTGATCTACCTAAGAAACAAGAAACATAAGTTGGCTGTTGCCAAAAGATGCCCAAAACAACACTCAAAGACAACCTAAAAGAGGGGGTTGTGTTGATTATGTGACGCTAAATAGCTAGAACCAGTTGTAAAAACGTGTTGCAGGAGATAGTGTTTGAATATGCTTCTCCTGCTTAAAGTTGTAAAAATGAGTTTCTTTGGTGTTGGGTGTTCAGCAAAATTTTATCTTTTAAAGAAGCAATGGATAAAATACCTAAAAATAAGGGTAAAGAAGCAACTTTTACCTTTTCGTATGATAATCAATTATGCTGCAGTTGATATCAAACTAATAATCCTAAAGTAATTATTTGACCCCAAAACAATGAGATAGCATTAGCATATTCACTTTGTCCAAACATTAAAAACCAACTATTCTGACTCAGGCTACCATAATCAAGCAATTACTTTCAAAATGCACATCCAAACACATCTTTACTCATTCAGGTTACGGTACACTATCAAATATCTTCTGATTGAACAAGAAATCCATCAAAACGATGCACTAATTACTTGTATATAGCCTAAGGAGATTTCTACCAGAAAGCTACAATTCAATTTTCAAACAATGAATTTGAGTATAATTTCTACCAGTTAACAACTTAGCCAAGCTATATAATGTGGTAGACAAATATTAATGTTTCAGCCATTCAAGTCCCATTATCACACCAATCCCAACAAATCAACTAATAACTAGTGGAACCAAAGTGTGGTCAAGCACTCAAGCATGTTGGATTCAATAAAAATTGTCAAAACCCTAAATTGCAAAAATGAAATAAGCTGTTCATATTTCTAGGTTTATACGGATGTCAAAGAATATACAAAACGAAGTTAACACAAGTGCAATAAGTAGATATTCAATTATTTGCAGCAATCCAATACCACTACATACTCAGATTCCCAAACTGTTGATTACAGCAATCAAACATTTCTATATAAAAGTAAGATTGTAAGTAGCATGAAACTACAAATTGAAGAAACTATGTGAAATTGAATGTATCAGAGAAGCATACAGATTAGCAGAGGGTCCTTTGTTGCAGCAGATTCGAGCGCAAAGAGAAGCGATGATTCCAATAGCGACGAAAATCAAGGTTGTAAGTAAAAACCCCATCGTTGAAGCAGATAGATCTCTCTGATGATTGATGAAGTATCAGTAAAGAATCGATCGGTAAAGGAAAGAGAATAGTAGAAGAAAGCGGTGGTGGTGGTAGCGACGGAGATAGATGGTGGTGGTGATTGAGGGAGAAGCAGAAATTTGACGGTGTTAAAGAGGAATCGAATGGAAGATAAGACGGATCTTGGATGAACACATCTACTCTATCAATATCAATGTTTCTAGTAAACTAAACAAGTCCTCATGTAAATAATTTGGGTAATCTCATGTCATATTTAAGTGTAATACGATTATGAAGTAGAGATAATAGTATAAATTTTATGTCATTGGGGTTAGGGGTGTGCAAGAACTTATGATTGTACAATCATAATCAAAATAATCAACGAAACCGAACATGAAAATCGAAACGTATAAGAAACAACCGTTTGAATTGATTGTTTTTTAAAAAACCGATATTTTGGGTTTGGGTTTGGTTTGATTTTGCTTGTAACAAAAACCGAACCGAAACCATACAAACTGAATTTGTAAGTTTAGAAGTGTGTTCATACACTTATTAATATGATTAGACTATTGGTTACTTATTTACGTTATGTTATTTAAATATTTTTATATTTATGTTTCCAGAATAATCTTTAAACTTTTTTATTTTGAATTGATAGAGATTAAAATGTTTTATTGAATTTTTTTTACTGTATATTATAAATTGCAATTTATTTTAGTGTCACTTAATTTATAAAACATATAGATTATATTTAAATAACAACAAAATTATGTAAGCCTAAATGGTATTAAAGAAAAAACACTAAAACTGAATCGAAACTGAAGTGAAAACCGAAAACCAAAAGCCAAAGCTAAACGCTTTAAAAACCTAAAAACCAAATTATCGATTTTTGGTTTTCATTTTAAGCTAAAACCAAATTAAACTGACTCATACGCACCCCTAATAATAGCATCCACCATGATCTCATATGGGTTGGTAACATAACCCAAGAATTATACTTCATGCAACCAACACCTTTCCTTTCACAAGAATTCCAGCTTTTCCCTATGTGATAGGCATGACACATTTGTTCTGATAAATCCTATATATTATATAGACGTATTTATCCAATATTGATTGACAAACTTGATAAGTCTATGAATGTTGGTTGATGTGTGTTAGTATATATAAAATTGAAATAGATTTTACATAATTAAGCTTTATATTTATGAAATGATTTTCAGCTTATAATTAATTATACATACAATAAGCAAGTGTATCGATAAAAAAATAAGTATTATATATATATATATATGTATATATATGTATATATGTATATATATATATATATATATATATATATATATATATATATATATATATATATATGTATATATGTATGTATATATATGTATATATGTATATGTATATATATGTATATATGTATATGTATATATATGTATATATGTATATGTATATATGTATATATGTATATATATATATGTATATATGTATATATATATGTATATATATGTATCTATATGTATATATATATGTATATATATGTATGTATATATATGTATATATATATATATATGTATATATATGTATATATATATGCAGGGGCGGAGCATCAATAGGGCCAGGGGGGCCGCCGCCCCCCCTATTTTTTCGTCCGTAGTGTTAAATTTTAGCCCGAAAGTGTAAATTTTTAGCCCGGTAGTGTAAACTTTTATATAAATATCGAGTTCGCCCCCCCTAAAAAAATTTAATTTCGCCCCCGCCCCCCCTACGAGATAGTTCAACTTCCGCCACTGTATATATATATATATATATATATATATATATATATATATATATGTATATATATATATATATATATATATGTATATATATATATATGTATATGTATATATATATATATATATATATATATATATATATATATATATAACGTGTTTTGACAAATAAAAATAATAAAATAACAAAAATAAACCAAAATAAGAATAATTTCTAACTTGTATTGTATAGTGAAACAAAAGTTTTTAAAATGATTGAAAGATTTTAAATTTTTTTTCTTAAATAACAGATAAATTTTAGAAAAGACATTTATAAAAAAAATAAAAGATTTAAAAATGTTGTATTTATTTATAAAAAACACATTTGAAATTGTATATTTTTAAATATATAATTAAAAAATTATTTAAATTGGGGTTGATTTTTGTTAATTTAAATAATTATACAAATAGCCCTTTAATGTTAAAATTTTTTTCTAAATTTAACAACAACCCATGTAGTATGAAAGACCAAAATACACTTGTACTTAACTTTTTTTTTTGAAGTCAAGTTAGTTGTTAGAAGTTAGTAACACCTAGTTAGTAACTGTCAAGGTTTGAACCTTGGACCTTTAAGAGAGGCAAAGCCTCCCACCTTCTTTTTAAACCACTAGACCAAGAGATCATTGGTAGACTTGCACTTAACTAACAATATTAATAGAGTTAATGGTTAGAGGTCAAAACTATTATAATATGCAACATTGGGATCGGATATGTTAAAAGATTTGTTTTTGGGCCAAAAGGGTTAAAATAGCTAAAGCACAAGGGCCAAAATAGTCATTTACTCTAATTTCTTATTTTATCTTCGTTTCATTATAAACTTTCCGAAGATGATCTCAATCCATAATGAAGAAATGATAGTAGTTCATTGTTTTATAGGTTTTATCATATTCAATCGGAAGTGTTTAGGTAAGACTTTCAAGATGACACTTGATGAGAGAATCCAAGCTATTCAGAAAGAATCACAACAATTATTCAATTCTAACAAAGCAATTCATCAAGTTTGTTTACATTTTGACATAAATTTCTTAAAAACCCAACTGAACTAGTTTAACATAAATTTTGCTCAAATATAAGTCACATAAAACATGATATATATTCAAAAAAAATTTGTAAAAGTATACTTTCGTATTTTTAACGCTTATTTCTACGATATAAATTTTCTTGATTTTTGGATAGTTCGTCGTGACATGCTCTTTTCTATTTACGTTTCAATATCCAGAACCGACCCGCTACATCTTCATATGGTTCCTTTGCGTAACTAACCACGTCAATATTACTGCCACAAAGCTCGAGCGTTATAGGTTGGTACAACTCACCATACACAAGGTACAACGCTTCCACCACAACACGCGAGTAACACTAACCGATTCCATCATGTCATAGGTTTTAAGGATAAAAACCTTGCCATAATGCGAGGGTTCAATGCTAGTAGATAAAAATTTAGATATGGATATGTTTTTTTAACGTCAGAAATGCATTTGTAATAACCCATGTTTCTTTTATATATACGTGGTCGGTTGGTCCCAATGTCCTATGCTTAATGATATCATCATTTACTAGTATAACCATTTGACTTCAAGGCACAAGTGACTAGTGACTATTATATTCTGTTTTTTCTTTCAATCTTATACAACATTGGTGGAATATCTTTCATTTTGTAGCCAATCATTATACTCGAAGAAGCTTGATGATTCAAGTTGAAAATGAAATCGTTTCAGCATTTTTTTGCTTACGTGGTGCCATTGAAGTGCGATGTAGATTTATCTATTCCAGCCAATGCTTTTCTATGTGGTCATCAAATACTTATCCTCATGGCCGGTCTTAAGAATTTTAGTTATTTACACGAGCCAGAAAAAAAAACCCTTAGACCCCAATGAATTAAGATATATAAACTAGTTTTTTTTAATAAAAACAAACATTTTAGCAATAAACATAATAAAACCAAAGTGTTCGAACGACATACCCTAACAAATTAAATTATATAAAACTATTTTTTTAACTTGAGCTTGCTTTTTACGTTTTTGACAACCGGATGCTTGTTTAGAAGCCATGATTTTTAAAAATCAAATCCAAATTTAAAACCATTAAGTCAATGACAAATAAGCTATTATTCAGTTTTAAGTTCTAACATCTAAATTCTAAATTTTTAACAATTACTCAATTTTAAGTTTTAACTTCTAAATTATAACGAAACACATAATTGACATAATTTATATAATCATACAAACCCTAGAGACCATAGTATACAAAACAAATAAAACAACTAATAAGTAACAATTACATAGAATCCCTGATTTGGGTGACTCGTTGTATAAAGTCCAAAGCCATAACTAACAATTTCTCAATGAAATAATCAAAAAATTGGTACCTGGTGTAGAATGATAGTTGCACAAAGCTGCACGCCTGAGCGAATGTGTCCTGGACGGAACCGCTTCTTCTAAAGGCTGACACTGCTTATCGTAACATATGGTTAAAAAGCTAACATTCCCCCGTCCCAACTATCCTATCAACCCAATTACACTTATAAGAACTTAAAATCATATAACAATCTTATCAACTCAATTACACTTATAAGGATTTAAAATCATATAATATATTATAAAAGATAAATATTTTCATTATTTGTATCATGTATTATTTCAATATATATGTTTTATAAAATTTACTTTTCATATTTTACGGGTTTATCATATGTTGAACATCAAACTAATAACTTAACTTCGTATGATATTTAGAATTTTTTTTATTCTTACATGTGTTATGCGTGAATTTCTAGTCTAGTATATATCCTTTAAAAAAAATGTGACAACCCTAAAGTATAGGATTCCATACCATCATATTAATATGCATCATATATATTTAAATACGTGAACATATGCATGTTTCATACACACTTTTACGTATGCATGTACCATCTTTTGCTAGAATACATATGTACATCACATGTCTATATGAACATATGTGTTATTCATTGCATGCTTGCATGCATATACAAGAAGTTACGTATGCATGTATTCATGAACATGATTCCTTGATACAAAACTACATATGATCAAAATACATCAACAATACAACAATAAACAAACCAAATACAACCCAACCAAATATTATCAATACAAGTTAACATCAAGAGAAACTAAAACATCAACACAAACCTAAAACAAATCTCTTACATTTAAACCTCAAACCAAAACACCAATTAAACAAATCGGCTCATTAAGCACCCGATTAGTGAACTAAGCCTTGTAATCATGACTTGATGAGTCATGAACTCTCTTGAAGTGCCACCTTGCACAACTTGGACACCAACTCCTTCCTTGCACCGCCACCTCCTCGGCTCCTCCTAGACACATCCACAAACCGCCACCTCTCACCCTAAAAGACCAAACTTGTAACATCCGCCATTTTTCCAAGTTAAAACCCAAACCCGAACTCATTTTGAGCTTCCATTATTAATTTACTTAATAAATGGATCAAATACATTAAATATGTAATCAACTTATTGATTGATAAATAATTATTTTTCATAAAATTATAAAGTTTATTAATCATGTTACAAAAAATAACTAAATGGAAAAGACTTATTAAAACTTATAAAGTTATAAAATGAATTTTAATAAACTTATATAAAGTTTTATTAGTAATTATGAATTTTAAATACTGAAAATAAATAATCAAATTATAAAGTTTATAAGTTTTATAAAAGTTATAAAGATTAACAAATAAATAATTTGATTGATTATTCAAATTGGCTTTATAAAGTCTATAAATATTTTATAAAAAAAAGTTGTTAAAATTAGAGTCTTCAAGAATTTAAATTTTAAATTATAATTATTCTTTTATTTATTTAAATTATTTAACTTTATATTTATTTCAAATTTCAATCATAACCCCCCTTTAAAAGACTTATAAATCACCATTAACACCATTCATAACCTCCCCCTAACCTCAAGTATAAAAGCAAGGCTTAGGCCTCACTTTTCATTTGCTCATTCTCTAAAAATCTCACTCTCATATCTTTCTTTCATCTATTGGTTATGAACAATTTGAAGAATTTTATTTTACAAGAGATTTCAAGAATTATTAATACTAAGGTAATCTTTTATTGCTTTTATATTATACATTTTAATCATCCTAACATCCAATTGTTTTCATGACTTTATGTTCTTACTATTATTCTTTCTTCTATTAAATCTCTATTTATTTTAATCATTAACATTTTAATAATCACTAACCTTATAACAATCACTAACATCCCTAAATTAAGCTAACAACATACTAAAATAAACAAAGAATCCCATTTGAATATGGACGGCTATGCCGCCGCATTCGGTTATTCAACAAGATTATTATTCTAAATGATGGCTATGCCAAAGTATTAGAATATTTTTATAACTCAAATAAAGACTATTATACCATATATTGACATAATAAAATGTCTAACCCGTTTCATGCTTTAACGATCTTAAAAGTGCACATAAGTGTCTTACTACAATTCTGGCAGAATATAATGTTACTTCAACCGACCATAACTTAATCATAACAAACTAAATTTGAGTAAAATCATACTCCAATATTAAGTTCATTGAATTAACTTTCAACGACAGTTTATACGTTTTCAAACTCAATCGGACGACTCAACAATAGCCTTTACAAGATAAGTGCGCATTTCAGCACCTTCTGTCTTGTGGTGCTTGTTTGACCTATTTAAAGATCTTTTCATAAAATTGTTTCTGAATGAAAGTTGTCTGGGAGACTTTTAACTAGTCAAGTATAAATTTTTATAATTTTATGAAACCGTTTGCTATTTTAAAAACCTGTTCAAACACGTATTAAACATTCTGTCCAGAATCTAAAATTGGTACAATAATCGTTTATCAATCTACCTTTCGCTTATTGGTATTGCTAAGCGTCCTAACTTCTCGTAATGAATCCCAAACTCAAGTTATTGTTTCCTTTTTATCATTTAGGACATCACATTTTACTCTTAAACATCCAAGCTGTCTTATGTACTCTACAACCATCACTATTATTGTGAGTTTTTCATGTGAGTATTTCTATACCCCTTTTTCATATTTTCACACTTTGGGGTGAAACATGTTACTTTATAAATATTGCACTTGTAAACATTTGATTCTTGTAAACCTATGGCAATTTACTTGTATGTTGTGGTTAGTTGAACTTTGTGGCTACCATGTAATGTCGAATATATGTACAATCATTAACTATTGCTAGCTTAGCGAAGTCATAGATCTATGGGCCAGACAAGCCTGCTTGGTTGATCCAAGTACACTTAGCTAATCGTATATACTTGTAAACGTTTGAGACTTGTAAAATTTTGTCGAGGTTTGATTGTGCATTCTGTCTTACATCCCTAGTTACTTTGTTCTCTAACTTACAACATGAATTGCCATCTTTTATATACTTATGTATTGCAAACTATGGAAATCTCATCAACTTTCAAAGTTGACCTTTTATTTTTAACATGTTTCAGGAAGAACTCAAGCTTGATCGCCATTTTTGAAGTTGTTCACACCTAGGAATGGACCTAGTTAAATAAATGAATAAGCTTGTTATGTTTTCTTTATTTGAGACTTATGTTTGTAATATTATCTTTGAAACTTATGAATAATATTTTTGGATTTAATAATAGGTTTATATGGCTGTGAACGATCTTAACTTTCACTCATCGACGTTTCCGCCGTCAAGGTTGGGGTGTGACAAAACTAAGCAATCCTAGTTACACCACATCACCCTAAGAAGTAGACCTAATAATTACTAACTCCACTACTTGAAGGAGCGGCCGAAGGAACCATTGGAACTCACTAAAACTCTCGGCTATTCTAACCACAACCGTATACCCACCTCCATTCGGACACCTTTCAATCGCACAACTCTCGGACACCACCATAACACTATAACAAACCGTTGTTAACCTCATTATCCTCATATCTTTCGGTTATATAGCAGCAACATCCAAGCCTCGTGTAAACACCATCTCCCGAAGATTATCAAGAACACCAAAACCAAGCGGATTCTTAGGCTATCTTCATCATCTTCTCATACTCTCCCTCTGTCAAAATCAAGGTTCTAACCTCTAAAACCCTACTTGATTAAGACTATAAAAGTTAAACATGTGTTTAAATAAACACATGTGATCAACCCTTTTGATTAAATACTCAAGATTTTTAAAAACATATGAAGTCAAACTTATTTTTCAGACAAATAAAGAAGCTTTCAAAAATCTGAAATAAACAAAACAAACCCTAAAAATCAAATTTATAAAAGAAACTATCAACAAAAGGGTTAAAAACCTAGATTTAACTTGTTAAAATCAGTTCTTCATGTTAATGATTATGATTGTGGGAACAAACATTGAATATATGTTTAGAATATTAGGAAAAAGAGATCTGAAAATTTTGGTGATATTTCTATAAATAAATTAATTTATATAAAATATCTAAGAATTTAAAAGGAAAAATCATGCTGGAAGAACCGACCCTGGAAAATGTATGGAAAAATTATATATTGACTATTACAATTTATAAAATTTACTAAGAAAATTTCGTGACCTAACTCAAAAATATGCCCAAGTTATGAATTTTTAATCATTCTGTCAACTGAAAATCAGGAAAAATACTTAAATTATGAAATAAATTATGAGAAATTTATAGAAAATATAAAAATCAAAGTAGAACAGTCTGTGTAAAAATGGGAATTTTTGAGCATGTCCTGATATTTTTAATAAATATTGGTGAAATAAGAAAAATTGTAAAAATTGACTTTACTATGATTTAGGATGTAAGAAAATTGTGAGAAACTATAAGAATTATGAAAAATATTCTGACTAAATTTGACTAATTTTAGAGGCCCGAAGGTATTTCTAAAGAATTATTTAAATAATGTAAAAATTATAAAAATAGGCTGAAAATAATTATAAAATGAAATTTAGTATAATATATCTAATATTAGAATATAGCTACTGTAAAAGTTTCGTGATATATACATAAGCATAACTTCTAAAACAAATTTTATAGTTTGAGATGCTAAAAATGTTAAAGAAAATACATTTTTCTAAACTATAAGTATTTTTATTTTGTTTATAGGTTATCATTGGAAGTTAAAAGGTGAGATTCATAGCCCTATTTTTATTTTATAAAATTTTGGAAAAAGCATACTATTTTATGAATTGATGCATTATTTTTGAGATTTATGTTACAACCATTAATTCGGATGTGGAACCGTTAGATAATATTGGTAGCGCTACTTAGGAAATATTTCCTGCATTAACAGAATGAGTGTTGTGATGCTATATTATCTGATTTATGAATTATGATATGACAGATATAAATGATCTGATTGCTAAGTAAGGTTTGGTTGTATCTAATGCATCAATGCAAAATGTTTATAATAAACCTATGAAACTCACCAACTTTATGTTGACTATTTTGAGTATGCTTTTTCAGACGTTCATCATGACTAACAGCTTAATGTTCTCCTTTGATGTGTATAATGGCTGGGGAGAGATAGTGGGAAAAGTTTGTATAAATCTGATAGTTAACTTATATGACCTCAGTGTATCGGTGGATGCTCACTTCCATCGTCTCTGAAGATGTTGCTGTTAGATCTTTAATGATGTATTAGGATTATGTTATTTCAAATTTTGACTATTATGAATTAATGTAATCCTAACCTCTATGTTATGTATGAATTATGTTATGCTATGTTAAGAAATATGTTGTGTTTATGTGATATTTGGTTAAGATTTGTGAATCAATGAGTTCTGAGCAAACAAGTCACACCCAAAGCATTTCACGCTTCCGCCGGGATATGACAAAAAATCACCTAACAATAAACAAGGTTTGTAAATGTTTTATCAAATTCATTTAGCTAAAGTCATGACTTAACTTTTTTGCATAAAATACCGCTCATCTCTTAATATATGTTTGTGTGAAAAATTTTATAACAATTAGATTTTTTTAAAATTAAATAACATAAATGAAATATATATTAATCTTGGTTATTATTTAATGATATTTTATATATACAATTGAATTAGAAGGAAATGGTAAAGAAAAAAATTCACCAATGACAACCAAGTCTCTTAGTTTTAAAATTTCAAGTCAAAATGAAAAATAATATCACTTGACGTTGTGTTCCTGAGTCTTTTTAAAGAGAGAAATTGAATGAAATGAATTGCTTTATTGAGTGTTTTTAAGGAAAGGAATTAAAGGAAACAAAAAAAAATTTGTGCTTTCAAGTTTTTTAAAGAAGATAATGAAAAGAAATGAAAGAAAAAATTCTAATAATTTTCCCTTCAAACTTTCCTTCCAAAATGAAAGGAAATAGAAAGAAAAAAATAAAACACATAAAATTTTTACTTTATTGTCATTTTTTTCAAACTTTGGAACACAAAAATTTAATATGTATTTTTCTTTCTCTTAATTTTCTTTCTCTCCATTTCTTTTTTCTCTCTAATTTCTTTCACTTCATTATTTTTCTTTTCTTTCGTTTATTAAACTCGGGAATGCAGCGTAAATAGTAACTATCGAAAAGCATTTAGCCCGAACACATGATTAAATTTTATAGAACATTTAATTAATTGAACGTGCCACTTCATCATTTAAGACAACTTAAATAGTAACCAAAGTTCATTTATATCCTATTACGGGATGCCGCTAATAACCAACGAATGACAAATGCTTTTTCTTGTGTGGATTCTATTTCAATGGGAACTTAATGAGTCGATCCACCTACACGTCTTGCTTTTAACTGTTATACGCGGAGTTACTCCATGTATTGCTTGATGTAAAACAAATAGTGGATTTACATTTTTTTTATCAAATTTGTCATTATGATTGAATAGTTGACGATTGCTAAAAGAAGTATGAAAGAAGATCGATAAAAGGATATATTCAGAATTAATATACTTTTCTATAGTTATAATTATACGTATATCATACTTAGGAATGAGTGATTGACAAATTTGAGGAACTTCTGCTACATTCAAAACTTAATTATCGAATCATAAAAAATAATCAAATTATATAATATGTATAATTTTTATTCTTAACCCTTTAATTTTCGATTAATGAAACTTTCTATATAATAGTAATGATTATTTAAATAATTTGTCAAATAAGGATATATTAACCACATTAGATTACTTAATTTAAAAAAAAAAAACTTACATGTAAAAATCACAAGATTAAAACACGTCGATAAAAGTTGACATTTAATTGAATAAAAAAACCCTCGACTGTCAGAAAGAATGTAATTTTTTTCCTTTTAAAAATGCCAAATTATTATGTTTTCTATTTTTTTAATATGAATTTACCAAACAATCCATTAGTGTTTGGTCGGACATTTTGAATTACCGACAAATAAATCCAAAGGAATTGTATATCGTGTAATATATCCACTACTATCCCTTTTAGTGCCTTCTGACTATTTTCCCATTTATACTTGTGTCAAACATTACACTTCCTATTTCCATCCTACAAAACGCAATATTTGGATAACGGAAATAATATTATTATTATTTAACTGTATAATTTCATTTTCATTATATCAGTCTAATATACAAAAACAGTTATGACGTAATATGTAAGTGGTAAGAAATAATATTAATTCTCATGTCACAGAAAGCTTTCGGTTTTTAGTTTTATCAGGTCCATGAGAACTTGCTATAGGTAAACTCGACATTAATACTCTGTTAATTAATCATCGTTTGTAACTTGCGTTATGCAAATGATCTCAAGAGTTTATGATTAGAAATCAGTTGAAGCAGAATTCGAACTTAAGATCCATATGAAAGGAGAATCAATGTTTTGCACATAACCATCCCTTAGAAGTTTTATATATTTATTTATTTCTAGTTTCTACCTTGGTTGTTCGTCAACTCTTATATAACTTCATAGGATAATATTTTATATAATATTAAAGGAATTGCTACTAAATAATTATAAGACAAGCACTTTATGTTCTCTTTTCTATGCTATATAAGCATGGGAATCTAGTAGCAAAAGAAACCACTCTTTGTTGATTTCATCATTCATGCCTACACCACCTTAATATTTACAAATTTAGGTCCTTCCTCTTTATAAAACTGGTATGTTTTTATAATTAAATTTGCATTATAAATGTCATATATATATAATGACTTTACATTAAAACTCTCATGCATCAAACGTGCAGGGCACGTGATTAGCAACAATATGAAGATTCAAAGAGAACCCTTATTGTTCTTTCTTGTATTTGCTCTACTACTAAAGATGGTTATGAGCACGAAGTTACATGATCACTCACACTACGACGATCGGTTGATGGAGTTGCAACTGAGCTACTGTTTGAGTTGGAGGCTGGCGGTGGAGACTGACAACATACAAGGGTGGCGCACCGTCCCAATTCAATGCCTCCATGATGTCGAGGCGTACATGCTTGGTGGCCAATATGCGTCGGATCTGAACTTGATTGTTGATCGTATCAATAATTATGTTGACGAGATTGTTCTGTCTGATGATGGATTGGATGCCTGGATCTTGGATGTTGATGATACTTGCCTTTCAAATATCGTTTATTATCAAGGAAAAAGATACGGGTAATTAGATCATATTTGGGGTTTAATCGTCTGATTAAGCTTTTATAAATCATTAAATTCATTTGTAATTGATGTAGGTGTGATCCATACGACCCACAAGCGTTTAAAGAATGGGCATCAAGAGGCATATCCCACGCGATTCCTCAAATCCTGCAATTGTTTTATAAGTTGATACAACGTGGTTTTAAGGTGTTTCTCATCAGTGGCAGAGATGAAACAACGTTTGAGCAACCCACTCTTCACAATTTACACTTTCAAGGATATTTCGGTTTTGAACGACTCATTTTAAGGTAATAATACATAAGCACCTATATATTAGTATAATGTAATTATTTTCTTTCTAATTTTTGTTCAATTTAATATATGTTAGGAGTGAAGCATACAAAGGGCAAAGTGGAATTGTTTTCAAATCAGAAATGAGAAAGAAGTTGGTGGAAGAAGGATATAGAATATGGGGAAATGTAGGTGACCAATGGAGTGATATCCATGGTCAATTTATTGGCAATAGAACCTTTAAACTTCCAAATCCTATGTATTTTGTACCATAACATTGCGTTACATGTTTAGTTTTTCTTATAGAAAAAAATTTCACCTATGAACATTGTTTCAATAATGTTACATCATATCAAATCATCATATATACGTCAACTAAAAACAAGTTAGCTTGGTTTTAGGAGGCTTATGGGACAACTAGGTCTATAAAGATTGTTTTAATAATAGTATTTCTTACATTAACTCGAAAAAAGTTAATTCATATCATGGTTTTAAAACATGAGATCTCACAGGGACGCCACTTATACTTACAGCAGCTAGGGGTGTCACTCGGGTTTTTTAATCGGTTTTGAGTTTCCCGGGTTTTTAGGTGTAGAAAATCAACCCGAAAACCAAACCAAACCAAATAAGTAAAATTTAATCAGTTTCTGGGTTTCTGTATTCGGGTTTATTCGGGTCGGGTTAATCGGTTTTAGGGTTTAGACTAAACCATTAAATTTAAAATTATTTGTTATCTGAAATGTTTGTGTAAGCAATATGTATGTGATCAAAATGTATATATGAGATTTAACATATGTTATCAATATAAATTTTATTTATTATCTTGATCCGAATTTGTTTTCATATTTACGTTTACGTTGTTATCATATTCAAATGTTAAAGGACATTATATTTTGATTATCCTTGAAGTTCACATAATAAAATTGAACCACTAACAATGAAATATAAAATTTAAAAAAATCATGTTTTCACATCTTGTAAATGGTACCATAATACACACACATATAAATAAATCTTATAATTTTTTAAAAACTAATATTTGGGTTAATCGGGTTGACCCGAATCTCTCAAAATCAACCCACATACCAAACCATTTATAAAGATCGGGTTCGGTTTAATGTAATAATCGGCTTGGGTTGCTCGGGTTAGTCCTTAATCAGATTTGTATTGATTTTATCTGGGTTTGGTATTCGGGTTCGGTTAAAAAACACACCCCTAACAGCACCTATAAATTAATTATAGATAAGATTGGAAAATCAATTATATGAGACAATTTTCTAATAAAAACAAAAGTGTTAATTGGTCAACTCGATCCTTGCTAAAAGTAGTCTAATTTTACATCAATTCCTACCCAACCAGAAACCATGTATTTATGGAAAAACACAACTTTTGAATTTTGGGTCATAAAGAACAAACCTACCTACAATCCACATGCATGCATCATTACAGCTTTGAAAATAGACAACTTACTACATATGGTTCATTTAATCATGTTCAACCCATTCATCACCAGCACAATCTTTCTATTCACATTACTGTAATGTTTGAGACCAATGTTTTCAGAACAGGATTGGACGTACCAAACGTCTAACTGGTTTGGTGGTCGGACCGGTTGAACCGAATTTAACTATATTTTTTTATTATATTTATATATAGTTAAATATAAGTAATTTATATATGCTTTATATATATATTTTATAGTTATATATAAAACTTAACTATATTTGTATATCCAACACACTAATTTATGGTTTAACACCCCATTTTTACCCATTAAAATCAAAAAAATAAATAATCAAAAACCGGCCAAACCGGTCCGGTTTCCCGGTCCGACCACCGGTTCGGGAAGAACCGGACGGTTCGACCCCTCAAAAACGATTCGTAGCGAACCGGACCTGCCACCGGACCGATCCCCTGTCGAACTGGTCGACCGGCCGGTCCGATCCGGTCGCGAGAACAATGCTTGAAACTTGTACATGAATCTAACAACACTTTAGCCATAATCAAGGAAGATCAAGTAACAAGCAAATATCAGTGGACCAAAATGACCACAAAAAAATTATCATGCCACTTGAAGATGCAATAACACCACTTACATATCCTCAATTTGTCTATAAACTCCTTAAATAATGAAAATTTTGCTAAACAATCACCCCCAACAACACATGTAACACAATTACATCCAAAAACTATCTTCTATACCATGTTCTATTATAGTTGATTATCAAAACCAAACACTCCCAAGTAACAGCATCTTCCATGAGAGAGAGAAAGAGAGAGAAACGTCCGTCGGTTGTAAATACTCTAATATTTGCCCCTCAAATTTAAGACTTAAGAGCACAAATGATAGTTTAAAGTTGAAGAATCCTGATGTTCTAATATATAACAATGTGCATAGTCCAAAGAACTAGAAAGTATCATCAACAGCATGAAAACTGATCACAAATAAATATAAACATTACTATGAAATGATACATTGAAACAGGTGATTGCTCTTTCAAGTGAAATCTAAATGAATGCAGAAGAAACTGATACAAAACTATGACAATACAAGTATAGATACCAACAAAGATAAAGAAAAGTATACATTCTTACCAGTTACCACCATTGATGCACAAGAACACCTCGTTGTCTTAACGATTTGAACAAATTTAAACATTGCCCATATGTCTTCTGGTACTTTGGACTCCTGACACCAGGGCAGCATTTCTGCCAACGATTATAATGGCATTCAAGAAAAACCTCATCAATCAAACATATAGCTCCTGTTTCAATCAACCTCGGGATCAAATCGAATTCAGTCCCTTCAACATCCATCTTCATCACCACAAAGTCTTTCTCAGAAACTGTATTCTTCAACCACTCAGCAAAATCAAACCCTTGAATTTCATCAACCGAACCCACAATCCCACCACCTGACTTAACTGGTTGAATCCGACCCATTCCCCTACCTTGCTCCACATTTTCATCACCCGGGGTTTGGTTGATTTCAAATACTAAAGTCTCGTTTTTGACCCATGCTGCATAAGGCAACAAAGTAACACCCTTTTTCGACTTATACTGATCATGAAAATGTTTATCTGCTTCTATCGCGTATATGTCAAAAGTCTTGTTTTGTTTTGGATATTGTTTCCTGAACCAGCTAGCTATACTTGAACCATAGCTGCGTGAGCCAACGTCTACATAAACATACCTCTGCTTGAAGTTAATATCCACCATGGAAGGCAAATACTTCACATTTTGAATGTTTTTCTTCAATGTAATCCACGGTTTCAACGGTTCATTCGTGATCAAAGGCTCAGCTTTCTTAACTAAATCTAGTTTATATCCAGGAACAGAGCATTTGTTACTTGTAACCTGATCAGTTTTCTTCTTGATTTTAATGCTATCCTCTTTCTTCATAACAATCTCATGAATTGCAGGAATAGAATCGAATGCATCAATATGCCGTGATCGTATGAATTTACAACAATTGAATAAACCAATTAAAGAATTGAAGCTATAAGTATCATTAGAAGCTGTATGAACAACGAAATACCCTTCGGGTTTAAGCGTCCGACCAACCTCCGCCGCGAACTCCGCCACTTTCTCCGATGTATCCAACCCACCGGCGCCGGAGAATATAAAATCAAACGTGTTATCCTCAAACGGCTGACGGAACCCTAACCCCTTAACCACCAACGGCTTCGCCGCCCTCTTGTAAATCCCAACAGCATCATCAACTCCAATCTCTTTCAAAGCGTAAACATCGTCACCAATCGGCGTTTCAACGCAAAGCGCCTTCGATTTCGTCGACAGAACTCCATCAACGATCAGATCCTGAAAAACAGTGATGTAATACATCACCCGTTTCTGAAACTCCGGCGACGCTGCGGCGGCGGGGTGTAGCGTCGCCGACGACGAATCGCCGGCCGCCGTGACGAGTTTCTCACCGTCGATCAGATTACTCGAAGAGAAGAAACAGAATTCATCACCATCGTCACACGATTCACCACGAATGGTGACAACATAAGCAAACCTAACACCAACGACGAGAAGACAGAACAAGAGAAATCGAACGAGAAAGTTGCGGAAGAAGCTGCGTTTACCGGTGGAGGGATCCATGATTCAATTGTTGGATTTGATGTTTGTGGGATTAACGGGAGCAGAATCGGGCGGAGGTGTGATTAGCACCGATTAGGGTTTCGTGAGGGTTATTATTGGAAGATACGAACAAAAAGAGAAGAAATTGAAAGGTGAATTGGGGGTAATAGCATTTCATTTTGCAGAAGGAGACGATGTTTTCATGGATGATGATTGTTGTTCATAATATTATTGTCTGCAAGTTTCTAGGGTTTCTTGGAGTGAGAGGAATTGAAGAAGAACGAGAGTTTGGGGGTGTGATTGAGGAAATGAGTCAACAAAAGATAGACGTTAAAGAACTTATAATTTACTTCTCTCTTTTATTTTATTAATTTCATATCTATAATCCAAATTCATATTTATTTAGTTTTAAATTAGTTTTTCTTCTTGTACTAATTTTCAGTTTACCGAGTTCTCATTTACATTTACTACGGATTTTTTTTATGTTTTTACTTCTTTTCTTTGAGTTTTTAATTACTTTGTTTCGTATATGTGTTGCATTACAATATCGGTGTAACAATCACAAAAAATAAAGTTGCAGTCGTCACACATGCTAAAGTTTTTAACACATTACACTACCGATGTTGATCAATTACTTTCACAAGCTTTTGTGCTCTTTTTTTCCGTTTACACGTGTTGATAGCTTGTGTTGATTAGAAATTTGAGTTACTGACTTATTGGATGTTTTTTATGATTTCACGATAAACATACTTAATTATAAGTATAAGAACATGTTTTCTAAGCGGACATTCAATAGTAGATATGTATATCTTCTCCTTGTTGTCTATATGTACCCATTGATCTTATGTGAGCATCAACAACTTCTAGAGCATAAACTAAATTAATTTTCTCAAGTATTAACATATGAATTAACGTCTTTGTCATAGTTTACATCACTTGTGATAGCAACAAAAGTTGTTACATGCACAAATGGAATATCTTTAACTTATTAAAACCAATGAGCACATTTCAATCATCAATTATCAATTAAGACCTCATAATGTTTTCTCATATATCTCACTTTAGCTAGATTTGAATCTAATATATATGTAACAAATAGTTGAGTTTTGTGAAATCTTGTAAACAAGTCTTCCTACTTGTCATAAATATAATTGTAAGCTTATTATTTTCTTCTAAACAATTCTTTTAAGTATGATACAATAGTATAGTAATTTTTCATAACTCACTTTCAGAGATATGTAGCTTGTCTTTAACTATATTAGGAATCCATCCTTGAGTTGCAAGATTATTAATAATCTTGTTGCTTTAAGTGCAAGAATAAGCTTCTATAAATGTCTTCACATACATAATTTATTTTATATAAATTTACAACTTGTTAACAATATAAAAATGTCAATATTATATCTAAAAACTTCATATTGCATGACATAAACATATAGTCTGTTTGCACTCTATGTTTATACACCTTGTTGTCTCATGGTGGTTCACTTTTCTCATTATAGTCTCTTAAATTCATTTGTTATTGCATAACAGATTAAAGATCTTTGAAATGTAGTTATTATCAGGTTGGATTTTCTTGCTAGGTGAATTAAGTTTTCATTTTCACGATTATGTTGTAAATGAAGCATTATAATGGTTATGCTAGTTATTATAGCTTACTGAATACTTGGATTTTTTTATCATCATGTGGTTTATCATTAACTTCATCCAGACCCCTATGTAAAATCTACAAAACAAATATTTGTTATACAAGATATCAAATTATTATAGAATGTTGAGTTCACCTCTCTTTTTGATTGAACCATTGTTAATATTGTTATTAATAGGGGTGCAAACGACTCGAGCTGCTCTCGAGCTACTCGATATCAGATCGATAAAAAACACGAAACGAGCCGAGCTTTATCGAGCCCGAGCCCGAGCCGAGCTCGAACTTGAAAAAAAGCTCATTTAATTATCGAGCCCGAGCCGGCTCACGAGCGTAAACGTTTTTTATTTATAATTTTTTATTTAATTTATTAAATATATTATATAAACAATATTTATTATATATAAAGTTATGATAATAAAATTAAATAATATGAATATTGTTATATATAAAATATATAATTATAAATATATATATCAAAATTAATTGTAAAAATATAAAAAATAATATTTAAATAAATAAATGAGCCGATCCCGAGTCGAGCTCGAGATTGAAAACGTATTTGTCGAGCCGAGCTCGAGCTTTAAAAATAAAGCTCGAAACGAGCCTAGCTCGAGCTCGAGCTCTCCTAAGACATCATCGTTTGCACCCCTAGTTATTAATCATCAAATAAAAGGTTAAATTTTCATGAGAATTAAGTTTAATAAATGATTTCTTGACAACATATGTGTTAGCAAAACAATCGAGAAAACAAGATCCCTGCTTGGTTATTTGAGAGTTATGTTTTGTAACATAACTGTAAAATCTTCAATTAAATCCTAAATGTTGGCTATAAAAAAGCATATCATTAAGCCTGAATTGTTATTGCCGTTAAAATAATTTGTGAATGCACCTTTAATAACCTAAACGATATCATTTGCTAGATGATGTCTTAGATTTATTTGAATTTTAGTGTAAAGTGAAAAAACATCATTTATGTATATATCAACTAGTAAAAAAAGAGAGAAGGGGTGTTCAAAAAAAAAAATTGAAAGCGAAACAAAAACACAATCTGAATCGTATTTAATGTTATTTAATTTTTGTTTTCAAATATTTAGACCGCTTTGAATGACCTTTTCGGTCTAAACACCAAGGTAGCCTTGGTTGTTTGAAACACCAAAACAATACTAGAATTCTGTCCACGAAGTTTACACATCTTCATCTATTCTTCATCTTCTTCAAGGTACATTACTCATTCTTTAATATTTTTGTATTTCGTTCGGTGAAATTTACATTAATTTATTGTTTTACTAGGTTAGTACCTTGTGTATTACATAGATTGAATAAATAAGATATTAAATAGTTATTAATACAAATTAATGAATTATAAAACGATTTTTTGATATAAGATATGATTGACATTACGTACGATGATAAAAGATATGATTGACATCACTTACGAGTGATAAAAGAACGATATCATATTTTAACTTTTAAAAAAAATTCTGTTTTTTTTTCAAAAAAAAATAGTTTTTAAACAAATTGTTTCAAAACAAACCATTTTAAAAAAAGTATTTTTAATAATTTATTTGTTATGACTTTGGAATTTAATTACTTTTTATTCCTAAGAATTTTATTTTTAAAAGCCATGTGTTTTAAAATATATTGTGTTTTTTAAAAGTATGAACCTTTTGAAAAAAAATCTTATTTTATAAAAAAATTATTTCTTTATGGATTGCATTTGTAGAAAGATTTTTTTAAATAAAATTTATATATGTAATATTAAAAGAATTAAATAATATTATTTGTAATTAATGTGATATTTATTAGGAGATAGAAGTAAAAGAATAGAATTTAGTAGCTCCAGAATTGTAATAAGTGATATATAAAAATTTTGTTTTATTAGTATTGATAGATTTTATCTAAAAAACTTCACACAAAAGTAACTAAGTTTCTCAAATGTTTTACTAAAGTCGTTAAAGTTTTTTATGTATCTCTAAATTCACTAGACTTAAATTTGAATTAAGAGTTAATAATGAAAAAAAGATCCATAGCTTAATCAGAAAATTTCAAAAATGTTAAGTTAAATTGAAAAAAAAATAACTATGTAGTAACAAAATTTTTTATATATTTCATTTGCCTAACTTAATTTTTATATATTAACATTTGTAAAAATATTACATAGAATTAAAATACTTGATAAAAGTTAAGTGACTTTAGAGGGACAAAAAAACTTTAACTAACTTCAATGATAAGAAAACTAATTACCATTGTATAAAGTAGGGGTGCAAACAAGCCGAGCCGCTCGTGAGCTACTCAAGATAGAATCGATAAAAAGCTCAAAACGAGCCGAGCTTTATCGAGCTCGAACCGAGCCCGAGCTTGAAAGAAGGCTCATTTAATTATCGAGCCCGGGTCCGAGCTTCATGTATCGAGCTCGAGCTGGCTCGCGAGCCTAAACGAGTTTATTTATATATATTTATTTAATTTATTAAATATGTAATATAAATAATATCTATTAGAGTTAATTACGCAAATGGTCCCTATGGTTTATATAAAATAACAGGTTTGGGTACTAAAGGTTTTTTGTAACAAGTTGGGGTATTACGTTTTCAAATTGTAACGAATTAAGGTATTAACACTAATAAACAGTAACTTTTCTGTTAAGTCTAGGGGTACTTTTGTTTTTTTTTTATTTTACAAAAACTATTATGTAATTTACAGGGATTGTTTGTGTCACTTAATATAAATAAAAGACTATTTGTGTAATTTAAGAATTATATATACATATATATGTATTAAATTACACTTTTGTTTCAAAGTGATTTCACCACCACCACCGCTACCAACCACCGCATGCAACCACCGCCGGCCACCTCCTACGACCACCATATCGTCACATCGTCCTCACTACCACCACCGTCTTTAGCTCGTGAAATGTAACAACAACAAAATCATCTTTATCGTCATCTTCACCACCATAACACCACCATTACCGCAACCACCACCATCGCGCCATCACCACCATCTCACCATCATCATGCCATCACCACATCTTACCATCATCATCATCCGGTCACCACCTTGGGCTCAAAGTTCTATCTACAAGCCCTAAAAGTCAAGAATCCCCAATTTGGGTTTTAGGGTTTTTGATAAAACATTTGTCATCAAATGTATGAGGTCAGACAAATCGATTGTATTGGTGGTTTTTTTTACCAAGGTGTGTGGGTGGTGATGGTGGAGGTTATAAGAGAAGAAAGGGGCGGTGGAGAAATGGTTGGGGTGGTGGTCGGACGTGAGTTAAATGAGGGTGGTGGTGGTGAGATAGCAGCGATGGTAGTTGACGGGGATATGCAGTAGCGATGGTGGTGTAGCGGCGATGGTGGTTGACGGGGATAGGTGGTGGTGGATAGATGGTTGTGATGGTGGTAAACAGTGGTGATGGTGGCTAATGGGGAAGGGGGTTGGGTTTTTTTAAGTTATATTAATTACAATAATAGTCCCTGGATAAAGTAAATGTGTAAGATTACAAAAGTAATACCTCAAAGGTATTTTAGTCATTTCATTTAAATTTAACAGAACACCTAATGTCTGTTAGTCTTAATACCTTAACTTGTTACAAAAAGTAAAACATAATACCTTAATATGTTACAAAAAATTCTTAGTACCCAAACTTGTTATTTTGAATAAACCACAGGGACCATTTATGTAATTAACTCTATCTATTATATATAAAGTTATGATAAAAAAATTAAATAACATGAAAATGATATGTATAAAATATATAATTATAAATATGTATCAAATTAAATATAAAAATATTAAAAATAATATTTAAATAAATAAATGAGCCGAGTCAAGCCGAGCTCGAGCTTTAAAAATAAAGCTCAAAACGAGCCGAGCTCGAGCTCTCCTAAGTCATCACGAGCCGAGCTCGAGCCCATACAAGCTCGGGCTCGGCTTGACTCGTTTGCATCCCTAGTATAAAGTTATTCATTTACATAATGTATTGCAGTTAAAAAAATAAAAGTGTTTGTTTATTTATTTCACATGAGCGGTTCCTACACTTTATTCCCGTTCAAAAATACTAAAAAGTTGCCGATTATGTGATTTATTCATATTAATAAGGGAAAGGTTCTTATACAAATTTCTAAAAACTAAAAAGTGTAATAATGATTAAAATGTTGTCATTTGTTTTCTTTTTTTCAAGTTTAAGTTGATGGTAAAGTTTGTAATGTTTCTCGTTCTTAAGTTCCATATTTTTTAAACCCTCATAACTTCTATATACAATATTATTTTTATAAAATATTACATCATAAACCTAGTATACTTTATCTTTAAAACACGTATAGATATAAAAAAAGAGTAGATTACATTCCATGTCGTTTGTGTTGAGTTATAAACTCGGTCCCTAAATTATAAATTTTACAGATATAATCTCCAACTATCATATTTTATTTCAACAATATTCCCAAGATTTAGAGCTATTTAAAAAGTTCGCAGCTCGAATTCGCTTGAAAAAAGTTTGAAAAAAACTCGCCTTGAAAAAAACTTGTATCTAAGGGAGCCGGCTCGGTTTCTAAACGAGCCCAACCCGAGCTCGGCTCGCGGCTTGTATATAGTATAATAATAATAATGATGATAATAACAATCACATTAAATAATAATAATGATAATAATAATAATAACATTATTATTATTATTATTATTATTATTATTATTAGGATTTTAAAAAGGTTCTTTTAAAATAAAAATAGATTTTTTTATAAACAACATTTTGTTTTAAAAACTTCATATAATTATTTATATTTAAAATAATGATCTAAAAACTAATATTACTAATTTTGATGTTACTTGGTACACTTTTACGCTCCCACTGTAACGCAGTGGGTTTAATACTAGTTTTAACATAGATAACAATTTAAAGCCACATAACCAAAAAAACAAAACGGAACGAAACAAAAAAATATTGAAACTAGTTAGGCGAGAACCGATTATAGTTAAATCTAAACCGCCAGTTTGTAAACTACCATGCTCAAACCGGTTATAGCTAAACCAAACAAAGACGGTTTAACTTGGAACTCAACCAAACCAATCACTATCCTATTCAAACACCGGTCCCTAACTTGAACTTTTTCCACCAAGAACCAACTTATCCGTTGCATAAAAGCCAGAATAAATAAGCAGAGACGCGTAGAAGAAAAGATAACATCACATGACGTGACATCGCATGCCCTTCTGAAAAAAGAAGGAACCGCCTTGCGTTAATCCAAGGCACCTAGGCCTCGCTTCGGTGCAAGACGCACGCCTGACGTGCTTTGGACTATAGAGCTACTTGTGCTTTCTTCGAACGATTATTAGACACTAAGAGGACTATCTAGTGATAACACATAATAAGGCTTTAAGCAGCACATTAAAAGCTACAAATGTCACATTTTCTTTTGCACATAGCTCAGCTGCAAAAACCACTATACACAAAGAAAAATAATCAATTAAAGTAAATGGATCAGCTAATGTGTCACATAAATGCTTATCAAATCATACTTGACAACAAAGCAACAGAATAAGAAAGATTTTAACATTAAAATTTAAACTAATTAATAACCATCCATATGAGTCATACCAAAAGTAGAAGTCTAAGCATCAAACAGATAGTCTCCAAACTTAATCCTACAATGGAACTATCCACTTGGATTCCAATGTTAAACAACCACTAACATCGATAACAGATTAAGCGGAACAAAACCACAAACAAAAGCTTAGATTTCAGTGATCAACAACCATAATCTGAGACCTAAAACAGCTGCTTACAAACAAACTCTAGGTGTACCTTCATAAGATGAAGCTCAGCAAAAGGTGCAGCTTGGTTGTCCTCGAGCCACTTTGTCGTTTTAGCAATGGCTTTCTCCATTTCCTCCAAGATATCTGGGTGCACTCTCTTCTTGATGTTGTAGTCTTTGATCTTATTCTTCACGTTGTATAAGCAATCCTCTAATGCATTGTATGCATCTGCTTTCTTCTTGAATGTTTGGTCCTCATGCTTGTACTTCTCAGCATCATTTACCATCTTCTCAATCTCTTCTTTGGAGAGTCTTCCGGTTTCATTGGAAATTACGAGCTTTTCCATCTTGCCAGTGGATGTTATCGCAGCAGTGACTGTGAGGATACCATTAGCATCTATTTCAAAGCATACCATAATTGAAGACTTCCCTTTGGGAGCAAGTGGTAATCCTGAAATAGTGAACTTCCCCAAAAAATGATTATCTGTAGATCTGGATCTTTCACCTTGATACACCTTGATATCAATGCAAGATTGGTTATCTTCGCATGTAAAGTACAGTTCGGCATTACTCGTAGGTATTGGAGTGTTTCTTGGGATCACAACACTTAATACTTCTCCTCTTACTTGTATACCAAGTGATAAAGGAGTGACATCATATAACAACACATCTTGAACACTCTTATCACCGCTACCACTTACCTTTGCTGCCAAAATGGCGGCACCATATGCAACAGCCTCATCAGCATTCACACTCTTGCATAATTCTTTGCCATCAAAATACTCTTGCAGCATATGCTGGACCTTTGTTATCCTAGTTGAGCCACCAACAAGAATCACTTGATCTACACATGACTTCTTCATCTTAGCATCATTTAAACATGTCTCTAGAGTCTCAATGCATTTGTTAAACAAACCCATGTTTAAATCTTCAAATTTAGCTCGAGTAAACTTCAAAGAAAAATCAATTCCCTCATGCAAGCAATCCAATTCAATTGATGTCTGAGTAGTACATGAGAGAATCCTTTTTGCTTTCTCACAAGCAAATCTCAACCTCCCCAAAGCTCTTTGGTACTAGTCAAGTCTTTATTCCATCTCCTCTTGAATTCCAGAACACAGTGATCCACCATGCGGTTATCAAAATCCCCACCTCCCAAATGAGTGTCGCCAGCAACAGCTTTCACCTCAAAAGTACCCCCTTCCCCAATTGTCAACAAAGAAACATCAAAAGTGCCACCACCTAGATCAAAAACAAGCACATTTATCTTGCCAACAATATCAGACTTGTTGTCTAGTCCATATGCAATTGCAGCTGCTGTAGGCTCATTGATCATGCGAATGACGTTTAATCCAGCAATAGTACCAGCGTCCTTGGTAGCCTGACGCTGCGAGTCATTAAAATAAGCAGGGACAGTTATCACAGCATCCTTCACGGTCTTTCCAAGGTATGCCTCGGCAGTTTCTTTCATCTTTCCAAGAACCATTGATGAAATCTCTTCAGCTAAAAATTCCTTCTCTTGACCTTTGTAAGTGACGACAATCTTTGGTGTGTCAGCAGGCCCTTGTATGACCTTAAAAGGCCACAACTTCATGTCTTCCTGCACCTTCAAATCACTGAATCTCCTTCCAATCAACCTCTTAGCATCTGGAAATCCAGGGTTAATCAAGTCAAAAACCAAGTAAAAAGCAACTATATCAGCAGAGATTTTATATCCATTGTCATCCATATGTTTTCAATGCAACTTTACACGTCAAATAGAACTGAGCACCTAACATAATCCAAGCTTAAACCTTTGTCTTATAATAATATAACTAACTAATGTAACCATAGTTAGCAGCATAAAGTACACTAACCATTGTCTGGTGACTGTTCTTTAACTACTTTTTTTGTTTCATACCACTGTTCGTTAGAATAATTTTGTGCACATTAGTATAAATATCCATCTGTAGAAAAACCCAAAAGTTTCAAGAATCAAGTTCAATTCTTTTAAAAAAATTCTAGATAAAATGACTGTAACTTCATTCCTTTTGTTTGAAAAATAATGTTAAGAACGTTGATATATCATTTTATGCTAATAGATGTAACTTTGTACGTTCTCACAATACTCGTTTTGAATAATACAATCACCATCGTTCGAACAAAAGTTTAGCGTCAATCAAAACCCTCAAAACCTAATAATACCCTAAACAGAAGCAACTGTAGTTCATTTTTACACATATTACTTATTAACAAGGATATATCAAAAAGACAAGAAACTTCATTGAGGTAAATTTTCTTAAAATCAGACTCCATTTATGACGATCGAACAAAAAGCAAGTAGACTGACCGAATACGGTGTTAGTTATAGCATTTTTGTATCATCAATTGTCACGTTCAGCAAACCAAATTTTTAAGAAAATTGCATAAATCTTCGCTATGGTTTAATTAGATTGCATTTTTGGTCCTCAAATTTTATAAGTTGCTAATTTAGTCTAAATTTTTGTGTGCGCATTGCATGTTTGGTCCACAATGTTAAATCCCGTTAGTTTTTATGCATTTCACACAAACTAACGGGATTTAACGTTGGGGACCAAACTTAGGTAATTTAGAGATCAAATTTACGACGGGTAATTCAAAGTTTAGACTAACTTTGTAATTTTTAAAACTTGGAACTAAACATGCAATCTAATCAAACCATAGGGACCATTTATGTAATTTAAGATATGTTCAAGTTTTAAAGCAAACTAGTATAAACACTCCCGTGTTGCACAGTGGAGAAAAAAGTGTGAAAAAAGCCGCGGCAAGACGGTTAACAATATTTTAAACTTAATAATATAATAAAAAGGAAAGCGTTAAAAAAATTAACGACCAAACGATGATAGACATGTTTATGAAAATAAGCGTTGAACGTTTTAAAAACCTAACGTTTTAAAATTCATTTAGAATTACTGGTTGCTTTAAAAATGATGTTATGAAGTTCACGCAAAAACATAAACAAAAACAAAATGTCGCAACATAAAGCTTAAAATCTTATAAAAAGTCGTGTTTTAAGAGTTGTAAGAGGAAAAAAAACAATGAAAGATTCGAAACCTTGAAACAACTTTGACGACTTGTACGTCTGTGCGTTACTGACTTGTATAGTACACAATTGTCCGCAACTCCATTTCGAATGAAATTTATATCAAAATATAGGTACAAATAAACATTTTGTGATAATATATTCAAAATTTTATAAAATAACATATTTTAAAATTTATAGAAAAAAATAACTTTAAAAAATAATTCTAATAATAAAATATCAATTACTAAGAGAAAAGAAATTAAAAGCAATTACAAAAACAAAAAGGACAAAAAGAGATGTGTATTAGGTACTTGTATACGAAAGAGAGTGTACAACAATATCATGCAAAAAAACGTTGGTAACTAGAAATATTTAAATAGTCAATATCAGCTTCTATTTATCAATTGAATATTGAAATTAAGTTTACAATTCATAACTATCAAATTGAACATAACACTTTATGGTGACCCAAGTTACATAGAAGCTGTACCTTCATCGTCATTGTGCATGATAGTTCTAATCTTTTTGGCCTCAATTTGGATTGGATCATGATTCACAACAACATAAAATTAAAGCATAATTAATCTTGACAGTTGCCCGTAACTCGTAAATCAAAGTTTTGTATATCATACTGTTAACGATTATGGCGTGGGTGATGGTGATTATGGAGTGGAACTTGTGGTTTCCGGTTTCCCTAGAGTTTCAAGGCAAGCACGCGACCAAATTGGCGTTTAAACGATGGAAATATTTGTTACAAGCTAAGAAATTTATACAGAATGACGGAAAACAAGCAACTTCTCAAAGTGAAAGATGTGTCTCCGAACTCGATAGATATGTACAGTATACATAAACGCTGCTATCGTCACCAACCCGAATGAAACCAATATCAACTTCCAGAAATCCTAAGAACACAAAACAGATAAATAAATATATGGACTTAAAAAATGACTATTTCAGCCCGAAAACCTCTAGTATAAATTTATAAACTAATAAAGATCACCTGAGGGTTGGAGATGATCAATCCCATGATGTATGTCATTAGGTCCCAGAATGACTGGATGGAGTTTTGAACGCCTCCGACGACAGCTCTATCAGATTCAGGAACTTGATCCTGTTTCAGAATTGAAGCCAACAGTAGAAAACAAGAATCTAGAATCGTTTGCAACAAAGTTCAGGCTTTCGTGTCACCTGCATTTGTTGAATGACCGATAGATCGAACACCCATAGCCCCAAACGTGACACTGCTACGCCTGACATCAACAAGTAAGCTGATGTTGTGTTGTTTTTAACCCATATTGACCCAACACAGATTAACAGGCAAGTCCACTGCATATAAGCAACATAAATCTTTAATAAACAAGACTTGATTTTTCAAACTGTTTCGGGTCCAAAGGGTTGGGCCGGGTTGACCCACTAACATTTTTGTCTCTTTTTTTCATTAAAGACAATATATGATAATAAGATCCATCATAACAAGTTGTTCTAATAACTTCTTATGAGGCTATAAACTCTTGACTGTGTAACGGTTACCTGTGACCAGATTGACCAAAGTCCTGTTCGAACGGTTGATATTCGAGTTTCCATTAAAGGGTACAAAAATGTGGCTGAGATACCAATAATCGCGCTTATTCCTCTTCCCGTTCCAATGATGTATGCTGGTATCCCGTCCCATTCCAATGTCGCCGTCATCAAAGTCCCAAAACTGTCACAAATTGCCAAAACTATAAAAAAATAATGTCGCACATTTTAATAAAAAGGTGTCAATTTTAACCCATTAGCTTATAACCAGTCGAATTGGTCGAATCGAAATAGTTAGCTAAAAGGCAGGGGAAAGAGGTTCATGGGCTGAAAGTCATCAAAAGTGTATTTTTATCATTTATTGTTGTTTCCAAAAGAACTTAATACAGAAGATCAAGAACTGCACCTGAGGACTGTAAAATAGAGTAAAGCTAAAGATAATCCTGCAAGAACAACATCTTGCTGAAGGTACACCCGCCACGCGTGAATAAATGGACTTTCAGACACCCTTTCAACACATTTTCTAACCATGAAACGACCCGAAGAAACGTTGTCATCATATGTGTCATGATGTCGGTTAGTTGGTTCCTGAGAAGTAGAAGGTGCATGTTCCTGATCATTTGGTTTAGTGTTGACTTTTAGTCCCCGTTTTCGGCTTCTTTCTGATAGAGCCGGGATCCCTTTGTATACAGAGTTTAGGAGCCAATACTGCAAGAAAACCGAAAGTATGTTCCAGATTGCTAAACTGACAGCCGACGCGATCATTGACACAAAACTGATGATGAATCCTGTTACAACAGGGGCGAATAAGTTGCTTATCAGATCGATTCTCCGGATTCTGGAGTTCAACTTTGTTAGTAAGTTTGAAGAATGTCCTTCTGATATAACAACCACCCTGTAATGATTTGAAATTTATGTTACTCTAGTTTTGACCGAAATCATGATCTACAGTGAAGAAAAATGTTACCTTTGATGTATATCTACATTAGGGTAGTTATCAGTTTTACTAGTTGTTTTCTAATTTGATTAACCTATGAAGGTTTGCATTTTGCAGGGTATATATTGACCTCAAAAGTCAAACAAACTAGAATTATGCTCTTTATACATGCTTAACAACTTAGATCAATCTACGAAGTATCTAATTATTCTAACATGATAGATTGACCTCAAAAGTCAAACTAGCTATCTAGAATCATGTTCTGTGTCTCAGAAAAACCGAACAGTTTTGACTTTTAAGGTCAACAATGAAACTTTAACTTTTATATATTTGAGACTTGTGGTCACCTAATATATCTAGAAGTTTAAACAGTTAAAATCATTCTTAAAAGTCAGTAAGGGGGTTTGACCTCAAAAGTCAAAATGACTACAGAATAAATGTACCATTCTCTTTCGATCAAGATTGTCCCGGCTAGAGTTGAAAGAACTGCTACAGCTCCGGAGAGATTGGTAAGCATAACGAGCAAAGTAAATGTATTGGCGTTGGTGACACGCAAGTCTGGAGAGATTAAAAGTCCGACCACCGTGACTCCAGCCACAATAAATGATAGGTTTTGTGTTAACAGCCAAACTCGTAGAACCTATCAAATATGTTCATTAAATTAGATAAAATTTCTATTTAACATAACCAAAATTGATTAAAAGTTTATGACTAGTATGCATAATGCAAGCCACATCCCTATACCATATTGATCCTGAAACTTATATGAACTTATAAGCTTGAAGTATTTTAAAATAAAAAATAAAACTTAGAGAATATGGCTTAGAAAGTAAGTGGTTAATTCACAAGAATACAAATAGATAGAGGAGTAGGTGTTAAAATAGTTGTACTTAAACCACCCTCAATGAACAAATACACTGATTAGATCTGCTTCTCTGCAAGTAATAATATTTAAAAACTGAGATATTATTTAGCTGATTCAATTAATTAATAGATTTGATTTTAAGTTCTAATTAACGGGTTCATTACTTCAAAATAAAAAACATTCATGACAACAATAAGGCGATTAACTGATGAAGAAATCAAGTATCAAACTATTGCTTTTAGTTAACCTTCATACAATCTTTAGGTTAAACTATTGTTACAATGTTATGTTAAGAAATGTTTTATAAGTTGTAGCACCAGAGCTTCATAATCAAACGTCATGACGAATTCCTATCTCTATCAGCTACAACTAAAGTGTTGTATCATTATTTTCTTGAAAAACTCAAACATGTAAGAGAAAGATTGAACCTTTGGATATGTGTTGTCGTCGATCCATTGGCCGACGAGAGGACCAAATAGGGTGGTGGTTGCAGACTCAACCACCCATAGGCTGCAGCCATAAGCAAAGAATCCGGCCAAACATTTATCATGTACAATCCAACCGAAAACTCCCATGTCCTACGTAATTATATTCATGTTACATAATCAATCAATCTAACAAGAAATGTAATTGTATCAAATAACTATAACTTCAATTCAATAGATTAATATCTAATATCTTCCACTTACTTTTGATTCTAGGGTTTAGAAAGTTTAGTAATTTGGAAGGTTGCACACATATTTGAATATTTGATGATCAATATCATGTCTATATATACATAAAAACAGTTAAACAGATGTTGTTTGAATGTAAAGATACATACATCTATACATATAGGTGTTTGTATATATATATATATAGAGAGAGAGATAGAGAGAGGAGACACCTGGCACCCCATCTGGCTAAGAAGTGACCTATATAGAGATAAACAAGAAGAGATGTGGGTATATCATCTTGATGATGATGGTGGTGGTGGTGTTGTTCATCTTCCAATATTACATAATATCCTTCCTCCATATCTCTCCCTTAGTATATCTATCTCTATATATATGTATATATGTGTATATATATGTGATGTATATCTTATTCTACCTCTTTGATCCATAAGAAACTTTGCATGTGTATATATTTAGGTTGGGAATGGATGATATGAAATGACTTGAATACCCCTGCAGATGTTGACAACATGAACCATGACATTGTAGTCGGTATATATTATTATTCCATGGGTTAATTTATATAGAATGGATAAATGTTTTCATGAAAGAAACCTTGATACGAAATTTACCTCGATTGTATTGCAAATTGAAAGTAGATCAAATGATGTTTATAATTTATCTCACAGGTTCATAGCACAGTCTAAATCTTCTTATGTTTACAATCTGGTGGTTCTTGTTTGTTGAAGAAAATCAAAAAATCAAACTTCTTTTTTCCATCATATGCTCTATTTAAAGGCTTCAATATGATGGTTAAATACTGGCAAAAAACATTTATAAATTGCCAAAAAGTGGTTATAAATATCGAATTATATTACTATTTTAAAGTTTATTAGTATGAGTTTACGGACTCAGTTAGAACTCTGTTGCATCATTTTATATATTGTAATGCATTATTCACTAATAATATATTCCTATAACAAAAACTGTACGTTTTGTACTGGGTTGGGTCCGGATCAAATATTTTTAACATTTCGTAATAGAATTGAACCGATAAAAAAAAGACCGTTGGATCAAGACTCGCATATGCTACTAGTTTAGTTAGGTGTCAGGTCTCTTATGGCGTTAGATTGGACTTGTAGCGCGGGTTCAATGGTCAGTTCAACCTTCAATTAGCATCGCTACAAAACATTTAATAAATTATAAGTTATTATCTATGTTATAACTTTTTAGGTTAGTATTATTTTATAAAAAGTATTCAATTTTTATAAAAAAGCAACTAAGATCACTTAACACTTGCAAAGAATAATTTATGTTCACTACAAAGAATCTTTTAGCACGTGACGTACGTTAAGAGGCACAGGTTGACAAAACCTGTGCATATGTGGACAAATTAAAAACTTTCGGTGTTAAATTAGATGTTCAAAGAAAACCAAATCATATTATTTTTCATCCAGATTTAACTACATAAACAACTTAGATGCTCACTTCTGAATATATAAATTAAGAAACAAGTAATATGTTTGAAGAAAAAAAGTATTAAATCTCTATCAAAATCATATTCAATCATGTTGCATGTCATGTATCTGATAGTATTTTTCTAACGAGTCGTTATTTTTATGTTTCCAAACTAAAAGTATGATTACTTGATCATCTTCTATGTGTTCTATTGAAGATAAGCGCGCATCACCAACCTATAAGGGCACAGACGTAAAATGCAACACAAGGAGTATGTTGTGAGACGGGAGGTAGCCGAAACGTAAAGGTACAGGCCGTTATCTAATATGCCACAAATGTAACACATGATGCTTTTGAGAGCATTAAAATGCAGTTCTCACAGAAAGCGCATGTGTAAACTCAAGAGTTGCTGTCAACAGGATTATAACACGACATGTTAGTCATCTTTGCGCAGTCTAGAATCTCAAAAGGCATACTATGGGACAACATGTGGCGTGTTTTGTTGCACCAATTATGCACCGAAGATATTGAAGAGAGCCTAGGTCAGTCGTAACAAACTCAGAGCGTAGAGAAATAATAATACTGACATTACAACAGAGTAGATCATCAAACTGACATATCCATGATTCCATGTGTATCAAGAGAAACACTATGGTTCATCACGAGGGTTTGTTGACATCTAGGCTTCAAGGGTTATGACACACACAACTGTACAACAGGCAGCAATGAGGGTTCTTGCGAACGGGAAAACTAACAATCGACGGTTAAATATATTATTTACAGGTTCAAAAAAATTGAGAACACCAAAAATTCCGCAACTGTTCATCGGCATAAGAAAAAGCAAAGTCATTTCTACAAGAACTGAAACTAGAAACCCGATAAATTGTAGAAAATGAGTTTCTGAAAACAAACGGGCAAGTTAAGCACCATCAATAATTCTGTTAATACAGTTTGCTTACAAAAGATTGATTAAATGAAGAAATCCAAATCCAAGAGCCCTGCAAAAGAAGCCACCCATGCAAGATATATATAAGTTAAGGATCACTACTAATCCCTTTATTACTTTTGAGGGTTTATGACACAAATGTAACTTGCTTTCATCAGTTTGTCATTGAATGCAAGAAAACAAAATGTCTTTTTTACAATTGTTGTATCTTTCTTTTAACGGGTAAAATGGGTCGAATGGGCCATGCTTAAAAGCTCGCATAAGAATGAAAATGGTCAAATGGGGTTGTAAGTCACCCAAATCATTATCATGGTTAAATTAAAGATCTTAAGAGTGCCATGTCAAAATTCATGCCTGAATTTCTTGCAAAAAAAGGATGTGTACAAAGAATTCCCTCGTACCCATGGGTACATGAATTTGGTTTTGCAATAAGTATATATAGTATTAATAAAATAAGAAGTATATAATTATTATCAAAGTGCATCTCTAAAAATTATAAACTATGTTATAAAAGTGAACTCTGTTGTCTAATCATCTTCAAGATTGTAGTCATTAAAATCTTGTTTAGTAAAGTTTTGACTCTCTTTTTGTGATAATTGGAAATGAAGAAAGTTAGCATAAAGAGTGCACAATATGCAATTTTTAGAACAAATTTGGATGGGTTACCTTCTCATCCTATCAAGAGTCATCCAGCAACTCTTCTGAATCAGAATCGCTTGCATTATAACCTGATTAATGAGTTAGAGACTAATTAGTGACAAGAACAATACTATGTACATAACACAGAAAACACATTTAAGGATGTTTGGATTTGTGTTCTCTTCAATGCCTATTTGTACTTCATAATAATCAATTTCAAATGTTAATAAAAACAGATCCAGCTTCTAATTAATCCATACTAACTGCAACAAAACTCTCATTAAGCGTAAACTAAAACTACCTATTTTCTTTGTTGTCAAAAGCCCACAAAGGCACGAGCCTAGGCCCATAGGCATCGGCCAGCCAGCCATGTTGCCTCGCCTCAAAAGCCCCATTTTCAGGCACTCTGGAGCATTTTCAGGCCAATTCCCGACCAAAAATCGCCTGAAGAGGTCTGAAACATTTGCACTAGCCCTAAACATGCCTGGAGTCAACCTAAAACAACCTAAACTAGCCCAAAACAACCCTGGAATCAACCTAAAATAACCTAAACAAGCCTAAAGTGTTGGAAATTAATCTTGATGTCGAGTTCTAGATTAATAACAGAGGTTTGAGATGTGTTAGTCTCTCAATATACAAAGTGTCTTGTTTGCTCTAAATTACCATGTATAGTTTGGGCTGGCCATTATAAAAATGGTACGTTTATACTATGTACCTTGCTTAAAAGTCCTTGCTCTGGGCCCAAGGCTCACCTTTTGTGCCTTGCGCCTTTGACGACTATAACTTTTATCAACCCATTCTTTCAACGCATATTAAGTGATTTTAATTACTCAATACTTACAAAATGTCTCTCTTTTTTACACAAAAAGGTCCTTTTTTGGTCATTTTATATTTTTATCTATCAACTTCTTAAATAATGAGGTTAAACATTACACCACGATCTTGAATCAAAAGAGAGATTTCAAGAAGAGTGGTTTCAAGAAATGGTGGATCTATTTTACTCTATCAATAACATTTTGTTTTCTAACAAAAGTACAAAACCCCCAAAAATATGGTTATATGATTATGCTTCAAACAGAAAAAGCACATAACAAACACTAGTTTCTACAGCGTGTTTGTCACAGCTGATCATCTTATTTTGGTTACACATATCACTTGATCCCTTTCAAACCACACATCCAAACACCCCTTAACACACAACAAAAAGATAAGAAAAGAAAACTAGAGAGAAGAGAAAGATGACCTGGGCGTTTACTGCTGACTTTCCAAACCGAAGATCGAACCCTTGCAGCTCTTGTCATCCAAATTTTTGCCTGGCACACAATGTTATGAATAAACACTAAATCAACAATAAAAGGCATCTCAAAGGCAATATTGTGACAAGATATTAACACATAATGGGAATCAAGAGAAAAAGAGAAGTAAAACGTACAATACTTGGACAAAACTGAAATAAGCCTATGGCAAGAGATATGCTTACGGAAACATAGTCAATAATTGCATTTTGAAAGTGATTATGTGAAACGAATAATCAAATCAAGATAACCAGCTGTAAAGTGTGTGCATATAAAGTTGTAATAATTAGATAATCATATGTTTGAGTGTTTGGCAATGTCTGATTGTTTAAGAAGTTAACGAACGAAAGAACTGTAAAGCATATTCAAATGTAAAAGGCAGAGACATCTGTGAAAGAAGGGGTAAATAGACAAGATGATCAGTTCCTTTATTAGATAATCAACACGAAATGCAAATCCAAATCCCCCCTAAATGAGCCAAAATTACTCGGTTTATTCAATCTTCAAGTTTCTATTTTTGGAACAACTAACTTACACACTCTCCAAACCTACTCCTAAATCTACACCAATTTTCACTATAAGACTAGAACACTCAACCATTTGGGGAGAAACATCTTTACTACACACCGTGATATCTCTAGACTACAAGCCCTTTGATCAATCTTCAATTATCTAACAGTGATGCTACTTTCTTAACATAACAATAACAAATAATCCTCAAAGTTCGGTATCATATCACTCAAGAATACATCAAACAACATCTTAAACATCATACCAACATAATGTTGGAGAAACAATGTTGTAGGGCATAAGATTGACAAAAGTAATAGTACAATCAAAGGGCAAATAGGTAATGCAACTTGAAAACTTCCCAAATATAGAAATATTATAGTTCTTGATTAAGTGATTCTTGATAACCAACTTTGTCAATGCTCATTTGCATACTTTAAGCCACCGAAACCGATTCAAGCAAAACCAACAAATAAATATTTTCAAATTCTGTAATAGCATTCACTTGCAGATTGTAACACACGTTTTTCATCCAAGAAGTGGTTCCAGAATCAATATAAAAGTCAAAACTACTTCTACACCAATCTATTTGACCTTTAATCATCCTCAAAAGCCAAAACATCAAAGGAATTTCTTACATATAACAAATAAGCCCCAAAATCCCAATTCATCATATTCCCCAATAACCATGCATGTTGAAAACTCAAAATCAAAGTCAAAATCAATCTTTAAGAAGTCGAAATCAAACCTTCTGATGATCTTTTGGAATCCCATAGCCATTAAAGTACATCTGAGCAACCAACACCTGCATAGACAGATCCCCTGCTTTCGCCTCTTTGAGGGTATCTTGAAACCACCTCCTCAAGCAATCAGACACCACATCCGACAGCGGCACACGGTGGCTCTCTTTCTCACCACTACCACCACCGCCACTGTTATTGCTACTTTCCATCTTCTTTACCAACTTTAGCCCTCAAGATCAACAGATTCTTCAAGATTCGATGTGGGTTCTTGAAAATACAACAGATTTCTCAAGATTTGATGAGGGTTTTCACAAAGGTTCGATTTTTTTCTTGGATTTCTGGGTTGTATTCAACAATTGAAAAAAGAAAGAGCGGAGGTGGGTTGTCGTGTGGTGGTGAGAAGAAGTTGGCACACGTTGAATGCAGTAATAATTGCAAATTAATATTTCGATTTACTGATTTTGTTTGAATCAAGATTTACTCAACAATGGGATTTGTAGAGGATTGAGGGCTAAGAGGGCGGCTTGTCAACAGTCAAGACTCAAGAAAAGATCAAAGCGACATCGTTTATCATGAAGCTCACTGCTCACATCATCATTTTGTTTTTTGAATGTGAACGTGAATGAGAATAAAATGGGAATTATGATACGAAGGAAAAGTAAAAAGTCAGCATCAATTTGAATGAATGAACGAGTCTTGTTCGGATTTGTTTAACATGATAGATTAACATAGGCATCTAATCTAAACAACACTGATATGTTATACTGGCTGCATGTCATACAACTCGTATGATAAGAAGAAAATAAATATACGGGTTGTATAATGTGTTAGAATGACATATTATATGGGTCATAAATTTTTAATCCAAACTGTATACTAACAAAAAAGTAACTAACTTGATCACTGATAAAAGTCATAGGTCATATATGACATTTTGTATTGTCTTACAACGTGTATTACGTATAGCTACATCATCTAATGTCTGTATAGCATCACCGGTGTATCTATAATAACATCCTTTATAAGATATATTATACACATATCTAAAAATCTTATGACAACATTATATCCGCTAGGGAATATTATAAAATTCTAAATATTTGATCTCGTCATTCTTATTTTTCTACCATGTTTCAATATAAATTTTCAATCGAGTCATGTCAATGCTCATAAGATTTACCAGATGTCCAACGTAATGCGAGGAAATTTCACATTGTTTAGAAACATATTCCAAAAACATGTATTTATTTTCATACCATGAGCCCCAAATACATGGATGTTATCCGTGACATATTTTAATCCGACAAAAAAATAATCATGACTATAAGCACATGTTTTAGACTATCGTGCTCGTTAAGACTACGAGAAAAATATTTCTTTATATCTGCCTTCTAAAATACAAATGTTTATCTATATCTAAACATAAGAAATGGTCAACCGAAAGAAGATAATAACACAAACAATTGAAAAACGAGAATCAAACAGTAAGAAATGCAAAAATTGAAATTAAACAAATGGCAAGACTTAAATTCTTATACGAAATAATAAAAATCAAACTGTTAATAGTTTTATTATCATCAAAAAATATATATTTATTCAACAGCAAACCGTTAAAAACACCATCAAACTCTATATCCTCCCCATGTAGGATAAGGGTACGGCAACATCCCACCATAAGGATACAACTGATGTGTCGGAGGATACATTGACCTTTGTTGGTGATAAAAGGGTACCATAGGTGGCGGCAACGGTGGCGGTGATGGTTGTATGTTGTTCGCTAATGACATGATGATCGGGCGCTCGTAGTGATCCGTACAAAATATGTTGCGACAAATTTTTTTATCGACTTCAGGCTTCAAGTAAGCTTCGATTTTATGAGGTTTAGTGTCACGATTCTTTTCACTTCCATACTTGCAAGAACATGACTTATGTTTCTTTTTTCTTGCCTTTTTCTCCAAACATCTTTCACAGTAATTGTTTACCACTTTACATGTATCACTCTGCAAATTAATAAAACACACGATAAGTGACGGAACCAAAACTTTTCAAGTTCATGAATTACAACATAAGTTTCTTTTATTTTTCTTCTCTTTAATTTTTTTATCAGTAACAATGTATAATGTTAAAATTGAAGTAAACAATAACGTTGAATACAATAATATATGAAAAAGGATAGTGTTTTACCGATTCCTCCATTGAGTTCTTGTCGGCTTCTTTCTCTTGTGTTCAATTTGAATATGAAGAAATCATACATTAGTATTTATAAGTGAAACTTAGAAGAAAGTATCTTTATATATTTATTTTCTTTGCGGTTATTTGAAATATATATTCCAAAAATACACGTATCTAGTTTAATACAAAAACCGTCGCTTAAAGAAATTGTTTTTGGAAAAGATATAAGAATGTTACATGTCTTTAAATAGATTTTAAATGTTTTAAATATTAATATTTTGAATATGACAGTTTGAATTTTGAATGTTTATGGATCACGCTCTGGGTCATGGGATGGCCTAACGCCCTAACCTAATGTGGATTGTGGGCTGTTCAGTAATGGGCTTCATCTGGCCCACTAAGCTCACATAATTCAGATGTCAACCCGGGACCCGACCCGACCCTACCCGGGTATAGTGGGTAGGGTTTTTCAAGTAGGTGAACCCGATCCGGGTTCATACCCGGGTTCGCCTAAACCCGGGTACAAAAAAGCCCGGTGGGCCGAACCCGGTTTCTGGGTATGGCCCAAAACCCGTTTTGCCCACCTCCAGTCACAAGATTCTACACAATGGTTTTCCTCTCGGCTTTGCAATACATGGTTGATGCAGATTCTCTTGGGATCATCTTCGTTTGAACCCACCGGAAACGTAGATATTTCAGTTGGGGCTAACACATACAAGTTAGAGTAATTGAATTCCTGTTGTTGAATAAGTTCTCGAAATCATTGCGTTTTTGCCGGTAGAGATATTATTAATCGACAATCATCAAAGGGGTCGTTCTTAGGGGTTTGGCTTTATATCATTTTCCTCTCTTTAAACCTCCTACAACAATCTTCATTATTGTGAAACTCATTCTTTTGATTAGTTTTATAAGGTTAAAACTATCAGAGAGTAATAGTATTATTATCTTGTACCTAAACTGACGACACATTTTTTTTAAATAACAAGGAAGAGGATCGAAACATTTCACCAAAGGGACTCACCACCAATTTTGTAAAGCATTTGTCTTAGATTATATGACAACAAAACTAAAGTACTAGGGCACAAGTATAAATAATAAAAACTCAAGGGTAGAAAAGTGCATATGAAGAACTGAATGTGGGGAATAAAAATTCTAGGGGAACAAAAATGCATATGAAGAATTGAAACGTATGGGCGTAAACGAGACGAGCCAAGCTGAGTTTTGATGGGTTCGTGTTTGGCTCGTTTGAAAACCGAGCTGGGTCGAGTTGACTTGTTTATCTTAACGAGCTCAGAGTGTGGGCTTGGTATCGACTTGTTTTTATACGAGCCAACTCGCTTATGTTTCAATTGATATTACATAAGCCATTATCATCCCTTATATTTTTATACTTAGGGTTTTTTACTAGAAAATGTCAAAATCATAATATGTCTGGTTTATTTAAATAATATAACATTAATGTTGTTTATAACATACAAAAATATAAGGAAAATTGGATTTTAATAATCCAAACTATTGACTATTGGCCAATAGTAATCCCAACTAACAATTTGACCAGTATTAATACCAACTTTTGATTTTGTTATCAATAACAGCTCCAATCTAACTGTCTGTTAACTTCGTTAGTTTTTTTATGACGTAACACGTGACGTGGCAAGTGACATGGCCTATTACATATATAAACTAAAAAAATATAAATATATCACTCAATTTTTACATCTCTTTGTCTACAAGCTACTCAAGCAGCGACAAAAACGTTACGTTCAATAACTATAGAAAATGATCTTTTGTTAAAAAGAATTGAGTAATATATTTATAGTTTTAATTATAATTATGTTATACATCATGTCATGTGATACGTTATATAGAAAACTAAAGAAGTTAATGAATGGCTTAATGGATTTAAATACTCCCAACTATTGAGAATTGGTCGCTGCCACCCCCAAGTATCATTTTGACGAATATAACTTCCAAGTAAACACTTCGGTGTTGTATCACCCGTCGTTTGTTAGAACCATAACGACATTAACTATCTGATGATGTGGCATGCACACGTGTACATGCCTTGCTTATGTGGCAGCTGATGTGGTTAACTAAAACTTCAGAATAGTGCGGGTTCTAACAAACAGCAGTGAGTGATACAGACACCGAAGTGTTTACTTGAGAGTTATATTTGCCAAAATGATACTTGGGGGTGGCAACGACCAATTACCATAGTTGGGAGTATTTAAATCCATTAATCCTAATGAATAGTTAGTCTGGGACTGTTATTAATAACAAAATCGATAGTTGAGATTAATACTGATCAATTGTTAGTTGGGATTAATAATGTCCAATAGTCAATAGTTCTGATTATTAAAATCCAATTTTCCAAAATATAATTTAGGCATTAATTTAAGCTAGCACATGAGGGAGGAAAGAAGCCAGCTAACGAACGAGCCACTAGCCGAGCTAACATTGACTCGGGATTGGCTCGTTTATAAACAAGCCAATTTCGAACGAACTATTTTCGAGTGAACTATGAGTCACGAGCTTTTTTTTAAAACACCTTACTAAATGTCATTATCTTCCTTAGTATCCGTGGTGCATTTCTAAAATCACATGAAACAGTTTCATTGTTTTTTATTATTTTGTCGGAATTAAATTATTCGACACTTTAAAATACATTTTTATCAACTTTACGCTAAGACTTTAACTAAATCAGCTCTTTTATAGTGCTTATGACGTTTGTGGCCTTGTTGAGCACCTTCAAAGGAGGGCAATAGAAAATTTTAGTAGTGATTTACAAACAAATGAAAATTAAAGTATTAATACCTTAGCTTAAAGTATAAAGTTCGAGTTCAATTCGTTTCATATTAAGCTATTGTCCATATACGTGTATAACTGTTTTATATATAATTTAAATTAATATTTGTATATATCTTTTATTTTCTTAACTACATATAATATTATTTGTTGCATACTATATATTATATTATATATATACACACCGTTGTGGATGTATAAATAATATGCTCATAAAGATCCACGACCCTGATAAAGCTCGAAGTATGATGATCAAGCTTGGGTTCTTTTTTTTTTTAATTTTTCTATCAAGCAAGTTTTAATCTACGTTTGAGCTCAATTTAACTTGAACTTTTAACAATAGCTAACAAACGGTTGGACTCGAATACACCATTTGTATTAGCCAAATATAACCCATTCTCATTTTTTTTCATTAAGTTTGTTTAAAGTTAAAAGTGAGACAAATGACATGGTAGTGACTCACCATTTTCTTTTAGTATTGTTGCCTAATTTAGCGCTGATAAACACTATTAATTATTTAGTGGATCTTCTTGATAATGATGTTGGTGTTAACTACTAAACTTTGTCTGATTGAAACTTTATGAATAATTTGACGGACTCGATATATCTTTAAAAAATTCAATACAGATGTAACTGCAAAAATCCAACAAGGTAGAACAATATTACTGTAGCTCCGATTCACCTATTCAAATCCCTTAGTTTATATTGCACTTGCGATATAAACACAATCAAATAATGCCGGTTAAGGTGTCAAAGGAAGATAAATCTTCCTGTAACCATCATCCGGTGTGAGAAAAAACATTTGAATGTGTGAAAGAGAGAGAGAGAGTTGTGCACGGGGGTTTCGCTCCCCCGTTACATGCTATTTATAGTATTCTCTTGATGTATGAATGATGATCATGTATGGTAATCGAGAGTGGTCCCAAAGAGTTTGTTACGTAAGTCGACCCCATGGTTCATGCAAGGTAGATGTTTTTTTAATGGTTTAGGTTGGTGATAATCCTATGCTAGTGGGATGCCAACACATGTACAAGGTTGAAGTTGGGGTGATCCGATCTGACTTCGTGGTATCTTGGTCGAAGTCTTCTACTATCCTACGTCTACAATATATATTACGAAAAAAATGACAAATAGAGGTTTAAAGGTCAAGTGGACGGTTTCACATCTCATTTCTTCTACATCAGATGAATTTGGAAGTTATTTTGCTTCGATCTAGGGCCTTAAAATCGTTTTAACGTTGAACCAGTGGTTAGACATATTTGACTAAAATGTTTATGTTTGATCAATTTCACCTTGCTTAAACATATATACGTTTTCTTGACCATTATGGCTACAACAAATAAATCGTCATAATCTTGTCGTTGATTTTGCGAGGGCATTGTGAGTGAAAAGGTTCATGACAACATTAGCAACCAAACTATCAAAATATATTTAGCAATCCATTGAAAATAACTCTCATAAGAAATTGTGTCACAAAGTTGTGATGATTTAGAATCAATGATCAAATTATATTTAGCAACCAGGGCATGACGCGGGTGTTTTGAGAGTAATTTCGTTTGCGCTAAAATAAAATTACGCATATAAGGTATATAATTACGTAGATTATATTCATAATTACGCAAATTATATTCATAATTACACAATTTATATTATATTTGTTATTGCGCGTAGTAAAAATTACTCAAGTTATAAAAAATAATTATGCAAGTTATAATCATAATTATGAAGTTAATAATCGCACAAGTTATACACACAAAACATAAACGTTTTATTAATATTGGATTTAAAAAAAGTATAGCAAGACAATACTAATATCAAAGAGAATAAAATGCTCGATTTTATGATGAATTTTTTTTACAAAAATAATGTTGTATAAAAACTTATATGCGTTAAATTGAGAAATTTAAAGAAAAGTCAATAATTGTAGAATATTTCCAAAACTATCCCTCAAGAACCCTTCCATACGTGATTATTTTATCTCTAATCTGAATCGTTCATCTCTTAGATCAATGGTTGATATTACTTACTACATTTTTCATAAAAACATTCTCAAATAGTTTTTTTTTTCAACAGCTAATTTGATCGATCACGGGCCGATTCTCATAAAGCCTCTTAATAATCATTCTGAATATTGTCCCGTTAAAATCGTTCTCATCCTGAAAAACCCATTACAATTGATTATGTTATTCTGAACTGTACTTAATCTTAGAAAGCACGATCTTCCTATCGACCTTACACTAATGCAACTTGAAAATTTCAATATCATAGTAGGCATGGATTGGTTATCCGAAAACCATGCCAAAGTTGTGTGCTTTAAGAAATTCATTCGGATTCCTCTTTGATCCAAAAATGTTTTAAATATTTATGGGGAAAAGCCTTTTGAAGGTCTTAAACTCAACAAAAAGCTCAAAAGTACATCCGGAAACATTATGTGTCTTTCCTAGCCCATGTTGTGAAAACAGACGGGAAATAAAATAAAACAAAAGATATTTCGATTATTCGAGTTTTTTCTAAAGTTTTTCTTGTGGACTTAACCAGTCTTCCTCTCATTCGTCAAGTTGAGTATCTCAATGATCTTGGGCCTGGTGCTACACATGTGGTAAAATCTCTTTATCGTCTTGCATCGTTTTAGATGCAAGAGCTTGCTAGCCAACTTCAAGAATCTCTGACAACTATCCCCTACCAAGAATTGATGATCCATTTGATCATCTTCTAGGAGTTTCTCATTTCTCAAAGATCGATCTTCGTTCGGGTCATCATCAGCTTCGAGTGCATGATGATAACATTCCTAAAACAACTTTCCGTACAAGATATGACCATTATGAAGTTATGGTTATGCACCTGTTGTGTTCATGGATTTGATGAACCACGTGTGCAAGCCATACTTGGATAAATTTGTAATTGTCTTCATTAACGATATCCTGATTTATTCAAAGTCCAAATTCGATCAGGAACATCATCTGCTTTTGATTTTTAATCTTTAATTGGAAACCAAATCCGATGGTCTGCTTAATCTCTTAGATCGTCTTTGGATTCCTAATCACGATAATCTCCGAATCATCATCATGAACGAGGATCATAAGTCTTGTTTTATTTCATTCATCCTGGTGCGGATAAAATGTTTAATCAACGCCGAACATCAACGTCCCTCTGGATTACCTGTTCAACCCGAGATTCCAGTGTAAAAGTGGGAAAACATATCCTCGGACTTCATCACCAAATTGCTTCGTACATCTAGTGGTCATGATAGTATTTGGGTCATCGTTGAACGATTGACTAAATCAGCACATTTTATACTAAAAACGTGAAGATTACCGAATTGAGAGATTGTCTCGTATCTATATCAATAAAATAGTCAGTAATCACGGTGTGCCTCTAAACATCATCTACGTTCATGATGGTCAATTCATCTTGCATTTTTGGCAAAGTCTTCAATCATATTTAAGAACTCAACTCAATCTTAGCATAGTTGATCATCCTCAAATTGACGGGCAAACTAAAAGATCAATACAGACTCTGAAGCGTATGCTTCGAGCTTGTGTAATTGATTTTAGTGGCTCTTGGGATTCACATCTTCCGTTGATTGAATTCTCATACAATAACAGTTATCACGCCAACATCAAGATGGCTCTTCGTTACATGGTTTCATTCAAAGTGCTTGAGCGTATTGAGAAAATGGCTTACAAGCTTAAACTTCCCTAAAAACTCTGCAACGTTTATCCAACATTTCACATGTCAAATATAAAGAAATGTCTTGCTGATAAAAATCTCCACATCGCACTCAATAAAGTTCAAATTGATGATTCCATGCACTTTTTAGAGAAAGCCATGGAAATCATGGATCAACAAGCAACTTAAGCGTAGTCAAATATCGATTGTCGAAGTCATTGGGAGTCTAAATGTGGCCTAGAGTTCACTTGGGAATGTGAAGACCAAATGAAATCCAAATATCATCACCTCTTCGCATCAGGCTCCTCGTGATCAAATTTAGGAACGAAATTTCTTAAAGTAAGGGAGACTGTAACATTTGACCCATTTTATATTGTAAACCGAGTCCATTTTGGTCATTTATGTAATTAGATATATTTTTAAATCATTTTATTTATTTTGTTGATTAATTAAAATAATTTTATCATATATTCAAATTATTAAAATTTTTTAAAATATAAAATAACTTTTATAAATTTATAGAATTACATTATTAAGTATGAGGTTTTAAGTATTCAAATTACAACTTTTTACAAAATTTACGACATTTACAAGTTTTATAAACTACTAGTTTGATTAATTATTTAAATTAAGTTTTATTAAGTCTAAGGTTTAAAATGTCATTTTTAAAACTCAAATTAAAAGTTTTAAACATGAAATAATAACTTGTAAAACCATAAGTACCTAGGTGCAAACCTTTTTAACAAACCCTGCCCCCCACTCCGTTGTTACCCCCTTCACCTCCGTCCAACCTCCCGATGGTCCTCCGGCGACCACCAAACCATTCCAAACCATTTCACTCAAAACTCAAACTCTTGAATAAAAAATGTTACTCGTTCAAAACAAAACAATCAAAATTAATCCTATTTAATTGAGGTGAAACATTCCATACAACTCTTTAAACTTTCTACACACGTAATTGCTACTGAAACACACACATTCATAGATTTTGACATCATAGTATTTCTCGAACCTTCAACTCAACCGAAGTTCGTCTTTTGAGCAATCTAAATCGAAATTGTTAAGGGGATTTATTTTTGGTCAAATAACTCTCGCAATCTTCACACCTGATTAACTTGATTATCGTCATCGTTTGCATCTCAAACCAGATTCACCTCAAACGCGACTATTTCTTCTTCTTGTATCATAGATTCAATCATTATTCTGTTTGATCATGGGGAACTGTCACACCCCCGCTAAAAGCGGAAACACGGAGATGTAACGAGAAGGGATCGTCATAACACATGGTAGACAATAGAGATGCAATATAATAAATGATGATAAAGCGTGTCATGACGACACCCGACACAAAGGAGACTTGTGTCGTGTTTAGTCAATATTCACGACAACATAGCCATAAGCATAAACATGTTAAATGATTCACATAGTCAAAGTAGTAACAATTGTAATGTAATTCTCACAACCCGGGAACAAGTATCAATAGAATGAAGTTGTTTAATCAGACTACAACAATGTTCCAAAATGAATGTTTGTCAAATATGTTTAGTCTCAAAAATGCATCCTAGGGTCTCCACTAAGGCAGCACACCTAGATCTTCAATTAGCATTGTCACCTGAAAAGATATGCTCAAAATGGTCAAAAAAACTGTTGGTGAGCTCGCAGGTTTAGATAGAAAATAGTAATTGATGTTGTATAGTAAATGTTGTGGAATACCGTGTATACAGTTATAAGTAAGTGAAATCGCATGACAATGAGCTTTACAACCAAACCTAATGACGTACACACAGATCTTGTCGGAATATATTCACCCAAGGGCCCGTTCCTGGCCACTGTTGGTACCAACTAGTATACCAACAAACAAGGATGGGGGTGTCAACCCAGTAGTACTACCAATACCTATCCGTCGGTTCCCACACTAGAATTAAATGGTTGCAAAAAAGTACCATGCAGCAAACTCAAGCATGTATCAGATAAGTACTCACAAACAGTAACACGTCGATTCCAAGTATGTAAATTGTACAGTATAGAAAATGGGTGAGCATACTTTTCCCCCACGTTTGTAAATGTTGAAGTATATGTACAAGCGTAAAAAGGGGCCACGAAACTCACTTGTTAGGTGGTAAGTGTGAATGATTAAAGTTTCCAAATGTTGTATGCAGTAAACGGTCAAACACCTATTGACAGTTATTGTTAAGCATTAATGATATGCATAAAGTAAATAGTAACATTCGGTCGGTTCGGGTTGTATCGGTTCGGTCGTGTGTAACACACACAAGAAGACACACGTATTAGATCTTATATAGATCCATGTACTAGAAATCGTCACCAGTGCCGGCGATATTTGTGTAAAAGTTCCATTGTTATTAGAGAAATATTTGGTAAATATTAGTAGTTTTGAATCGGTTGATGATAATTGTAAAATGTTAAGTTGATTGGATTTGGAATAACATTAGTAAGTTTGGTAGTGTTAAGTTAAATATTGTCATTAGTAATGGCAACCGTGTCGATGTCACCTTAACATCATACGACATACACACACCACACACAAGAAGGAATTCACACACAGCAACTTCAGTCGCACGATAGGACCAGACGCACGACTCAACACTCAACCGCACGAATCAACCCTCATTCATACGAATCAGCTTCATTCGTACGATTAAAACTTCATTTGTGCGACTCAGCATTCAGTCGTACCACACAGCACCCAATCGCACGACTCAACATCCATACGCACGAATCAACCTTCATTCGTACGAATTAGCTTCATTCGTACGACTGAACCTCCATTCGTGCGACTGGCATTCAGTCGTGCGATACACGCACAATCGCACACATTCATTCGGTCGCATGACTCAATCGCACACATACACACAGTCGCACGACTCAGTCGCACGACACACCCAGTCGCACAACTCAGTCGCACGATAGACACAGACGCATGACTCAGTCGCACGATTCACCCAGTCGCAGAGCTCAGTCGCATGGTCGACCCAGTCGCCTGAACAGCAGGATCGCGACTGCAGAAGTGCAGAGCAGCCTTCGGCTGCTCCGTGCACGAGATTCACACCACAAGGACTTCCAGAAACACATTTCAAACACACCCAAGCAAGAAGAACACGCAGAAAGACATCACACGCACCCACACGACCTCATGTGCTCGGGTTGGCCCCGAACACCCGAAACCCTAAAAGGACAGCAGTAAACAAGCAAGAAAAGGGATGACCAAGGTCGTCTACCTGCAAGAATGGAGTAGACTCAGCTGTAGCTGAGGTCTTGCCGGTGAAAACGCAAAGAAATGGGGCGGTTTTGGTGCAAGGAGGAGGAGAAAAGTGGAGAAGAAAAAGAAGAAGAAGAAGAAGAAGAAGATGATGATGAAATGTAGGCTAGGGCTGGAAATGGGGTTTATATACCCAGCCCTAGTTTGGCAAAATGTCACATCTGGTCCCTTCACTTTGCCACCGAGTTTCCAAATTTGTTTCGGTTGAAAACGACTTTATTAGGCTAGTTATATTAGTGATAAAAATGTAATTAATGATATTGGTAACATAAAAATGGTTTTATTAATGATAATAATATTATATAAAAATGGTATATTTAGTAATAACGATGACGATAATTGAAAAAGTTTTAAAGTTAGCATACGTTAACGATAAGAACACAAGTGTAAAAGATGATAAAGCAAGAATGATATCCACACGAATAGTTTATAAAGATGAGGAATGAACGAGTGAAGAAATTAACAGAACCCACGTTAATTGACGGACCTTTAGGTGACGGATGTCATAGTATCCCCCAGTTGAGAGAATTTCGTCCCGAAATTCAGCTGGAGTTAGGTCCAAGAGTGTCATCCTCGAATAGATGTGGATATTTGAGTTTCATCTGGTCTTCCCGTTCTCATGTAAATTCTGGCCCTCGTTTTGAATTCCATCTTACGCGAACAATTGGTATTCTACTGCGCTTCAATTGCTTGACCTTTTGATCCATGACCTCAATGGGTTCCTCGACAAAATGAAGTTTTTCGTCAATCTTGATTTCCTCAATTGGTACGTGAAGGGATTCGTCAGCCAAACACTTCTTAAGGTTTGACACGTGGAATGTATCATGTACACCGCTGAGTTCTTGTGGCAACCTTAATCGGTAAGCCACTAGACCGATTCTTTCTGTAATCTCGAATGGTCCAACGTATCTTGGGTCTAACTTCCCTTTCTTTCCAAATCGAACGACTCCTTTCCAAGGGAGACTTTAAGTAAGACTCGATCCCCAATGTTGAATTCTAGAGGCTTCCGACGGTTGTCGGCATAGCTCTTTTGGCGATCTCTAGCAGCTTTTAGTCGGTCTTTGATTTGAAAGATCTTGTCGGTTGTTTCTTGAATGATCTCTGGGCCTGTTAACTGATTTTCACCAATCTCGGCCCAACAAACTGGTGATCTACATTTTCTTCCATACAATGCTTCGAACGGAGCGTACCCAATGCTCGTATGGTAGCTGTTGTTGTAAGAGAACTCGATCAAAGGTAGGTGAGCGTCCCAACTACCACCAAAGTCGATTACACACGCCCTCAGCATGTCTTCCAACGTTTGCATAGTTCGTTCCCTTTGGGCATCTGTGTGAGGGTGATAGGCGGTACTCATATCTGATCGAGTGCTCATCGCTTTCTGTAGTGTCTGCCAAAATCGTGAAGTAAATCGGCTGTCACGGTCGGATATAATCGACACCGGTACTCCGTGTCTTGTCACGACCTCTTTTATGTACAGTCTCGCCGACTTATCCATTTTATAGTCTTCTCGGATCGGCAAGAAATGTGCTAATTTCGTCATCCGATCCACTATGACCCATATCGAGTCATGTCCGCTGCTCGTTCTAGGGAGTTTGGTAATAAAATCCATAGCTATGTTCTCCCATTTCCACTCGGAATTTCAGGTTGCTGTAATAATCCTGATGGTTTTTGGTGTTCAGCTTTAACTTTCGAGCATGTCAAGCATCTGCTGACGTACATAGCAATGTCTTTCTTCATGCCTGGCCACCAGTACAGATCTTTGAGATCGTGGTACATCTTGTCTGCACCAGGATGAATAGAATATCGCGTCTTGTGTGCTTCATCCATGACCAAGGTACGTATACCTCCCCATCTAGGTACCCATATACGATCCATGAAGTACTGTATACCATCATCCTTGCAACTCATTTGTTTATCCGACCCTCGAAATTCTTCTCCTGCAAGGGTTTCTTCTTTCAATGCCTCACTTTGTGCAATTTGGATCTGAGCTTTCAAATTCGTTTGAATAGTCAATCCCAACGCTCGAGCACGTAGTGGTTTCACGCGTTCTTTGCGGCTTAAAGCATCAGCCACCACGTTAGCTTTCCCTGGATGATACCAGATTTCACAATCGTAGTCACTAAGTAGCTCTACCCAACGTCGCTGACGCATATTAAGTTCCTTCTGATCCAGGATATGTTGGAGGCTCTTATGATCTGTGTAGATGATGCATTTGGTTCTATACAGGTAATGCCTCCATATCTTAAGTGCAAATACTACAGCGCCCAACTCCAGATCATGAGTTGTATAGTTCTTTTCGTGCACCTTAAGTTGTCGTGAAGCGTAGGCAATCACCTTATCCTTCTGCATTAGTACACATCCCAATCCTTGATGTGAAGCATCGCAGTACACCAGAAAATCATCAGTTCTGTCTGGGAGGGACAATATCGGTGTGTTGCACAACTTCTCTTTCAACGTTCGGAACGCTTGTTCTTGTGCATGTCCCTAATCAAACTTCTAGTCTTTCTGAGTCAGCAGTGTTAACGGTTGTGTGATCTTTGAAAAATTCGCGATGAAGCGACGATAGTAACCGGCCAATCCTAAGAATTGCCGTATCTCTGAAGGTGTTTGGGGTGCATCCCATTTCTTCACCGCTTCGATCTTGCCGGGATCTACATGAATCCCATCCTTATTCACCACATGACCCAAAAACTTCACTTCCCGCAACCAGAATTCACACTTTGAGAACTTGGCGAAAAGTTTCTCTTCCCGTAACAGTTCCAGTATTGCCTGAAGGTGTTCTTCATGATCTTCTTTCGATCGGGAGTAGATAAGTATATCGTCTATGAATACAATCACAAACTTATCCAGGTAAGGTTTACACACCCGATTCATTAGGTCCATAAACACAGCTGGTGCGTTAGATAACCCGAACGACATGACCAAGAACTCATAGTGCCCATAACGAGTTCTAAACGCTGTTTTCGGTATGTCGTCCTCGAAAACCCTTAGTTGATGATATCCAGAACGAAGGTCGATCTTGGAGAAATATTAAGCTCCTTGTAACTGGTCAAACAGATCGTCAATCCTGGGGAGAGGATACCGATTCTTCACGGTTAACTTGTTCAACTCACGGTAATCGATACACATGCGGAACGACCCATCCTTTTTTTTACAAATAATACCGGTGCTCCCCACGGTGAGTGACTCGGCCGAATAAAACCCTTCTCCAGTAGTTCCTGTAACTGACTAGATAACTCTTGCATTTCAGATGGTGCTAACCGATATGGCGTCTTTGCTACCGGTGTAGCTCCAGTAACCAACTCTATACGAAATTCCACCTTCGTGGAGGAGGCAAACCAGACAAGTCATCAGGAAATACATCTGGGTAGTCCCGTACCACTGGAATATCTACTAGTTTCCTCTCCTCTTCCTTCTTTTCTACCACATGAGCCAGAAGAGCGTAGCGCTGCTTTCGTAAACTTCGGCGTGCTTTCATGCAGGAGATAAGCTTTAAGTTTCTTCCCGGTCGTTCTCCTTGAATCCTGAGTACCTCCCCGTTTGGCATGGGGATTAGTACTACTTTGTCCCGACAGACAATCTCAGCTCCGTGTTTCGATAACCAATCCATTCCCACGATCACGTCGAAACTTCCTAACTCAAAGGGTATCAAATCTATATCTAAGGCGTGGTCCTCCAATATTATCGAGCACTTTCTAATGATTTCATCGGCCTGAACAACCCTACCATTGGCCATTTTTACAGAGTAGCTAGTTTCTAGCCTACTAGGACTCAAATCAAGCAATTGCACAAACACAGAAGATATAAAGCTATTGCCTGCTCTAGTATCAAATAATATAGATGCGAAGTGATTATTGAGTAAGTGTGTACCCGTGACAACATTCTGGTCCTGACGGGCATCGTTGGCTCCAATGACAAATGCACGTCCCCGAGCTGTATTTCCTTGATTCGTCGGGCCTTGATTTCCAGCTATGGCCATCACCGGTTGCTGGTTGTTCCCTTGTTGACCCGGCGCCCGATTCAGTCTGGGGCACATGTTTCTGTAGTGGTCAGGGCCTCCACACTCATAACAGACCTTGGCATTCCCGGCGGGGTTAACCGCGTTGACCGGTGCCACCAGATTTGGCGCCACTCTGCAGTCTCTCGCTAGATGCCCCGGGCGTCTACAGTTCACGCACACCCGGCACGGCATTCCTGGGGGATGATGATAGTTGCACCTATCACATTTGGGGTGTGGCCCGACATACTCTCTCTTGCCTTGCGTCACGGCCATAAAATTTCTGGTTGTCTTGGCCCTTTTGTCAAATTTCCCGGCACTCGACTGGCTTGTTTCACCAATATCCTTTCTTTTTTGTGCTCCTCTTCCCAAGACCCCTGTTCTCACCACCTCGTCTGTCAGAGCGCCAGCCTATAGAATTACGCTCTGTATTGTAGGAGGAGCAGTTGTTACCATCGCTCGGATTTGAGGCGCAAGTCCCCAAATATACCTCTCGATCCTCTTTGATTCCGGAGTGACCAGATGTGGAACCAATCTTACCATTTCTGGTTGTCTTGGCCCTTCAGTCGCACGACAGGACCAGACGCACGACTCAACACTCAACCGCACGAATCAACCCTCATTCGTACGAATCAGCTTCATTCGTACGATTGAACCTTCATTCGTGCGACTCAACATTCAGTCGTACCACACAGCACCCAATCGCACGACTCAACATCCATACGCACGAATCAACCTTCATTCGTACGAATCAGCTTCATTCGTACGACTGAACCTCCATTCGTGCGACTGGCATTCAGTCGTGCGATACACGCACAATCGCACGCATTTATTCGGTCGCATAGCTCAATCGCACACATACACACAGTCGCACGACACACCCAGTCGCACAACTCAGTCGCACGATAGACACAGACGCATGACTCAGTCGCACGACTCACCCAGTCGCACGACTCAGTCGCATGGTCGACCCAGTCGCCTGAACAGCAGGATCGCGACTGCAGAAGTGCAGAGCAGCCTTCGGCTGCTCCGTGCACGAGATTCACACAAGGACTTCCAGAAACACATTTCAAACACACCCAAGCAAGATGAACACGCAGAAAGACATCACACGCACCCACACGACCTCATGTGCTTGGGTTGACCCCGAACACCCGAAACCCTAAAAGGACAGCAGTAAACAAGCAAGAAAAGGGACGACCAAGGTCATCTACCTGCAAAGATGGAGTGGACTCAGTTGTAGCCGAGGTCTTGCCGGTGAAAACGGAAAGAAATGGGGCGGTTTTGGTGCAAGGAGGAGGAGAAAAGTGGAGAAGAAGAAGATGAAGAAGAAGAAGATGAAATGGAGGCTAGGGCTGGAAATGGGGTTTATATACCCAGCCCTAGTTTGGCAAAATATCACATTTGGTCCCTGCACTTTGCCCCCGAGTTCCCAAATTTGTTTCGGTTGAAAACGACTTTATTAGACTAGTTATATTAGTGATAAAAATGTAATTAATGATATTGGTAACTTAAAATGGTTTTATTAATGATAATAATATTATATAAAAATGGTATATTTAGTGATAACGATGACGATAATTGAAAAAGTTTTAAAGTTAGCATACGTTAACGATAAGAACACAAGTGTAAAAGATGATAAAGCAAGAATGATATCCACACGAATAGTTTATAAAGATGATGAATGAATGAGCGAAGAAAGTTAACGGAACTCACGTTAATTGACAGACCTTTAGGTGACGGATGTCACAGGAACCGAAGCCCCAATATTAATTTCATTATTAGTTTTGTTTGGGGGCCTAATTGGATTGTTTTTCAATTCTAGGGTTTATGTTCAAAATTAGGGGTGTTCTAAAACAATAGTTTTTATTAATTTTATTTAGCTTAAAACCAGATCTAGGCTCTAGCCCATTGGGTTAAACCATATGACATTCATATAGGGGATCTGGGTTCGACTCTGGGCACCCTCAAATCCATTTTTAAACCAAAACTTTTTAAATAAATAAATCCTAGAAATTTTTATTATACTATTAAATTAAAATAAAATTTATCTCGTTAACCAAATTAATCCAGAAATTTTTATCTAATTTTTGAATTTTCTAAACAATATAATTTTTTATATTTTTTATTTTTCAGAGGTTTTAATATTATAAAACCATTATAAAAAATTACTTAAATGTTTTTAAAAATTTATAAAATAATTTTAAATCAACCTAAAATATTTCAAACTCTTTTACAGATCACTTATATAATTAATTATTCAATTAATTATTTTAATCGAGTCATTAAATAGTTAATTATTTTATTTTTTTCACACTTTAATATTCATTCAAATGCTATAAATTAAATGCTTTCATTATATTTGAATAATAATTTCAATTTACGTATTATTTCTTTACTTTCTTCAAATTCAAATAATTAACCATTTATATATATTAATTACATTAGTTTAATTCGATAGGAAACTTTGTTGTCTATATTTATATTCTAGAATTTCAATCATTCACATCTATCAATTGAGTATTCATAGCCTATTTTCTTGTGTTTTATATTTTAGAAAAATCATGTGATTCATATTCAATAATTGTTATTCATTGTTATTATATTTTAAAATTTAATTCAAAACATACTATGTTATTACTTACAATTATATGTAGATAAACTAGATGATAACACAATCATTAATTAATGCACTCATTGTAACAATGATAGATATATTGGTTTGACAAACCACCACATATGAATATTCGAGCGGTGATTGTAATCGGATTCACATATTCTATCACAAGACTTTGTTTGTGAACTGAGTCAATTCAGTCATTAGGTTTGATTGTGTTTATTTGTTTTGTTATGTTACACTATTGCATTATAAGTCTTGATATTATCATGTGAATTGAATTGTTTTAATTATTTTAATTAATCTACATATGTATGCAAAACCAGTGATTACTCACCGGGTAATTGTTTAGCTGACTCGTTACTTTTTCATGTGATTTCAAAAAATGCAGATTAGTGGACTTTTATATGCATATTTAGGACTTCGACTTAGTTAAAATTAAAGACAAAATCGTTATGTTTACTTGGGTTTTTATATGTTTGTAATGTATTGTTTAATTAGTATTATTATGAAAATAGCAATTAATATTATCTCAATGTATTTATTACTATGTGCTATGAGTAATCGATTCACATTCGTCCGCCCCGATGATTCGGCCATTGGTTGGGGTGTGACAACTGGGGCTAAGGATCATTGGTACTTTCTCAAATAGTTAATCAAGACATATAAATATGGGAGGGTCTTAGGTTCAAGTATTACTTTGAGCAAAAAATGCTTAGGGTTAAGCTAGAAGGAGTTTCTAGCTGTGGGTTTCTTCCAGAAGGGGTTGGAGGTGCGGTTCCGGCTGGAAAACAGATAGATGAGCCCGAATAAGATAACGTTTATCCTCCGAAACATGTTCTTACATTTGCCGTTAAAAAAAAGGTAGGCACACACTAGTCCTAATTTGCATAAGCACACACTGGTTCTAATTTCTAAGATATGCATTTATTAAAAATTAGGGCTTGAAAACATTAATTGCTTCGCCTCTAAGATACAAATTAGGTTAAAAGAATAACTATTATTTTTATAACACAATTTCTATTTATATAGAAAACTTATCTATAATTTATCTTCCAACGAAGCTTGAATTCATCTTTATGTTAGTACACTTAATTAATCGATAATGAGATTATGGTTGGATTTATTCGATGATTAATTTTCTGGTAAGTTAATTATGCCTATGAAACGACACCATGTGGACTCCACAAGTTAAGTGCATTATGCCGTTAGTACTACTAACTATTTGTAACGAAGGTATAGTGTTAATCATTTGTGAAGTTATAAGCTATTATATTAATTAAGTAATTCCGTTATTAGTTGATCTATCTATTGATTATTTATTAACACATATTTTTATATAAGATACATATATTTTTGAACTAATAATATATTGAGAAATATGAGAATCAAATAATGCACTTTTATATAATGCATAAAAATAGTGGCAAAGAGAAAGTGAGATGGTTACACCTAATCATCTTATGTATCATATCTCATGCATTTCGTACAAGTGTATTATACAGTTCTTATGGTTCTAATAGGTATTAACATATATATTATTGATTCTGAACAACACGTCCCCTCTTTTTGTAAATACATATCTACACGACATCATGATAATAAGTGCATATATTTTAGAAAAGACTCAAACACGTCATATTATACCACTTGATGCATGTTGCTAGAAATGATCAATAGTTAACTCGCCTTTATCACCAAAGCCATTCCGAGCTAAGCATATTTGATCATGTTACCCGTTGAAGATCGAGGGGAATGATGGGAATCTTGAAGATCATATACAAGGCCATGGAGAAAACAAACACAAAAAGGAAAAAAGAAAGTGGCAGCATGATTGCAAGTCCTCAACAAGAATTTGAACTTGCTTTGTACTTAAAGCTAATTGACACTAATGTCTTGTCCTTGCTAAAAGTATATATAGGTGTCGGGCCGGGTTGGGACCAGATGAGCTTGTTGTCAACAAGATGGTTAGTGGTAGCGTTAATCGCAGTTTAAGCGTATATGAATAGAAGTTCAAGTAAATATTATCATTTCTCTTGGAGTAAGATTGATTCAATCTCATTCTCTTATTGATCAACCAACATTTCAATAGCATATATCTTGAACATAATTGGTTAATTAGCTCCGTATAAACGCTATTATAAGAGCTTACAAAACATAGAAATCGTGGCCATAGTTATGAAGAAAATGTAGTGTTAGGTTGCTTCTAAAGCTTTAATAATATATAGAGAAAATGGTTAACATTCAAACTTAAAAGTATTAATCACATAAAGTTTTTAATTAATCTTCACTGAACTTTTTCCTGATCTCTATGTTTTTGATAGTGGACCTTTTTCCAATCTTTGTATTATTATACTTTGTATACTTTTTAACATGTAAACTTGTTTTATCATTCATAAATTATGAGCATGGATTATTAATTATTTCTAATTTTATTTTTGTAATTCTTGCATACCATAAGTGATCTTTTACACACTTATCAACCTTCTACGACAGTGGCCTTGTCCGACGCAGAAAAAAAAGAAATGACATGAAGAAAGAGCCTTGACCGAAATCCTTCTGTGTGGATGTGCCCGTGAAGGTTATATGAGACGAGAGAAGAGAGAGGTGGTCAGGCCGTCCGTGAAGTTTCAACCGATGGAAATGGTATAACAAAATATACAATGGACCATGATTACATCATATACTTAGTGGCATTTGGTAACTTGTAACATGAGACAATGATTTCATACAAACTACAGTCATTGGTTTAGACATTCTTTACTTCTTTACATAGAAAAGATCAGAAGTACTTTATGTTAGTGGTCACTTGAGTGTGGCCCTACTAAGCTTTATTTATCACACACACTCACAACTCCTGGTGACAACACTCTCCTAACTTCATTCTTTTTGCTATAAATAATCATGAAAGTAGATCACTATTTTGTAAATAAGTTCTCACACATCTCTCTATATCACACATTCACATTGTGTTAACCGCTACTAGCTTATGATAGAAATAATACATTCTGGATTTGAACACAAGATCTATGAGGTAGGTGTTGATCAAGATGGAGAAGCAGGGTACGTGCATTATTAACTCATGACTAGCCTAAAGGTTATTGGTTGTAACGCGGTGAACCCTAACCATGTAACCATGGGTCAGGTTCATGTTTAGCAAGAAAGATCATTCATGTTACATTTGTGTTTAGCAATGCTAATTAATTAAATACGTGAAGAGAAATGAGTTGGTGATTCATGTGCCCGTCTTCTCCATCATGACCACCTAAACCTTAACGTCAAAGTTCCATCATTGATCACTTCGAAGACTCGAAACTTTATCATATACGTAAGTCCCACTACGACAAGCATAAGGATTTTGTAAATTTATTATTCTTTCTATTTATCTATAAAAAATAAAAACACATGTTTGACTTGCTTATAAGTTATAACCGTGTAAAAGGGTATGCCATAAGTCATAGGTGTGTAAATATGATAAGCTTTGTCACATTAATTGTATATAGATATAGACAAGCTTCATGCTAGTAATTTACATACATGATGCATATTTCTTCTTGTTTTAGTGTTCATATGGCCAATTTTTTCACACTTCTTCAGGTTTAATATTATACAACTTACTGTTGCATATCAAGTTTCGAATTGGATTCCAAGGATTTGAATGTGATGTAACAATATTCAAACTTCAAAAAATAATAAAATAAATGTTAATGTACGTAAATATAATATTAATTTTATATAAAATAAATCTAGTTAGAATATGTATAAGCATATAACCTTGGGTTTTTTTTATAATTTAAGTGTTGGGTCTTTTTTATAATTTAAGTGTATTATGCTTTATAAAATTTTTAATATATTATTGCGATGTCCTTATATTTCTTATTTTGATATAAATTTAATTCAAAATCGAATTATTGTAGTGTGCAGACATAATCTACTAGTTATACTAAAGGTCTATTGCTCATAAGATATGAATGAATGAAGACAATGAACAATTACCCTTCTATTATCTTTTTTGTTTACTTTATGCAAATTGAATTATTTCTTACGTTGTGTTGTAGACGAATGAATGAAAGAAAAAGATAAAGAAATGAAACACGGTGGTGGTGGTAGAATGAAAAAAGAAAAACAAAACCAGGGGCATAGATGAATGATTTTGCTATTTTGAGGGGTTCATAGGAAATGAGAATGTTTTTTAATAAGTAATTGTTTTTCATTAACCAACACAACATCTTATTTTTTTTCATTCTCTCATAATAGAGCTTCTAATTTATTTTTCTTGTACATCAAACACTATATAATAGACAATAACCTTCGTAGAAAATTAATAATAATAAAGAAAAAAATAGAGTAAATTTTGTTTTTAGTCCTTGTCTAGTCATTTTAATTATTTAAGTTTAAAAATAAATTTTTTGTCATACCATGTTCCGTGATGTTACTTTTACAACGGTTATAGTCCCTAACATTAACTCTTTTAGTTTTCTTGATTAAATCTAGGGTATTATAATCACTTTACTTTTAACCCAATATCTCTCTACTTCTTTTGATCCATGTGAAACCTCAAGTCATCTACCACCCACCCTACCTTATTTGGCAAGATCTCCCATTTCCTCCTCTCTTCGCGACTCCCACCTCCCTTATCTCACTGGTCCTCATCAAACTCATACCAAAATATATATATCATAAGAAAATCCCATTATATTCTATCTCTCCACTAAAATACTAAAATACTCTTACATTTAATAGAAAAAACTAAAAGAGTTAGTATTAAAAATCAAAATCATTATAAAAATAAAATCACAAAAATGATATGACAAAACACTACTTTATGAAGTGAAATGGCTATATATAAAAAAAAAACCTAAACCAAACGCGAAATTTTCCAAAATAAATAAATAAACTTACTTTGGTCGGTCTTTATTAAAATATACATAAAATATTAATCATCAATTAATGAGTAACGATCATTATGTACCGTTACGGCATATACGCGTCACGAATATTTTGCCGACGCTTAACCTCTTCCCATTTAAACTCTCATAATAATAATAATAATAATAATAATAATAATAATAATAATAATAATAAATAATAACTAGTAATGACTAACTAGGTTTTGGCGCGCGCGTTGCCACGCGTATACGAGTTTTAATGTAACACTAAATCAAAATCAAAATGAAGGTTCAAAACCACAAAATCAGTAAAATACACAAAGTAAAACACACCAAAATCCCAAATCCATAACACACCAGAACATGCAGAACCCAAAAATTAAATCAAAGCCCAACACCATACACAAAAAAAAAAAAAAAATCAAAGCCGCAAGAAAGCGACACAATCTAAAATAAAAAACCGAAGAAAATCAAAGCCCCGAAAAAAAGCAAACAAAAGGAAAACCCAAACCTTAATAGCAAGAATCGTCAGGGTATCGATAACGAAAGAAAGAAAGCAGGAACGTGTCCAGATACCAAAAACCCACAAAAAACCCCACCCCAAAATCTCGAACCCACACCCAAAACAAAATATATTAAAACACAAACAAACCAAAAAAAGAAAAAAAAAAGAAAAATTAAAACACAAACAAAAAAAACAAAAGAAAAATGAAAACATAAACAAACAAAAAAAAAAACACCACACCACCGACCAAAATGTTTAATTAGAATAGTAATAATAACAACAATAATAATAATATTATTATTATTATTATTATTATTATTATTATTATTATTATGATTATTATTATTATTATTATTATTAATAATCCACCCTCCGTCACTCACCGGATCTCATCTCTACAATGGCACAAACAAGCTACACTCCGGCGCCACCTCCGGCGACTCCGATCGCCGTCGTCGGCCACCACTTCCTTTCTCCATATCCCGTCGATCTCACCATCGTCAAGAAGCTGCTCTCTCTCTCCGACGGAAACTTTGCCGTCACCGACGTCAACGGCAACGTCATCTTCAAAGTCAAAGGCAAGCATATTAGCCTTCGTGATCGCAGAGTTTTGCTCGATGCTGCTGGAAATCCCGTCCTATCGTTCCAGAAAAAGGTTTTGATTCTTTTAATTTTTAATTCTGGTTGATTTTTTTAGCCCTAGAAGTTAGAAATTACTGATTTGATTGAATTGAATCGTCAATTTTTGATGATTAGCAGTTTTAGCTTGAGATCTGTGCATTTGTATGCGTAAAAATAGAATTTAGTGCGATTTTTGTAGGAATACACATTCGAGTGACGACAATTTTGTAGTTTTTAGACAAATTTGTCGATTTGTGCATTTGAAAAAGGGGATTACGACCTAAAGCTTTGTCGATGGTTAAATTTCAGGTGTTTTGATAAACAATCATAGAGTATAAATCATGTATAAGTGCAGAATTGATGGATTGTAGCTCAAAAGTTTCTATGTTGCAAATCAATGTCCTCTGGATGATCAAAACGATAGCTAACAAATGTCCGTGTGCTTATTTGTAAATTTTAGGTGTTTTGATGAACAATTGATATGAATACAAAGAGTATAAGTGCAGAATTGATAGATTGTAGCTCAAAAGTTTGTATTTTGCATATCAATGTTCTCTACCAGATGATTAAAACAATAGCTAACAAATGTCTGTGTGTTTGTTTGATAATTGATGTTATGAACAGCTGCTAAGTGTTCACAAGAGATGGGTAGTGTTCAGGGGAGATAGCTCGGATTCAAAAGATATAATCTTTAGCGCGAAACAGTCTTCGTTGATACAAATGAAGACATCACTTGATGTGTTCTTGGGGTACAATGAGAAAGAAAATGTATGCGACTTCAAGGTAAAAGGCAGCTGGTTTGACCGATCGTGCACCATATATGCCGGAGATGGCACCACCATCATCGCTCAGGTAAACCCGTTGGCCCGTTTGACCTCAATGGAGATTGGAGACCGTTAGGGCCGTTGAAGTCGAATTGAACTTAACCATGTACATGCTCAATTAATAGATACTAACATATGCTTATGAATGGTTAAATGCAGATGCACAAGAAGCACACGGTCCAAAGCATCGCGCTTGGGAAAGACACGTTTTCTGTGACGGTGTATCCTAACGTCGACTATGCTTTCATTGTCGCGCTTGTTGTGATCCTCCACGAAATCAATGAAGAGAAAAACGATGAAGACTGATTATGAAATATGTATGTTGTTAGATCATATGTATACCTAAACTTATATGTTGTAGCATGCATTTTAATATAGTACGAAAAGTGGTATCTAGTAACTTGATAAGTTACAACGGCGGGCCTAAAATCACGCCAAAAGCCCAAAATAATATACAATACCATTATACAAATATAGAATTAGAAGTATGACCAAAATGGTTTGAAAACTGGCAGGAACCGGTTTGTGACCGATTTGACAAGAATCAGTTAGGAACCAATTCAAACAACGGGTTTGAGATCGGTTTAGGGTTTCTAGGCTAGCAACCTGGTGTTTACATGTGCGTGCCCCTCACTAACGAACAAGCCATCGGTATGATGACGACGAAGAAGAACATGAAAATTTCATTTTTAAGAGTGTGGAGAAGAGGAATGAGAGTAGTGTATGTATGAAATTGTGTGGTGTTTATTTAGTGGAATAATGTGTTTAAATTTTAGTTATATAACAAATATATAATAGAGTGGGGTGTTAATGTGGTAAAAGGCCTGTCCCAAAAAAAAGTGTGTTTTAACCTTGCATTTGGAAAAAGATTTTTTTTTAAAAAAAATCTCTAAGCTAATAAATAAAAATAATTAAAACACTTGTTATCATTATATGTCATCTAATAATTGATTTTCATGTTTTTCTTTTTAAATAATAAAAAAATTGAAAAAATTATCTATTTATTACCAAGTTAATATGATTGCTATAATAACTATTCATTAATAACTATACATAATTAAATAGATTGTTATTAAAAGCTTTAATCTGATAACCAAACCTATACCACTGATTACCCAGATAATTATAGCATTTACAAAATAAATTTAATATAATTATATTATTAAATTATATTTATCTTTTTTACTTAAAAGTTTTTACTTAATTATTAAAATATAATCAAGTGCCAAATTATGTTTGTTAATATATTAAGAAAAAAACGAAGAATAATGATAATAAATGTTTTTATGACTTATTTCTAAAACTATTCGAATATGTTAACTTCAAATTTTCAAATATGTGTGATACCCGTGTTTATTCAATCCATGTAATACACGATGTTTAATACATCATTTTTTTATTGTAAACTATATAACAATGATTTATTAAACACGTGCATTACACGAGATTGTAACCTAATATCTATATATAATAAATGAATAATTAAGGTGTCATGTTATATAACTCTAAGTCTTCTCATATTAATTTTTTCGTCTCCCTCTGATTAATAATCATATCAAATACCAATGATCGTGATTTATATCCTTTTCAAATTAAAAAGATATTTTTAATAAATTAAAAAAATAATATTTGTTTATTAAAACAAACTGACATGGTTAAAATAGTTTTTAAACGAAATATTAAAAAAAAAATGGAAAAAGTAATTTTTTTATAAACAAAGTAAAACAGAAGAAATAAAAATTACTTGTCATAGATATTTTATACATAATTTAAATCATATCCTATATTAATATCATTTTATATTTCCTAAATCTTCATTACCCTTTGTTTAAAAAAAAGAAGTTATTCAACGTATGTAATACACTATACTAGCCTAGTTTTGTTATACAATAAAATATAGAAAATTAGATTTCAATAATTCAAACAATTAAGTTGGCCACTATTAATCCCAACTAACAATTTGACTAATACTAGTTATAACTTTTGATTTTGTTACCAGTAATAATCTCAGTCTAATTGTTCGTTAACTTTATTAGTTTTTGATGACGTGACATGTAACGGTGATCATGACGTAACATGTGACATGGTAACTAATGTATCTATAACCTAATTCATTAATGTTTCAAGCTAGTTTGGCTTGATTATTTGTTTCTAACGAAGTTAACAAACAATTAAACTAAGACTATTACTAGTTATAAAATCAAAAGTTGAGATTAATACTGGTTATTTGATATGAGTATTCAGTTAACATATTTACGTGTCATGTTTTTAAAAGTTAGTTATATTTAGTAACCACATTTCGTTCTCCGGTCAAATTTCCAAGAACATCGGCCATTGTTTCTCTTTCTCCTTTCTTTCATTCACCTATTTCATATCAACAACCGATTTTTTTTGTGACAACATTCTTTGAGCCACAATTGAATTCGAAATCAAAGAAACTAAACGAAGATGATACCTATGCTCCCATTTTCGCCACCTACGGGTCATGTTAACGCTTACACTCGCGTTGATAAAGCGACGAGCGAGTTCTTAAACTCTCCCGATTGGAGACTCAATATCACAATTTGCGACACCATTAATTCTAAGCCCTGGTAACTAATGTATCTATAAGCTAATTCATCAATGCTTCATTAGTTTGGCTTGATTATTTGTTTTCAAACATTGCTTGTTATTTCTAATTTTGACATGTGTTTTAAGAAAAAAAAGTCCGTTGCAAATTAGAGACAGATTATGTTCTTGTATTTTGTCTCTAATTTGCGACGGATTTAATTTCTGATCTTACAAAACCGCGGGCATTTGGTTCCTTAGGTCCTTTGCGAAAAATGTCTAATTATTGGTCGCAACCTTAGCAACGACTCTTTCTGTCGCTAAAATGTGTCACAAACTCATTTCCACCCCAAATAGGTCGTACTACACTTAGCGATAAGCAACGGATAATTTGCGACCGATTTAATTTTCCATCCTTAGAGAAGCACAAGCAATCAGTCACAAGATAAAAATGAAAAAAATAAAAAAAATTTGGTCGCGAAATTTACAGGTAGCAACGTAGCGACGACTAGTTCAGTCTCTAACATGTATCACAAACTTATTTCTATCGCAGAGGTCGCAAAAAGATTAGCGACGATATTTAAGACTGTTTATTCCGTCACAAAGCAATAGCAACAAGTTTGCTATAGAAAAATGGTCTAAATGTCTACACATGTTATTGTTTATGATGTCAGGCTTGCAAGAGATTATATTAGAGGTGTGAGAGGTAGATTACAAAACAGGAATCCAAATGTTCAACTACTTTCTTTAACGGTATCATCTCATCGATCTTCTATGAACCAATTTTCGACTTGTTACATATATATACCATCGACATATCTAAGCTAATCGCACTAGTTTATCTAGCTTCTGGAAACGATCGTGAAGAACTGTAGCGAACATGTTCACGTCCAAATCGCCGAGAGGAAAGTACTTCAAGAGATGATCAAGATCGTCAAGAAAAGGGTTTGCTTTTTAATTTGGTTTATGTTAATATTGTAAACATGTTGAAATTAGAGTTTTAGAGCTAGTGTTTATATGAATCTTGATTTTGTGGTGTTTTTCAGTCACATATGCGCGTCAGGGAACGGATATTGGTACTTATAGACACTTGGCAAGAAGCGTTTGGTCGTGGAGGCAAATTTACCGCTCAATATCATCATGCTTACGAAGAACTAACGGTATGATCACTTATGTAACCTTAATGAAAAAAATAAGTAATTACGTATATTACATTATTACTGATTAGCAACTTTAGTATATTTAGTGGGTTAATTATACAATGTGTTTAGTGGGTTGTATTTATCTTTGTCTTTTTTTAATCCTTAATATTTGTATTCAATTCAATAATTTTACATTTTTTACAACTTATGCCCAATATTTTCTTTACTTTCAACTTTGGTCCCCCTAGACTTTTCATATTTTATAAACATTTTGTTTTACGTTGCAGTCTAGATTTTACGAGTTAATTTACCGTTGTGTGCGTGTTTGGTTCAACGTTTTTACCCTTATTTTTTCCCGTTTAATGACCCCATCGCACGCGCTGGTTCCAGATCGACTTGCGTATTGTTTTATATGTTTTACGTTTCATCTATATGGTTCAACGTTTTTCGGTGTTAGTGGTCACTAACGGTGGTACGCCATTGTTGTTACTTAACACGGTTTTACGTCCCCGCTGCATTGCGAGGGGCTTAATACTAGATGTTACTACAAATGAATATTTCATTCCTTTTTGGTGAATTATTGGAATGTTGGTTCTTTTTCAGTTGGTTAATCTATGTTCTTGTTGATATATATTCATGGAACAGCGTTGTGGAGTTGAATTTCCTCGCCGGTCACCTAATTCGGCTCCGGTCCTCACACCTCCGGCAACCTATGGACACCATCAAGCAGGACCGAGTTCCTCAACAAGGCCCGGATCTCTTGAGAACGTGAGGTATGCTTATTGTGGAGAAGTGACACTAGACGGTCAGGTCATATGGGTTGGATAACGGGTTAAAACTTGTAGTTTTCAAATCAATCGTGTTGGCTTGATTCTAACTAGTGTCTCATCAGTTTGTCAACCTTAGACTCAATGAGGAACGCGTTGGATCTCTTATCCGAAATGTTGCAAGCAGTTAACCCGAAAGACCGCCAGGTATACTCAACCATTGCATATTCCTAGACTTGTCAAAATGGGCGGATATGACGGGTCAGGTAACATATCAAAACGGGCCAAAACAGGGATTTTGTGGATTCAAATAAACTTTGACCCGACCCGTATTACCTATTTCACCCAATCCACCTATTAGTAAGTAAGTAAATGAATCGAAATTAACACGTCTTGAAGTTTGTATTTATCTATCCAGGCTATGAAAGACGAGGTCATCGTTGATCTTTACGACCAATGTCGATCAAACCAGAAGAGATTAGAACAAACGCTATCTTCGACAACGTACATTTCTCCTTAATCTTAGAGAATCAAACTAGTGTTTTGTAGGATATAAACCCTGAAAGTTTTCATGTTTGTGGCAGTGATGAGGAGATTCTTCGTCACGGGATTCAGTTTAATGAAGCCCTGCAATATATCATTGAGAAACATGATGCCATCGCCTCTGGTTTACCACTCCCCATTAAACCATTGAGTTTATCAACTCACCAGCCTCGGGTCAAACATATCGAGAGTAAAGAAGTCATCCCGGAATCAAGTATCATACCCTCTGCACCAATAAGTAATGAAATACAGGAAGAGACAAACCATTTTGCTCGGATAGCCAGTAGGTTAGTACTAAAATCGAAGTACTTTGTTGTTTTTTCCAGTAAGCTCTTTGAACAGTTCAAAGAACTCACGACTCAAAGCTCGTCTAAAAAAGCTCATTTGAAATCAGCTTGTTTATAAGTGAGCTGACCCAATCTGGCTTAATCTGTAAACGATATGAGCTTGAGCCAACGTAAGCTCGCTCGTTGGCTTGTTCGTTGGATCAGTCGTATGGCTTATCCAAATTAAGCCCCATAATCTAATGTTGATAAGTTATAACCAGATAGGAGTCCAATCTTAATCTTTTCAAGCCTAAGTTTTACATCAATCTGAACTTGTCGGTTCACTTATTCTAAACAAGCTTGGCTTGTAAGCATCCCTAATCAAAATCATTACTACACAAAATGGGCTCAGCAATTTCCCATAAGTAACAAAATAAAAAAATTGTTTCGGGTTTAATGTTTAGGGTTACATACCCTAATCAAAATGTTTATTTGTCTGGTAATGAAACTTTGGTCCTTCCATATTTGCAGGTGTAGCGAAACACAAACAGTTGTTAAACAAAACGGCAAAGAGATTTCTGCTCCCGAAAGTGACAAAAAGCCTGTATCAGACCCGTCATTGGCCATGGCTCTAGTTCCATCAGACCCGCTACCAACGGCCAATAAGAAAGCCATAGAAGAAGACTTGATTGACCTTTTAAGCCTCCCATTGTCACCAGCCAGACCTTCCACATCAAGTCCTAACCAAACACCAACAGGTTCAGCCGTCATGGAAAACCAACCACAGGTTCAGCTAATGAACAACTACGCGGTGCCATGGGCTCAGACTCGACCACAACTCGAGTATGAACCACAGCCACCGGTTCAAACCTTTGAACAACAATCCAACTACATTCCACCACCATGGGCACCAACTCCTGGCTATTATTGTAACCCATATGCTTCCAATTATACAACCTCGTCATATTATAACAGCGGTTCTTCGGCTGGTGCGGGTTTGAACCAGTATATTCCTTCTTATAGACTCTTTGAAGATCTTAACATTCTTGGGAATATGAGGACAAGTGGCACGCCTGGGACTTCGGGCCAGTGTATGCTCGGCACCAGGAAGTGAAATGCCAAAAATGTCATGGACTCGTTTGGTATGTTATGAAGAATAAGATCGGTTTTAACAGTCATTTTAACGTCGGTGTAAAATTCAACAATCAAAACTCAATCAATTGTAATAAAGATGTAAATGCCGGTACCATGATTAAGATTTGCCGTTTGAAGGTTGTAAAAGGTTGTGTTTACTTGTTGATAAATGAGTTTCATATGAACTTAGACCTCAAATGCAGGCTCCCATTTGTCCTCTCGTATATGTTAATCTATCAAGCTCAGGCCCTGACTCCGGGGAAACAATAAAACCATCCAAACCAATCATCGGTTTTGGGTTTCCAGGGAAAACTTGTAACATTTTTACAGGTAGGACAGCTTAGGGATTTTCAATGTTCACCACCCAACAGTATGGTTTTGTGGATTGTACTTGAAACCAGTTTGCAATATATGTGCTATTACCTTTATATGAGTCGACATTTAGCCTCATACGGGGTCGGGTTTGGGTTGGGTCGGGTCATGTTTGAACCAGCACAAGTAGTAAAAGTTGACGTACCTACGGTTCGGTCCGGGCCAGTGTACCTTGTAATATCTAGCCGTCCACAGGAAATGCCCAAGTGGTTAATAATGAAACCTTTTTAAAATCAATAATCATTATAATACATAAAACACCAGAACTCAAAAGCACCACCTTAATCACAACTTCACAAGGAAATAAATTATATATAATTGCAAAGACTTTAGAAAGAGGGAGGGAAGGGACATATGTACAAATTTGAAAAATAGAAAAAAGGCACACACTAATGACTAAACTAAAGAAACAACTTCCAAAGAAAATGAAATATTTACAGTGTTTTTTATACCTATGTATCATCAATTTATTTGCTGAAAGCCTCCACCAATTATACTTCAGATTTTTCCAACTCACGAACTGCCCCAGGAGGCTTAAACGAATGTAATTTATCTTTCACCAATTCCCCACGAGCCTGCAAACGTTTGTTCTGCTATTTGACAATGTACCAAATAGAGGTTCAGGCCTGGAATCTGGCCAGAATGTGGACGGGTTTATCTTGGTGGTGAGGTTTCATCAGCATAGATGGAAACACAGGCATCAGCAGAACCGGCTGCTAGTAATATTTGGTATGGGTGGAAAGCTAGACAACTAACAGGCCCTATTTTTTGGGCCATAAATGTTGGTGAGTAGCGAATGGTACCCAATTGTTCACCTTCAAGATTGAAGACTTTAATGAGTTGTTTGGCTGAACCACTGGCTATAAGTGGTGCGTGCCGATGAATGGCTAGTGCAGTTAATGAGCCACGGTGGGCATCGATAGTTAAGTAGGCCTCTCTTTGATTTCTGATATCTAGGAACTGAATGTCTCCTGCCTGAGATGCACTCACAATCTGAAAAAAAGAGTCAGAGTGACAGTTAATATTTTTAAAAAAGTAAACTAGAGGTGGTAGAATGGGGAGGTTGGGCGACACAATGGTTAATTTTCCCATGGCCATATGTTAATTATTTTTTAGAATATTGTTAACGAAAATCAAACCCCATTATAATTCAAAATCAAATAAAAAGATTCATCATCTTCATGTTCAGGAACATCAAGAACAATTTAGAAACTAAAAACCGAAACAAAAAACTCAAAATAAAACCCAAAACACATATACAACACAATCAGAACCTCTTTAGCCCAAAAAGAGTTTTAGCATGAGTTTTTTTCCCCCAAAATCAGAATAGACAATAATAAACAAAATTTGGTACAAAAAAAATTGTGGCTTAATTTTACAATAAACAAATAAAATGTAAAAAGTTGCTTTGCATACCTTGGCTGGATCAAGGCCAGGTTGAAAGCCTATACCCACAACTCGTTCTATACCATCAGTTCTTTCTAGTCTCAGAGTGTGTGGTTGGGTAACACAAACAAGCCTGGATTTTGCAAAAATGATAATACAGAAATTTAGCAACATAATTACATGAAAGCAACATATAATAAAACTATGTAATTCACATACGTTTTTACACAATATGAAATTAATAAATATGAAATTAATCATATCATTACCCATCAGGAGTTCTGATATCATATAATCTGACAGAACCATCGACAAAGCCAGCTGCATATTGACCCCCATGAACTTGAGAAGCTGCCTAAAATTAGCAAACAAGATATTACCACATTAGTCATGACAAGAATAATGAATTAAATGGAAACAAATCTGTTAAAAATATCTAATAAGATATTATAGGATATATATATAATATAACCTACCAATGCTGAAATGCTGCAGTCTGATGCTAAAGGAATAGAGCTTAGGAGTTGTTCTTTATCCAGGTCCCATACCATGGTTGACGAAATTTCACCCGAAGCATACTGCAAGCACAAAATGGGTCATAAATGATTAGAAAACAATATTAATCAAGTTATATTCTAACTTTTTGGAATAGAAAATTTACCATATAGCCAGACTGCTGCTGCCAATCAACTACAGCACTAACACTCCTGGCACCAGGACCTTGAATAGATGAAAACGCAGTTACGAGTTTTTGTTTGCCCCTAGAAATGTAGTCTTTCCATATTCTCACATTTCCATCACCTGCAATTAGTGAAGAGAAATAATTTCAACTAAAACATCAAAAAGAAATATGAGTAAGCATGAATATAGAGATCGGAAACTTACTTGAGGCTACAAGCAGCAAGCTTTCATCAAGCTCATTCACTAAGCATAGTTTTGATATCCCTTTATTGGGATATTCATGATTATTAAAACTGTTTAGTAATGTTGCTTCCTCATAATTCCATATCCTAGAGAGAAGAAATAAGACCAAGAAATCAGTGAAGATTATTTTGGGGGGAAACACATTGACAAGATTAAAATGTCATATAAGATATATGACAGTATACAATCCACATTAACAATGGTAACCATAATGATAGGAGGTTTGCCCGGATAACACCAATTCAAGCGTAACGATCAAATAAATGGATAGATCTAAGGCTCGTTTCGGATACAGATTCACCACCGAAACAAACGATAGGGATGTGATGTCAACCGAAGATACAGATACACCACTTCGATTAAGCAATCGTGTCTAAGAACACCATCCAACTTGCCAATGTTGAACTAGCATAGACAAATATCAATCTAACTCTCACACAAGAGATAAATCAACACAAATAAATAATCATAAAACTCACTGTCCTTCATCGATCCACCTCTTGGAATACATAAAGTGCAAAGAAAAGAAACTGCAACTACCTACATGCTATCACTTAGGGAACATGGGAAAGTGGGGTCCTAATTAATTTTTTAAAAAATACATAAAAATGAATTATATAATTAAATATCCAAACAACACTAAGTAGAATACGTGGGTTTCATGGTTCTACATTAGTTTAGGTCAGGTCAAGGTGACTCAAACCGGACCCAGTTTCAATGGTTCATCTGGTCCAACGGCTAGTATGTTTGAATCTAAGGTTGCTTGGCTAACATTCTCTCCCTCTTGAGAAAAGTTTGTCCTCAAACTTAATAAAAAAAATTATCAACAGGTGATGGCTCAGGAGGTATTTCTGGTGGATATCCGGTGTCGTATAGTTTAAGATGAGACAACGTGCTACAAGGATACCACAACTTTGTTGACTCATCCCATCCTTCCTGGCCCAAGTGGAGCGGGAATAACGATGTCGATAGCCATGCATTTAACATTACGCATGCATTCTCTGCAAGTTTAATTGCTTCTACCATTGATTCTACCTTATGTCCTCTCGTTGTATGTAAGATCAATGAATCTCCATGTACCATCACATTTGCTACAAGTTTAGAAGCCACCTTATTTATAACAACATGTGAACCATCTTCCATGAAGCTGCTACTATAGTAATCATCATCAATTGTCACCAATGCTTTTGTGGAAAAGGCAAATGCTTTACCTTCATTTGATTTGTGCTCCTTCACTTCTTTAGATGGGCCTTTGTTTTCTGAACTTGGACTCGTAGACGTAGCCTCATCTTCATGATCGACATTCCCGCAAATAACCCATTTCATGAATAAACACTCTTCTTCATTTGCAAGAATTCCATCGTCATCATATCGAGGTCCACTGTCCGATTCATTCTCTTTCGCTTGCTTGCCTCGATCAGATGCTTCGTCTTCTTTCGAAACTTCACCCATGTCACAAAGAGTGGTATCGGCCAGCTCAATTGTCGGACCAGAGACAAACTCATCATAGAAGTAGGTTTCTACATTTGTAGTAGGAAAGATTTGGGAGATGTTGCCTCTACGTGTCGGTGCAGTTTGTTCCTTTAACATCGCAAGATAAGTGAAGACATATTTAGGGAAGCTTTCTTCTTGGCTTCTTCGATTTGTACTCTGCCTATTCATTAACGAAAATTTCACGCTTGAGATCTTCTACCTGATGTTCCATATGTTGCAGTTGTTGTTTTCGTTCTTGGTTGTCTCGTACCAAGGCATCAACCCTGTTCTGCAAATCGTGTTTGTTGCCCTTCATTGCGTACATACCAACTGATTTGTAGAGACTCTTGTGCTGCTTACTGTTGGGTCGGTTGAGGGGTGAAGCGTGAGCCTAAGCTCTGATACCAAATGATAGGAGGTTCGCCCGGATAACACCGATTCAAACGTAACGATCAAATAAACGAATAATCCAGGGCTCGTTTCGGATATAGATTCACCACCGAAACAAACGATGGGGCTGCGATGTCAACCGAAGATACAGATACACCACTTCGATTAAGCAATCGTGTCTAAGAACACCATCCAACTTGCCAATGTTGAACTAGCATAGACAAATATCAATCTAACTCTCACACAAGAGATAAATCAACATAAATAAATAATCATAAAACTCACTGTCCTTCATCGATTCACGTCTTGGATTACATAAGTGCAAAGAAAAGAAACTGCAACTACCTACATGCTATCACTTAGGGAACATGGTAAAGTGGGGTCCTAATTAATTTTTTTAAAAAATACATAAAAATGAATTATATAATTAAATATCCAAACAACACTAAGTAGAATACGTGGGTTTCATGGTTCTATATTAGTTTAGGTCGGGTCAAGGTGACTCAAACCGGACCCAGTTTCAATGGTTCATCTGGTCCAACGGCTAGTATGTTTGAATTTGAGGTTGCTTGGCTAACACATAACATGTGCTTTTGGACATCCGGTCAACTAACTTGAATACACGAAATAACTAGTAATAGATTATAGCTTTGGGTCATTAAAGAAAGATAACTATCACCATAATGAGCACAAGCCAATCAAAAAACTTGATTATGCAAAATATAGAGTGATAGATTATGGTTTTGAGTCTATTGATTACAAAGACTAGCTGTTAAAGATAGTAGTGTGGATTCTTAGTTCTGAGCCAATCCCCAACCGGTAAAAAATGTTGAGCGTAGTCTTGAGGCTTCTAGGGCCGCCGCCTTTGTCTAATATTGGCAGATTATAATTCTGACAGCAAATTGGTCAGCTAATTACCAGACTACTAGCATGTCTTTGTTTCCTTATAGCCTAAGATAAGCCAAAGATAAGGGTGTTAACCCTAATTTTCTACTCTATTAATGGATCCCTTGTAATGTAATTCTCCATCACCTCATGAAATAAAATAACTACTAGTAGCAGACAGTGGACATAGATCACACCAAACTAACGACTTTAAAGCTCTCATGTTCATATTTTCTAATATTGTTTTTTAACTTGGTTATTGTGGCTGTAGAAAGGAAGGTTAAGAATGGTAAATTCAATGGGCAGGATTTTTGATTTTGGAAGATGATAATTTAGGATTACTTATATCAGTGGGAGTTGCACCTACCAATATTGGGGAAGAAAGTTGAGATGAAGTTGGTAACTACGAGCTTATGAATCATCAAGCTCTAAGTATAGTCAGACTCTCTTTGACAAACATGCATGCCATAGATACATATCAGCTGGCACTAGTTACCCTTGTATAGATCTATATATGACCCTATTGTATTCTAATATTCCATCACAATCAATACACAATTATATACAATCTTTATACCAATTTAACTTGGTATCAGGGCCTAAGGTTTCTACCATGCTCTCTCACCTCCGTCCCTATAATCCAAACAAAATGGATTTTCGATCTATACCGTGTGTTTTCCTTGGTTACAACAACTCTCATCACGGCTATTGATGCTTGGCCCCATCTCTGAACGCATCTATGTTGTCCGTCATGTTCGGTTCCATGAACACGTTTCCTTTTCTTTCTAAACCCATCAAGCCTTTAATCTCACTTGACCCCCTATGTTTCCTCTTACGCCATGGATTCCATTCTTCTACACATCAACATGGAATCTCCACCGAGCACCTCCCTACAACAACACTTCCCTGCTTTTACACAAACCAACAACCAACCCGCTCATACCTACTCTCGTCGGTCTACAACACTACCGATGTCTACGATTCCTGCCTTTGATTGTTTCAACCAACACCAAATTCAATCTCCACCTACTTAACCTGACCAGCTGCAAAACCAAACTACACAACCTGCTCAACCGCTACCTATCTCTCCACTTGGCCAGCTGCTGTTCCCAAACTACACAACCTGCCAAACCAGTCACCTCAACGCCCTCTCTACCCACCTCACCCCTGCCACCCATCCAACGCTAGCCAACACTCACCTAACTTGTGACCCAAACCAAAACAAACCAAACCCTACAATCCCTCTTCCTTTCATACCTCCTCCACTGCAACCGACACCAAACCTATCATTTTTGCCATTGCCAACCGAGAAGCTCGCTGGTGTAAGGCTACGACGGATGAATATTCAGCTCTTATCCGTAATGGTACTTGGTCCTCGGTCCCTCGTGTTCCCAACACCAATGTTGTTGATTGCAAATGGGTATACAAAGTCAAACACGACCAACATGGGCATATTAAGCGCTATAAGGCGCATGTCAAAAGGCTTTAGTCAACAACCTGGTATAGACTACATTGAAACCTTTAGTCCTGTGGTGAAACCCACCACAATCTGGGTTGATCTATCATTAGCCGTCATCAAACGATGGTCCTTACGACAGCTTGACTTTCAAAACGCCTTCTTACATGGGAACCTGAAGAAAACAGTATATCTCAAACAACACAAGGGTTTGTTGACCCTCATAAACCGAACCATGTGTGCCTCTTACATAAATCCTTGTATGGTCTCAAACAGGCACCTTGGGCGTGGTTTGAGCAATTTTCGTCTACCTTGACTGTTTTCGGTTTTCGGGGATCTAAAACATATCCTTTGTTTATTTATCCGCCCAATGGGACACTTATGTATATGCTTAGTATGTCGATGACATTAATTTGACAGGTAAATCAACCAGGCTATTAATCATGTGGTACGTCTTAGTCAGTTTTTTCCATTTGGGCCCTTCTCTTACTTTCTAGGCATCGAGGTGGCTCGTAAAGGTTCTGATCTTATTCTCTCGCAACGGAAATACATTAATGAATTGCTGGACCGGGCCAACCTGTCTCAATTCAATCCGGTTCCATCATCGTGCGCGAAAGGCGCTTATCTTTCTTTAGGTGATGGCTGCCCTTTTGATGACCCAGGTTTACATAGACAAATGGTTAGGGCATTACAGTATTTGGTTGTAATGTGTATTAAGAATGTTGATCTGAGACATGTTGGATCTGAATTCAAAGAACTGCACATTCATTACTCTTTAGCTATGGTTCTGATAACATGGGTTTCAGATTGTGATTTTGAAAGTTATCCGAAGCAAACTGAACTGTATGAAAACAAACTCACAACAAACTCAAAAGTTCAAAAAGAACCGATTGTGTTTGAAGATGAGGTTGAAGATGAATCTAATGAAAATGATACACCAGAAGACATCCTTAACATGGGAGGGCAAAGATTAAGGTTCAAGATGAGTCAAACATCTATGGGAGTGCTAGGGAAGAAGAAGAAGAAGAAGAAGAAGTGCATACTTCCCCAGCTCACATCCCACCAACTAGTGATGCTCCAGTTCCTCCTGCATAGGAGTAGCACACTAGGCCGTCAAAGAGATACACTTCATCTGTTAATTATCTTCTTCTGACTGGAAATGATGAACCCTAGTAACTCTATAGTAGTTAGTGTGAAAGACTTGTTCTACTGGGAGAATGAAAGAAGAAATAAGTTCACCTGAGATGAACAAGGCATGAGTTCTAAGAAAGCTTCCAACGAGGAAGAAAGCACTACAAACCAAATGAATCTTTAGAATCAAGAATTAACAATGAATAAGATGGTACCAAATGTCTAATCTAGGGAAAGAGCATTGGGAAGCAGTTAAATGGTTGCTTACATACTTGAAAGATCCTTCAAAGCAGTGTTGTAAAAATCACTAGGCGCTAGTCGGGCGGCGGCCGGCGAGGTACCGACTAGGGATTAATCGGGATTAATTGTTTTGGAGATTTTATATGTATTTTTTATAAATTATATATATAGTTAAGACTAGTATACTTCAAATATAAGTATTTAAAATTAAAATAACAATCAAGTACTTCAAAGATCAAATAGTTCAAAACCTAGTAGTTCAAATACTTCAATAATCAGATAGTTTAAAATTGAGTAAATGGGTCATATTTATAAGTTAATGTGAAGGATGGTCGCACGTGGAGGTCGACTTTTAGGGATTGATCGATGTGTTATCAGTGTCGGCAAGGTTTAAAATTGAGTAAATGGGTCAGAATTATAAGTTAAAAGGCACAAATATTTGCGTTGACCGATTTTGACCGCCTAGGAAAATTCCTCCGATTAGTGCCAATTAATGCCGCCTAGGACCGACTACCGACTTTTGGTACCGATTAGCTGAAATCGACAAGGTAATGGGCCGACTACCGATTAATCCCCGATTAATAGGCGGCCTAGGCCGATTTTTACAACACTGCTTCAAAGAAGGCATTGTGTCTCAAAAGAAAGATGTTCTTAAAGGCTATACGGATGCACACCTAGGTAATTGCAAGGAATCATTCAAAAGCACATACACAACGTATGGCTATAGAACAAGAGATATAACTATTAGTTGGATGCCTAGACTTCAGAAAAGTGTTGCTCTTCCAACAACTGAAGTAGATAACATGGCAGTTGTTGAAGCCGGTAAAGAGCTTACTTGGTTGACGCTATATAAGTAAAGCTCTATGTAGCTTCTACCATGGTTTAAAAAAACGATCGAGGCGTACGCCTCGAGGCGAGGCGGTAAGAAACCGATATGAGGCGCTGCCTCATGAGATTCATCTGGTACGTACGCCTCAAAGAGATGAGGGGGTAAAAAAACGCCGAGGCGGGATGTGATTTGAGGCGTTGAGGCGAAAATGTTGGCAGGCGGTAAGGACACAGTTGGTGGTCGCCGGAGTTGCAGGTTGCCAGAAAGTGTTTTAAGAACGAGGGAGGATGAAGAGGGAAGGAGAAAAAGTGATTAAATGCAACAAACAATAAGTAAATGTATTAGTCACGAGGTGCTGCAAGAAGTGCAGTAAAAGTGCTGCAGGAAGTGCTGCAGTGTAGACTACTAGTGTAGAGTTCCTCGAGTTCTTTAATTTATTTTGTTATTTCAAACGTTTTCTTATTTTGTTGTTTTTAACTAGAGTGTGTTTTCTTTTCTTCTTTTTATGCTTTTTTTATTTTTGTTTCTTAACATTTTTGTTTGTACATACTACATACAACTTGATCTTTTTAAAAGTAAATATTGAATTTTTTGCAAGATTTCTAATCAATATGTTGATGTTTTAACTATACTAGTATGTGATTAGATAAATCATTGCTTATTTTTTATAAGAATTATATTTTTTACATTTATTTATTATTTCCACCTCGGGCTTACACCTCGTTTCGCCTCGAGGCTTACGCCTCGTGAGGCGAAGGGAAAACGCCTCGAGGCTCGATTCCATTCTTTAAAACTTTGGCTTCAACTAACTTTCACGAACAATCATTGAAAAGGCGTTGCAACTAATTGAAAATTGAGATAACAGAATTACAAGACGGAACACAGTTGAAGCGATCAAACCTCCATGTGAAAGATTGTCGAGCGTAAGTAGCCTTGAAGCTTCTAGAGAAGCCAGCCCCTAGGCCTTTGTCAATTTTGGGCGGATATTAAATTTTGGCAGAAATTGACAGCTAATTACCAGCATATTTCCTTATAACCTAAAATTAGCCAATTTAAGTGGTGTTAACCCTAAATCCCTACTCTATAAATAGGATCCCTGGTAACGTAACTCTCCATCACCTAAAGAAATAAAATAACTACTATTTGCAGCCAGTGGACGTTGTCGCACCGAACAAACCATTTTAAATCTCTCGTGTTCATATCTTTTGTTACTTTACATTCTGTTTGTGTGTTTCTGTTTCTGGTTTTGTGCAACTATCCAGCCACTATCACCACCATTTTGCGACCAGATCATAAGGTTCCCTGCTGATCTGTCTTTTCTAACCAAGCAGCTGCAGCTGCCGCTGCAGCAGCTGTTGTCCCATTTGACGGCTAACAAGCCGTAACCAGCCACTGTTTGGCTGCTGTTTTGTGACAGTTTTGATTGCAAATCAGTCCAGTGCCAACATATAAACTTAGGGAGCTACTCCTTATCTCAATGATTGGTTTTATGATGGACCCCATGTGTCTTGATGAGATTTCGGCTAGAGGTCCTAACATTTCAATATGATTCTTAGAAGTTGTCTCCACATAGCAAAAAACGACACTACTTCAACAACTACTACAAAAAGGACGGCCGCATCTAGGAAAGTGTTTGAATCTACTTTGGATCTTATGAGGTCCAGCCAACATATACATTAACTCTAGCATGGTGAGTTAAAGCCTTGCCTCATTATTTGACAGGTTTACAGAAACTTTACATAGAATCCTTACATAAAAGCATGCAGAGAATATTAACAAAGAAAAAAACATATTTCTATAAGAGAATACCCTTCTTTAATCTATTGAGAATTTGATTACAAGTAATTTAGAGTAATTATAATATGTAGATATCATATATGATTTAGAGAACGCTCTTGTATAGCATGTCAAATGGACTACACCTTCTATATATCTAGATATCAAATATGATTTCCTAACAAGCTTTTGAAATTCCATAACAAATAAAAATTAGGAAACTCAAACCGCATTGCACACAATATAGCACTAAACCTACAATCTAAAAAAATATTAGATGCAAATACCCATTAAGTAATCTTAGAGAAAAAATCCAACAACAAAAAACAATTCGATAATCAGAAAAGAGAAAAAAAATAAAGAGAGAGAGAAACTACATACCTGATACATTCACCTTCCTCTGCAGCAACCACTATTGGAGAAAAAGGTTGCAGCAAAGCTGTTTTAGCACCAGTATCAAATTTTGTATCCCATCGAGCAATTGGATTATGAAGATTGCTACCAGCTGAAAACATAAACGGTACACCAATTAACGTAAACTCAACTAAAGATGGTCAAATTTATAAGTTATATCCTATATGATGTTAAAAGGACCCACAAGAACGCTGGCACTTTGTGATGTGCTTCAAAGCAAGCTTTTCCCTTTCTTCACGTTTAACTGTGATTTCATCAGCACCATCAGTTGCTGTAAGAAGTGGTTTTGAGAAATGACTGCAGCTCCAGTTGTAGATGGTTGATTGTGGAAGAAAACTGCGGTCTGATGACCCAGAAACACCCGGTGAACCCAAAAGTGGGTCGGCTAGCCCTGAGTCCATTAAATGTGGTCTGAATTCAAGAGAACAGACCCTTCGTATTCCAGTCAAGTAACTTGGTCTTGGAGGGCTAACAGGAGGTGTTCTAAAAGTCAATGGTAGATGGCCTGTTTATAGAACAATAATGAACAAAACTTAATTTCGCTGATTTGCAAGTGGGTAAAAGAAGAAGGATGATTTAGAACTGATTTTTTGATTATCTGGACTTGCAGGTTAAAAGAAATTAAATATCTGGATATCTAGATTATGCAAATGGGACAAGATCCTGCGTATCCAATGAAAAGTTTTACTCTCATATTTATCATCCTAAATTTCATTAAATTATATGCATTCATTACTCTTTTCAACACCTAAAAATAACAAATCCGATTCATAGTAAATAAAATAAAATCAGTTACAATTGTTTCACAAAACAAACATAGAGAACATTGTACAATTGTACGCTGAAAAGATTAAACATAATGATATCCTTTTCATATTTGTTTAGTCAATGAGAGATATCTTATTTACTATGGAATGAGTAAATATGATATTTTAGTGTTATATAAACATAAGTATGATAATATGAATTGTAGAAGTTTATATATGAATTAGAAGGATATATGTGAAACATATTTTTTGAATAATTAGTTTCATACAATTTGCAACAACAAAACTGTATTTAAGGTCTAAGGAGGCTTCAAACAAAATTACTTGTTTATCCCTTCTTTTATCTCTTATATAGAAAACTTTTAATACCATTTGACAAATTGTCACCCATCTTTTCACAAATGAGCCCTGTAGTAATTTACTCATTTATCAATTTTTGAAACCTGAAATATTCAAACACTCAAGCATCCAGTTATTACAACTTCAAACAGAATAAGCACATCCAAACACTATTTTCTAAACGTTTTTTATGACAACAATTTATCAGAATGTGATATTTAATTAAAAAGGTACCTCCATTCATATCAAACCAAGAAGATGAACGAGCTAATCCAGCAAGACTATTGGCAGTAATTGAGGATTCTCCTGCCCGTACACCACTAGTGATGGCAGGTTTAGCGAACTTGGTCGCCACTTGTTCAATCCCAATGATAGAAAGAACACGTCGGCCCAAACCTGAAATCCGTGGGGATGAGTCCTTCGCTAATGTACACATGGCAGATACACATTGTGAATACAACCCGTTGTCTAACTGTCTACGTTTTGCATGGTTAACCACACCATTTGTAATGCAATCACTTAGCATCCCCGGGTCTGAGTGTTGTGATGAGTCATCCGAAAGTGGTGACCCATGCAATATACTAGATGTAGTAAGCGGGCTGCTGGAGGAAACCCGCCCGTCTCTTGCAGCTGATTGGTTGTCACCGCCAACCCGTGACAGCACGCCAATTTGAGAATTTGGAGTATTATAACCACTAACTGGATTCCTCACTGTAAATGAAGGCAAAGAACTCAACACAGAGTTAGACTGAGGTTTCCAATGTGCGGCAGCAATAGATTTCAGGTGTCGGTTGTGTCCAAATGCAAATCGTGCAAGACCTGTAGATTCAGTTTAAAAACCTAATTAAATTTCACCCAAAACAAAGAAACATTACCACAGAGCACATATCAAGAAGTGGGGCAATAACTAAACTTAAAGGAGCATGTGGCATGCTAATAACAAAATTACAATAAAATAACTTCATTTTATATTCATATCATGATAAAGGTTAACCATAATCCATTGGGAGTTGATTTGTACACCGCCTTCTTTACTCTTTACACCATTAAAAAATGATTTTGACCATTTTGCCCATAAAACATGCGAAGATATGAATAAGAGTAAATTACATAAATCATCCATAGGGAATTCGTCTTTTCTTTTCTTAAAAATTACATGGTTTGCACTTCCTTTAAAATGTGTAACACCAAGGGTTCTTTCTTTGTGTGATCTTTAAAAGTTGATGTTAAGTCATGTTATGTGTAATGACTAGGGGCCATGAGGATAAATCTGCCATTTCACTTTACACACACCCTCTCTCCCGTTCTGGATCAGTCATAAATCTCTTTTCAATATCATTTCTCATCATAATCCACCAACCTTCCCTCTCCCCTCATCATCAATTGCGTGGAGATTCAGAGTTTGGCGTCCGATACATGTGCAGTTTCTGATTTGGTGTCCATACACTCCAACACCTATACTGTTACATGTGTAACATCTGATTTGACTTGACCATGGAAAAAATGTACGCCCAGACCCTGATTGTTCTACAGAGCACCAAAGGAAAGGACGATGACCTCAAAACCCTATGATGCTGTCAAGAATGAGCAGTTCTCTGACCACAAAAAAACCATCCAGACTCCAACCTGTCATGAGACCTCTGATAGCTAAACCAAGACCTCCCATGTCACAAAACCTCTAATGACTAAACTCCATGATTCGTGAAAACTCATTTGTAAAACTATGGATGTCAATGCTATACTCTGATGTCATTGACATACTAATAAAGTACTAATAATAATAAGAATATAATGGTGAGAATAAAAAGATGGTTTAACCTCCCCGTGTGTTTGGTAACATGGCTTAACATTCAACTAAAATGGCCATCCAAGCATAGGATTGTTGTTAAACATTTCAAATCAAAGAACGATCCATGTATTTTCAAAAAAAAAAAAAGAACTAAATACATTATTAACATGAAAGTATGAAACCACAAGGATGACCCATGTAATTTACTAAAAAATGAGTTGGTGTCGAGGTAAAAATGATCAAAACAATAAACTATTTTCATCATATATTCATATCATTTTAATGATTAACCTTAATCCACACAAGTTGATTTGTACACCGCCTCTTTTACTCTTTACACCACCATTAAAAATAGTTTGACTACTTTGTCCTTACACCATGAGAAGGTAAAAGGAAGTTAAAAGGATGTGCGAGCAAAATGATAAAAGTCAGCGTTTGGTTGTAAAAACGCGTTGTACAAATCACCTCCTAGAAGATTAGTTCTTATGCAGAGAAAATAAAATAACATACCTACTGCCAGCTCCGCCCTAACTAAAGGACTTCCATCAGAAACAACATTCAAAAGGCTTTTAACAATACTAATTTCAGCGAGAACTTTTTCATCATCATCACGTTCATCATCTCCAACATCCCTAGATGAGTCGAATCCAACATCAAGTAAAGTGCCCAGTGCAAATACAGCAGAAGCTCTAACCTGAAAACAGACGTTTTTCTATTCTAACTATCAACACAGAAGTAGCAACAATTCAAATTATCCAAAAGGGTTTCTGTCATAAAATAAAAATGTACTTTTTAAAGTGTTTATATTTTTATACTTGTACTCGTTTCCAGTTTAGACAATTGATTACCTCTTTACCTCTCAAACCAATTTCCTTGCTGACTTGGTATTCCACATATACCTTTTAAAAAAGCATACTGACTTCGCAATAAAATTTTAGAAAATTAAATTTCTTAAAAATCTTGCTCAACTATACACATGAACAGCCAAGCCAGCAACATCATTTTAATTGAAAATTTTAACTTCTATTGGCGTGTCAACAATTTAAAATATTACATGTGGATGTTAGAGAATTGTATCGAGAGAAACAAAAACAGCAGCAAAGACTTAGTGGGAAAACACACCCACAGCCCTTTACTTCTTATACAATGACCCCTTTTACACTAATCCGAACCTTATATTCTAAGAAACCCTAGTCAATCACAGCGGGAATGCCAGCCCAATCACAGTGAAAACAAAACACTCGATGCCTTGTATAAAATTAAATAAAAAACATACTAAATAAAATAAACCTATCTTTAAACTCTTTACGATCCCCCAAGCTTTCACATATGAAACATAATAAGTTAACAGACGCTTTAACTTACGAGGAAACCCAATTGACTAAACTGGTATAGCCTTTCAAACTTGAAGGACTAGAATGGCATAATAAAAGTATTAGTACTAAAATAAAACACTAGAAAACAAAGGGTTGTTTAATGAGATAGATTGGTTGAGACTTTGAATAATGGATTTGGTAGTGTTTTAGTATGTTTCGGGTTTGACTGAATGAAAATGATCCCCATAACTTGAAGGGTTGGGTTTAGAAAACCATTCACATTCCTATTCAAATTGTTTATCAAACCCACAGCCATAAATTGCAATTTAATGACAAAAACTCTATACAATAGGTATAACTGATTATTGAACCTCGGGTTGGGGCTCAGATAGTAGAAGTGAGAACACAGCAGGAGCATTAGCTTGCAGGCCTATAAACTGTGCTTCAGTGAAATCTTCCCATAGTTTTCCCAAACAAAGACATAACCACTGTAATAGAAGTGGTTCAGTTTGGGTGTCATTGGCTGAACCACCTTGAAGATGTTTTAAACAGACATGAATTAAATTAGCTTCAATACAAGCTTCTTGACCCTTTCTGTGTCCATCAACGATGATGGTTAAAACAAAGGCAGCCATAGCACGTTGTTCAGGGTATGCGTCCACACTATCTAAAAAACTGATAAAATATGTGTGGCCTCCATCCTTCACCAGATCCACCTGGCATGACTGACAATTCAAAAAAATGAATTTAGTTAACCACTATCATGCTATTTGATAAGAAACAGAAAGATGGCAATTTAGTCTCAATTATTTGATATATGTTATATCTTCAACTGGTAAAAATAAAATTTAAAAAGGTTAGCTTAAAAGAAAATGGATTGAAGTCTCCCAAAGTGTGGTTTCATAGACATAAACCTTCTAAATCACTTTTATTTAATATAACATTAGAGATAATATATGTGGAGGCCACCCAAGTATTCAATTATCTTCATTAAGGCCATTCATACATTGAAACTACTCCATAAGCCACAAGTATGTATAATGTTTCATTTATACCAGTTTTGGCTAAAAGAACATGTTGATTGATGATTATACCCTTACAACACAAAAGGAAAAAGCATCTTTGATAAGATGTCAAGATATTATAGATTAAAATTGTTGAATTTGATGAAAAATCAAGAGTACTTTCATCATGTTGCATGTTTTACTCAAAATCAGAATTAAGAAACAAGATACAGTTAATATAGTGGATTTATATATACTTGGATGATTTAATAGTACATTGGATGATTATTTACATTATATATTGATTATGATATATTGTGATTTATGTAATTTATTATTATGTACTAAAGTTTAGGACAAAAATTGTTATAAATACTAAAGTTACACAAAAGTGGTCTGTCCACCCACCCCTGTTCTACATTTACCAGTTCTGGGCATGTTATCAAACCAACCTATCTTGTCAGCATTGACTATAGGTAACATTCAAGTATCAATAACAGATAGTATGTAAACAAAATATATCTACATCTACTAGTCAATGAAAATGAAAGGAGGGAGGAGGCATATGAAATACTTTATCAAGTGCTAGGATCTTTGTCCAGATGAACACAAGAATTTGTCTAAGTTCAGGTGTAGTCGTCTGCAATAGCTTCAAGACATATGGAAAAATTCCAACTGACAAAGCCTGCCAAAAATAAGTTATCTTCTTAAGAAAATAAGGTAACATTTTTAATTAATTTAATACAAAAAACAATTATGAACGTGTAAAAAGCCAAATAACCAACCAAATCAACAGCCCATGGACCCATATCAAGAAACCTTCCCAAAAGCACAAGGGCGCGAAATCTATGGGATTGACTGAGCAAAACCTGGAGAATAAGATATTTAAAATAGTCAGCACTGAACAATAAGGCTTTACTTCTTCATCAAGTAAATTATTAAACATAAACAATAACTTAAATCATAACTCATTCAAAGTTTACCTACCTGGAGAACAATAGGCAACTGTTCTGGTGGTTTCTTATGTTCAGACCCATGATCAAGCCACACCTCAAACGCTGTCAATTGTTCCGTGAAGAAAGGACTTGGCTGTAAACAACCAAAAACTAATCAACAATTTTACGCAATTCTCATGGAAAATTAATCTAAATATGCAAATCACAGACCTGAAATTCTGCATCAGGATCCTCGAGCAATGTTGGAAGCTGAGAAAGGCAGATTTCAGCAGCCATGTCCCATGCATCCCTGAGATGCTCGTAGTTACAAGTGGACAAACAGTAAGTCACTAACTATATTAGTAAAAGAAAAAAATAACAACATAACACATGCGTGTGAGTATTTACCAATTTAAAAAGATAGTAAAATACTGTAACAGTGTAAATAAACTAATGTGCCTACCACATATGATGCTGATGAGTTGGAGGCAACATTGGATAAGAAACAGGTGAACAGTTTGCAGAACGCATAATTCTCTCTGCAAGTAAAAAGTTCCGAAACAAACTGGCAACCAATAGATCTTGCCTGAATAATCTCTGAAATAAATCTGCATACGCATTGAATCAAGTGCTCGTTTAAACTTTCAATTCATGAAATAAAGAGCTGGAAATATAATTAGTATTGTTACCAAATATCAGTACCATGTGGAAGAACATTCCAGGCAATTGTGTCAGTAATGGCAGTAAAAATCCAGTTCAGCTCACCAAGAAGTGTTTTTCGGTCGGTCTGACGACCAGGAATTTTGTCTATAAGTGAATAATCGAGTGACTCATGTAGTAAGGAACGGGTGCAAAACCTGTAGAGATCAATGATATCAGAGATCGGCATGCAAAATAATTGATCTAGCGCAAATAAAAAAAAAACAAATTAATTATGTAACTTTTCTACAAGTGACAATTTCGACTCTTTTACTTACATATGGGTCAATTTAATTCATGTTTAATCTGTAACAAGTATAATACAAAGTGGATCTTTAGCATAAAGTACCAACTACCAAGGTACTTTCACTTTTTTACATTTAAGTTATTGAACTCTTTGGTAAAGTCGAGTCATCAGCACATGAACTTATGTCTTGTTTGGGTCATTATGCGGACTTTTAGTACCATTCAGGTCATTTTTGTTTATTGTAAAGCTTTTGTCCTATTTGGCCATCATTAAAATACCTTATAATAACCCAAAGAGGATCAAAAGCCACCTTTTAATTACCAAATACGTACCCAAAAAAGTACAATGGCTATAACAATGTAAAAAAGTATGGCTTTGTAGGCAAAAAGAACCCTAAAGAAAAACTAAAAGGGAACGAATCAAATGCGTTCAACGGGTCAAAAATCACCACGCAAGTATTGCATGATAGTTACTTAATCATTTTAATCAAAAAATATTAAACCTTTTGTAATCATTTGACACTAACATATTTTATTGAAATGACCTGTTTTTGTGTGTCCCAAAAAATTAAATGTTTTAACCTGACCAGCACATCATTATCCACCCAGTTTGCAACTTCTGTGACCAGTTCGACCCATCCCTGACAAAATCATCTGCTTTGACCCAAGCCCATTTTTAATAGTAAATAACTCAACTCATCAACCCATTTTGCCAACTCTAATCTTCATTGTTTAGATTTCCACAGTAAGAGAGCAATTTGAATGAGTATTCACCATCTCAAGGCGATCTTGATGGGAGTTGTAAGGCAGGAAGTAAACACATCAGCAGGGAATTCATGACTTAGTGGTAAAGTCTCATGTGCTTCACAAGCTGCCAGTAGAATACAGTCCCGTGGTGAAGTTCCTGAAGAACTCGATGGATTCCAATCCTGGAGCTGTTAAATTAAATAAAAATAGACGTTTGTCGCATACTAGTGAAGATTAATAAGTTCATCAGGGCCTAAAAAGAGCAGACTCATGATACCTCTATGAAGGCATTAACTATCATCCCTGCAGCTGAACAATCAAAAACATAAATCGATGGAGTCTTCACCCACGAATCAAGGTCGCTGATAGGCAAAGGAATATATTGTGTATAACTCTACAACATTTGAAAATACATAAAAGATTAGTCTTGCATATCAATTTGAAGAAAGCACAAAAAGACTCCAAGATAAGAACTGTATATTACCCTGTTAAAAAACCAAATTTCCCCATTGGCCGTTGGCTTAGGAACACCATGCCCATTATAATGAAATAAAACTCGTTCAGATTTAACGTATTTGCGATATGCGGTACAAAGTTTCTTCACTTCTTCCACTGTAGGATCTAACGTATGTTTGTATTTCGCCTGTTTTCATGGTTAATTAAGTTCAGATGAGACTTGTATAGAAATTTTCAAGCGTCGAATGGTGTAATATAGTAACTAAGCAGTAATCTCACCTTTGGCTGCCACCTTTCATACTGTAAATCCAATGTTTTCCCAATTGTGTCCATTGCTTTTTGAGGTGGCATAGAGAATGGATCTGAAACCAAATGGATTAAAAATGACAAGTAGTAAGATGCTTCAAAATATGCATTCTTCTAATGTACAAAGCTACACTCCTAAAGAACCATACCCATATAAGTAGAAAAAGACAAAAAAGAAGGGAAAAACACAATCTGCAGCACTAAATGCTTGCAAAAAGAACTCAAGCTGTAAAAAACATATATGATAAATAAAGCTGTTCTAATGCGAAAAATGAAATTAGAATGCGCTACGAACCCCACATTCCAGAAGCATCTAGTCAACCCACCTGGATCCTATTCCTCCTCGGATCAGTTGAGGGCAAAAGTAGTGGGGAAAAGCTGAATGGTAGTGGCTGATTATTAGGAGAATTTAAGAAGGAATTAACTACCGGTTTATGCTTAAATATGCAATTCCCAGTTCTAGTTTAGGTGTGGAGTTACATCTTGTTAATAAGTGTCTTGTATTTGGAGCTTAGCCCTCTCAAAGAGGCTGTGTTTGTATTCTGTTTCAGTGAAATCACGCCGACTAGTTCGGTTCTTATCAATATGCTTAATAATTATCAAGATTAACCAAAAAATAAGGAACTAAAGCATCATAACAATACCTATCCAGCACTCCATTCTGGCACAAGGTGAAATCTTTATAACATCAGGTGGGTCCACGCTAATATTCAAACATAGAACAAGAACACCGCACCCTGTTTTCATCTGCAATTCAAAGCTAGGTATTAAAACTGATGAGAACAGTCTAGAAAACATGGAACTGGTCTAGAGAATCTTCCTATTACTTCAAGAAATATAATAAACATTAAAAAAATGCCAACAAGCCATATTAAATTATATACACTTCGACTAAATTAGAATTCCTACTTTATTATTATATATAAACATTGTGATATTAATCAACAATCACATCCATTCTTGGATTTTACTTTCAAGAAACAGTGTAAACATGGTTATAATTTTACTTGCGAGAACATGCACACAAAATTTCTAGCCATGCTCAAAATTACAGAACACAATTCCACCTTTGTTAATTCATGCATGCCCTATGTGAACCACACTTTTAGTTGCTCAAAAGAGTATTACACGATCTTAAAGAAACATTTTTATGGACTTCGTATCTCACCCTCCAAATCAACACAACTTATAATATTCTGACGCCAATTGAGGGGTGCCCCGACTCTTGCAGATCCACTTCCATGTATTGTGTTTCCTTCATAGTTGTTAAAAGTCGTCGTCTAGTGGGACTAGGCTAGTAGGCCACAAAATAAGGCCAGTCCCAAATTCAACACTTCATTTAAAAAGACAATAAATCCCTATCCAAATCGTTCAAGTACTGGTAATAAATAATTTTTAAAGCCTTCTATTTCAAGAAATTTTATTGATGAAGATTATGATGAAGTGGAGGAAGATGAAGATTTTAAATAATGATGAACTTTTGATTATTCTAGTTTTACTATTTATTACTTTACAAACTATTAGTTTTCAAGTATGAACAATTTATTTTTGGAGTTTTTTGGTATTTGAAATGATTTTAGTACTTTTTGTAAAAGATTATGGTCTTGAAAATCTTTTTATATGAAAGAAGTGTTAGTTTTCATTACATAATTAATTTATAATTGTTTTTATTTTAGTGAGCTTTAGTTTTCTTAGTCCCACGTTTTTTTACGCTTCTCGCCTACGCCGTAGTCCCAACAAATCGCCTAGGGTGCGCCTCGCGCCTTTAACAATTATGGTTTCTTTAAGAGATATATTGGTTTCTGGTCATCAAAACGCCAAACAACTATATCTCGCTCAAGCGTCAAAGCAAAATACCAAGAGGTCGCAAATGTTGTGGCCAAGACAAGTTGGTTATGAAACTTACTTTAGGTTTAGTCTAATCTATTTTGATTAGTATAACGAGTCAACGATCTCTCCTAAATGAAAAGGTCCAAAACGCAATTAAAGAACAATTATAAAACACGAAGTTTTACATGTCCATGCTCGCATTAGCGAGTCACTTATTATTAACCTTAAGGTGTTAGAGATTACAAACACAAGAAAGAAACTATATATACTAAAAATATGGCAACTATATGTAAATCAAATAGGAAACTGAGCAATTTGAAGCCTAAATCAAAACTCAAACTGCGAACTACATCAACAGGGTCAGTTCCTTCGAGCCCGTATGTTGTTTCTATTATACTCAATATTTTATGGCCTTGGGTCACAAGGGGTCTCTTGGGACGATATCATCTACCAGACCTAACACTTGTACTATCCTATATATTGTCCCAGAAGGTTTTCTTTTCAAAGATGGCCAATTATCCATTCCGAAAGGCTCAATCCAAGGCATACTGATTAGAGAAGCTTATGATGGTGATTTGGCAAGTCACTTAGAGAATACTAACAACTTGAGTTCTATTTAATCAATAAAAAATCCCTTTTGAAATCTATTACAATGTGAGCCCTTTCACTTTCATTGTCATTGAATTGATCCCTTTTTCGATTGAGCCCCAGTGTTGTAAAAATCGGCCCTGGTCAGCGATTAATCGGGGATTAATCGAAAATCGGCCACCAACCTTGGGGATTTCACATAATCGGAGGGTTAATCGGTAATCGGTCCTAGACGAAAAAAAATCGAACCTAATCGGTCAATAATTGGTCAATAATCGGTCAAAGTTGGTCAAAATCAGTCAAAAATGGTCAAATTTCTTTCAAAATCAATCAAAATTGACTAGATTTTGTCAAAATCAGTCAAATTTTCATTAAAATTAGTCAAAATATGTTAATGTTAATTTTTTTTAATTTAATTATACATATGTAGACATATACACAGATATACATATAAATTACATATAAAATTTTATTCTCCGATTAATCCTAACTAATCCCGATTAATCCCTAAGCGGTACCCCACCGCCCGACTAGCGCCTAACAAATTTTACAACCATGTTGAGCCGTTGACGATACCATCTACTAGACCTAACACTTATATTGTCCCATATAGTGTCCCAAACGGTTTTCCCTTCAAAGATGGCAAATTATACATTTCGAAAGGCTCAATCAAGACTTACTGATTAAAGAAGCTTATGATGGTGATTTGGCATGTCATTTTAGCAATACTAACACTTTGAGTTCTAATTCATCAATCAAAAAGAATCCCTTCTAAAATCTATTATGATGTGAACCATTTCACTCTCATTGTCATTGCTTTGATTCTTTTTCAATTACATCCAATGCCAGCATTAAAGCAAAGAAACCAAGACAGGAGAGATCAAGAGGTTGCATGAAAAAGTCAAGCATATGATTAAGAAGGCAAATGAAATATACAAAGTCAAAGCAAACAAGAATCAAAAGCAACCACGTGATCTGGCATGGGTTCATCTAAGAAGAGCGAGCTTCACTCTAAGAGATTTCCCTCTAAAGACCAAAAAAGTTGATGCCAAAAGAATAGAGTCCACTCAAGGTACTAGAAAGTTTTGGTAATAGTTGGGATAATTTTGGTTCCAAAACCTTCAATGTTAGAGATTTCACACCATACATGGAAGATGATTACCTTAAAGACTTGAGACAACTCCAAATTGAAAAAAAAATTAAAGAAAAAGAAAGGAAACTATGCGTTGGGTTTGTGCAGGCTTTGGGTTTGGGCCGATGTTTAGTTTTCTTGTTCATTAAGTTATTAGCCCTAATTAGTCTGTATATATATCCATGTCATGTATTGTAATCTTTTGTACTGAGCAAATAAAGAAAACCCTAGTTGCAACCCGTGGACGTAGGTCACACCGACTGAACCACATTAAATCTTTGTGTCGTTTATTTTATGTTTACTGCGTGATGATCGTTTGCAGGTGTTTCGTGTGTTGGTTCTGCTACGCCGCTTGAAATCCGAACAAGTGGTATCATAGCCAGGTTCGTTGAACACAATATTTACACTGAAAAACGATTCGCGGAAGAAGTTTCTTCAACTGAAATAGTGTCGTTCATAATTGTAATTAATATTACGTATGGATTGCAATCGAGAAAAAATAATAATAATAGTTTTTTTCTGGTTTTTGTTGTTGCCGCTCTTTCGTGCGCATAATCAAAAGATTAAAAAAAGGGGGATTCTTTTTTGGGGGTTTGTGCCAAGATAAGAAGCATCGAATCACGTTTTGTTTTCTTTTGTTGGAGTTTGTGCCAATCAAATAAAAAGATTTATGGTATTTTGTTGGTACATAACTTGTGATTAGTTTTTAAAGAAAAAAGAAAACAATTATCATGTCTTTTTTTTCTTTTGTGATTTGATCAAGAAAGAAAAAAATAATATTTTGGTGATCAAGATCAAGTACCGAGTTGAAACTCTTTGAAGCTGTAGATTATGGTTTGGTAAATAATTCTTGGATTTGTCGTGTAAAGGTTAGGGTTTTGTGTTTTCAAGTTTCTAATTTTTTGACGTGTTATTATCAACTGTTTCTGGGAACCGTGTTTTGCGAAAGAAAAGTACGTTCGGATTTAGATTTGTCTACAAGGTTCATTGTAGGAGCAAATCGATCAGTCGACAGTGTTCAGTAAAACAGCCGTCAAGTTCAAGCTCATGCCATTGCTATGTCTGTTCACTGTTTCAATTTGCTTCTTGTTTGTTGTTTGAGATACCTGAAAACGGGAAGGTTGTGATCGAGAAATCTAACGATTCTGATTTCAGTTGGTGGAAAATGCAAATAGAAGCATTGTTATATCAAAAGGACTTGGATATGGTACTAGGAGAAAAACCTAAGGAAATAGAAAAAGCTGATTGGGAATAAAAAGACAAGAAGGCTCGTGCGGTTATTACATTGGATTTGACGAAAAATGTTGCTTTTAACATCATTAAGGAAACCCCAGCTCATGGTATGATATCTGCTTTGTCAAATATGTATGAGAAACCGTCTGTGGCGAATAAGGTGTTCTTGATTTGGGAGTTGGTGAACACAAGGATGAAAGAAGGAAGCTCAATGACTGCTCACGTTAACAATCTAAATTTAATCTTAACAATACTTGTATCTGTTGGAATTAAGTTCGATGATGAAGTTTAGGCTCTATTGTTGTTGTCTTCTCTGCCTAATAATTAGTCTGGAATTGTGATTGCAATTTCAAGTTCTGTGGGGACTAAGGGTTTCACTTTTAATGGTATTCGGGATCTAATTATAGGTGAAGATATCAGAAGAAATAACTCAGGTGAATCATCAAATAATGAGTTGTTAAATGTTGGCAGAGGACGGGATAATAACAGGAACAATAGGAGTCGTGGAAGGAGTTTATCTAAACCTAGGAAGAAGTGTTGGAGCTGCAATGAGGTGGGACATGTTAAGAGTCAATGTCGGAATAAGAAAGAATTTAACACTGCTGTTGGGGATGATTATGATGATGATGCATTGATACTCAGTCTGAAAAACAATGTGGACTCTTGGGTCATGAATTCAAGGGCTTCGTTTCACGCCATGGACAACGGGAAAACAATGGTGAATTTGAAACACATTGATTTTGGAAAGGTACGATTAGCCAATGACGAGATACTTGAGGTAATGGGGCATGGATGATATTGATCTGGTTACTTCACTTGGTACTACATGAAACCTAAAAAATGTCATGGTGATTCCAGGGCTGAAGAAGAAACTGATTTCAGTTGGTCATCTGGATGAACAGGACTGTAAGTGAGGTTTGGTGGTGGTAAATGGAGGGTGATCAATGGTAATCAGGTTATTGCTTGTGGTATGAAGCATTAGTCATTGTATTTGGTTGAGGTACCTGCTGAGGGTGTATGACCGTCCCGTATAAACCTGGTAGTAGGAGATTCATTTTGCAAACGTGAAGTCTGGAGCAAAATGTTAAGTGAACGAGTTCGAAAGTCTAAACCATTCAAGACATTCGGTGACAATGGGAGCACGGGACGTGTTTCGGATAAAGTTACAAAGAACCGTTGGGTTTTAAAGACTACGAATGAAAAATTCTCTCCTGATGATTGTTTGCTGAATTTAAAGAGTGATGGCGATCCTCGGTGTATTTTTGAACCCAGTGGAATGTCCAAACCGGTTAAGATGGAGGATGAGTCGTTGGCGAGACTAGCCACGACTGAGTTGGAGCTCGAGGGAGCTTTAACTGGCCCTTCTGGTACTTGATGACGAGGGGCCGTTGCAACTAGGAGATGGGATGGAGTCTTAGCTTGTTCTTTGGGAACTAGAGGCTTGGATGACTTGTTTAAAGATTACTGAAGTTACTTGACGACCGAGTTGCTTTGTACTTGAATTGCGGACTAGAATTTATTGCAAAGCGGAGATTGTTGGGTTTGTAAAGGCTTTAGGCTTGGGCTCATGTTTAGTTTTCTTGTTCATTAAGTTGTTAGCCTAATTAGCCTCTATATATCCATGTCATGTATTGTAATCTTTTGAGCTGAGCAAATAAAGAAAACCCTAGTTGCAGCCCGCGGACGTAGGTCACACCGACCGAACCACGTTAAATCCTTATGTCGTTTATTTTCTGTTTTCTACGTGATAATCGTTTGTGCGTGTTTCGTGTGTTGGTTCCGTTGCGCCGCTTGAAATCCGAACACTATGGCCGAGCCTACACCGAATAATAATTTCACAATGACGAGAAATTTCTTGTTAAATCAGGCTCTTGCTGGCGACTCTTGTTGACCGAGAACTTTCAGATTCCTCAAACTCAAATTAAGTTATAATTATCTTGCTTATAATGTCACCATTTTGTGGAGTTGGTAGGTGGTCGTGATTATAGCAGCAGTTTCACTTTGCTCTAATAACCAATCACCGTCTTTATATGCTTTCAATAAATTGATCACATACATAAGCATACGTGTGTTTTAATGGAATCTTTTGAAGGCTAATACGCATGGAAATAAAGATTATAATCCATCCAAATAATCGTAATTTGTTAGATCCTCCAACATATATCACTACTAAAAATGGGGAAGCAAATGGACAAGAACATCTTTTTAAAATAGTAGGGTAATTAGTCTTGTTTCTTTCCATTTTATTAGCTAAAATACTTAACTAGACACCCAGATGTTCTGTTCTAGCTTACATGTAAATTTACTATATACTTTCTAACTTTCTTTTGCAGTGTAGTTTTACTTTTCTCATACTTGGTTAGTTGGTTGTACCTACTTGATATCTTTTTATTTTACTCTTTAATTTTTTCATATCTTTTACGATTTAATCCCAACGCTTTTTCACATTCAACTTTGGCCCCTATACTTTTTATCTTTTATAAATTTTTCATTTTCGTTTTTGTCTAAATTTTACAAGTTAACACGCAACAACGTGCGTGTGTGGTTCAATATTTCTGCGTCTATCTTTTCCCCCGTTAATGGCCCAATCGTAACCCGCAGATCCTAGATCAACTTAGTTATTCTTATCTATGTTTTACGTTTCACATGTGTGGTTCAATGTTCTAACATCTACATTTCTTTTCGTTCAGTTTTTTAGTTTATGTGCTTTATTTCTTTCTTATACGAGTTTTTTCGGTGTTGATGGTCATTAGCTGTGGTTTGGCATTGGTGCTACTTGATACGGTTTTACGCCCCCACCGCGACGCAAAAGCTTAATACTAGTTACCTCTATTTATTAAAGAATTCTTATATTGCAAGGCATACATTATAAATACAAAAAACTTAGAGGGTTTACTACCTATTTTCTAAAAAACTTCATTTTTCTTTATAGATTCTTAATTACCTGAAGTTTTCTTGTCCCCTTCCATCTTGGTGAAATTAATTTTCAGTAAATGGGATATTATATTTCTTCATGTTGTTACTAATTCACAGCTGTACTTAGCAATATTGCTCTTAACTTGGGTTCAACAATCTGTCCAAAAAAATTCATCTCCCATCCTGCTTTTGACTTCACATCACACTCTAACAACTAAAACCATCTTTTTGCCTAATTACCAGCACTAATAACATGCAAAGCTATTGAGATGTCTACCCCTGGTTTGGCAAATACAATTTATGTGGCATGCATACATGTTTCCAAGTTACCATACTCATCCAATCAGTAAATAGGTCTAACGCAAACAAGAATACACCTTGTTTACTAGCAAACTCACACCTACTTATTTCTATAAAATGCAATAAAATAATATAAATGATGAAATAAAAGATGCAGTAAGAGTAGAGAAAGATCACATTACCCTGTCCTTAGGTCGCCATTTGGAGACCAGCCCACTTTCAGCAGGACCAGATGGTGTGCAAGCCTCAAACGCATCATGTCGAAGCTCACACAAAACAACATTTTGTGGCAAATACGCCATACTAGTAACCATTGCATAACTAGTAGTACTCGCAACAGTTTCAGACTCCTCCACGTCCCTAATACTATGATTCTCCACCCTCTGCACTCCAGCTACAGAATCAGAAGAAGAATCCCTATCCCTAACATCATCCACAGCCACATCTTGAACAACAACAACGGTAGGATTCACACTAGAATGACGAGAAATCGAATACCGATCCAGATGATTAGACATTGACGACTGCGAATGCGAATGCGAGAATCTCGACTCCATCAAATCCCCCAATGCCATTCAATCGAAACCGATAAACCCTAAGCCCTAGACAGAACAAACAACCGAGTGATGTCCCTCTTCAAACTGAAATCAAATGCACAGCGGTTGATTGTTCGACAGAGCGATGAGAAAAGCCCTAATCGACGAAGCCACTGAACCAGCGGCACATGGATGATGATAATGATGATGATGATGACGATGTTGATGATGATGATGATGATGATGATGATGATGATGATGATGTGTGTGTGTGTGTGTGTGTGTGAAAATGGTTGATGAAGAAGAAAGTGAGTGAAAGTGAAACCCTAGAGAGAGTTGAAGAAGCAGGTGATGGGGGATGGTGGAATGTGGAGGCGCATGTACAGTCAGATAGAGTGTGTGTTATTTTGGGTTAAAATATTTGATGATATTTGATAGGAAATAAATTAAAAAACGATGATTTTGTAGACGTTACAAAACGTAATGATGAGTTTTATGAATCGAAACTAATCAAGATCTTGAAAATAATAAATGTAAAGATAATATCTATGCTAATAACTTTTTTTTTTTTGACATTTTACGTTCTTACATCCACTCTTCTATTAATTTTTCCGTCTAAACTATTTATCTTATTTTAAAAAGACAAATAATTAATTTTCATATATTTCTGTTTCTCTCTCTATATTATAAATCCAAGTCATTTTTAAAAAATATTTTTTCATTAGATAAAAACTAAGTTTTTTTAATAAAAAATACACTTTTCTAAAAGCTATGATCTTTTTCTAAAATAACAAAACTTTTCGAAAATTATGTGATATATATGGAAAGAATCTTTTTTGGTAGAATGCTAAACTGAGAAGACTAAGTAAGCAATGAATCGCGAAGAAAGCTCTTTGGTTCCTTTAACTTAGTATAAGTAAGAAAGACAGTCTGATTTCCTATGCCGAAAGATCGATCTGGTTTAGCACTTTTCATTTTTATTTTTTTGGTATTGATCCTGGCTCAAAAGGAAGACCAGAAAGGTGTACCGGTAGAGCACTTTATCTTATTATAGATTATAGAAAAGAAAAAAAAGAAATAATTCCCTCTCCCTTATGCTATTTGGATCTATGGTAATGAAATCGTTTATCTTCTTATCGCAGAAAGATTGAATGTCATTTGTGTAAAATTTATAAAAAATAGAAGTTTTATATAAAAACATGTATTTTTAATTAAAACCCGGAGTTTTTAAACAACGAGATGTTGATAAGAGATGAGATATTTTAAAATTAATATTTATTTAACCCGTGTAATACACGGGTTTTAACCTAGTTATATATAAGAATTTTTTATTTTTATTTTATGTTTCGATTTAAATTTTGTTTAATAATAAGTTATGTATTAAGACTTTTTTTACATAAAGTTCTGAATATTATCAAAACATGAGATATTTTAAAATCAATATTTATTTAACTCGTGTAATACACGGGGTTATAGCCTAGTTATGTATAAGAATTGTTTTAATTTTATTTTATGTTTCGATTTAAATTTTGTTTAATAATAAGTTATGTATTAAGACTTTTTTTACATAAAGTTCTGAATATTATCAAACCTTTCATCCTAACGCAAAGGTTTGCAATGATCTCGTTCTTTTTATACAATTTTAGATATTATTAATTTCAATTTTTTTGTTAAAATTACGTTTGTTATCAATATCCCTTTCAACGAGTGGGTTCGTGACGACGTAGTGATGTTAGTTTTTTTTTATGGTTTTACGCCCTTGATGCAACGCGGTGTTTTTTATTCTATATAAAATTCCGAATGTCACCGGGAATGTTCATGATTTTTTTTGTTTTATATAAAGTTACGTACGTTGTCAACATCCGCTTTAATATCAAATCGGTAGTTATTAAACGTCAATCAAAAATATAAGGCTAATATTACACATGAAATTATTTAGTAGATATAATTTAGAGACAATTTCATACTTTTATAATCTTTTAAAATATCATATATATACCCAACTCAAACTCAAATTAGTATACATATTCCTAAAAACTAACTAAATATCAAATTTATCTATATCATTAACAATAATTTTAAAATTGATAGCTTTATCCTTTTTTTAATTTAGTAAGTCAATATAAAATGAAAGTAGTTATTAAAAATATTCAAATCACAATAAATCATCAAGCACTTACAAGCATGTAAATTATAGAATTACGAGACTAAAGTTCATACTAAATGATAGTTTCTTGAATGTATATGAGCATATGAAAAGTAAAAGAGAAAGAGTTGGTGCTCATACAATTATTGTTCGAAAAGGAAGTCTCTCATACAGATTGCAATGGTTTCCTTTTTTTATAAAGTTTTAAATATAATTAATGATGTCTAGGCTTCAGTTTATTTGTTTAAAGTTATGTTTGTTATCAATATCTCTTTCAACGACTGGGTTCATGACAACGTAGTGATGTTAGTTTTTTTCATGGTTTTACGCTCTTGATGCGATGCAGTGTTTGTTTATTTTATATAATATTTTGAATGTTACCAGGGATGTCCGTAATTTGTTTGTCTTATACAAAGTTACATACGTTGTCAACTTTCGCTTTAATATAAAATCGCTAGTTATTAAACGTCATAAAAAATGGAAGACTAATATTATACATGAATTTATTTAGTATATAATTTAGAGATCATTTCATATACACTTTTATAATCTTTTAAAATATCATATATATCCCCAACCAAACTCAAATTATCATATATGTTCTTAAAAACTAACTAAATATCAAATTTACCTACTTCACTAAAATTAATTTAAAAAAAACAGCTTTATCCTTTTTTTTAGTTTAGCAAGTCAATATAAAATAGAAGAAGTTCTTGAAAGTTTTCAAATCACAATGAATATCAAGCACCTACAAACATGTAAATCATGTAACCTTTATGGTCTCTTTGTTTAGTAATGCCATCGGAAGCGATATTCACTAATACTGTAATTTGTTTTTCAATATTACATTACTTCATATCTTCTTACGCTCGTTTTGTCACGTATCACCATCTGAACAAGTCAATCGTTTATTGATTACATTAAATGTTAATAATATTTTTTATATACTTTCCAAACTATAAAATAGATCTTTTGATAAATTAAAAACACGTTCTTTAATTAAAAATGTAATTGTTTTAAAAACAGAGTTATATGAAATATGAAGTTTTTTAATACAAAGAACTTCAAAAAATGACATTCTCTAAGAAACCTTATTTTTTAAAATAATTGAATTGTTTAAAAAAACAAATTCTTTGATAATAAATTTATTTAAAGTCAAAATTTTGAAACAAATATTGTTATTGTTTTATTACCTAAAGTAGTTAATTATACGTATTATCAATCATATATTTATCTCAATTTTATTCAACTTGTGCAGTACACGGGTTTCCAAACTAGTCTCTATATATAATTAAAGAAAATGATTATGCCACTTGGCATAATATTAGACTATATATTTTGACATGTCAAGTTTTTAAATACACATTGCCACATGACAACATTTTAAAAGGGGTACCATATTCTCATAAAAAAAAGAACACAGACGGACCTTTCCTTAACGTGATTTCCATTCATTTCCAAAGCTTACCCGTTTCCAAAACTCATCAAAACCCTAACTCAAAGCCTCCATCGTTACTACCTCATCTTCACCTACATCCTCTATGTTTTCTTCATACGATGTTTTCTTCAGACACCATTCTTATCAATGAGTAAGGCGGTTTCAGGTTTGTTGTTCTTTCATCCCCTTTTGCCTCGACACCTTCTTTGTTATATTATAATTTGTCATGGATTTGTTTTGCGGTTCTTGCTTCTTTGCGTTATCTTTATTTCGATGTCACATCCCGGCGGAAGCGTGAAATGCTTAGGGTGTGACTTGTTTGCTCAGAACTCATTGATTCACAAATTTTAACCAGACATCACATAAACACAATCTATTTCATAACATAGCATAAATATCACATAAGCATAACATAATTCATACTTAACATAGAGGTTAGGATTACATTAATTCATTTGAAATAATATAATCCTATTACATCATTAAAGATCTAACAGCAACATCTTCAGAGACGATGGAAGTGAGCATCCATCGATACACTGAGGTCATACAAGTTAACTGTCAGATTTACACAAACTTTTCCCACTATCTCTCCCCAGCCATTATACACATCAAAGGAGAACATTAAGCTGTTAGTCATGATGAACTCCTGAAAAAGCATACTCAAAACAGTCAACATAAAGTTGGTGAGTTTCATAGGTTTATTATAAACATTTAGCATTGATGCATTAGATACAACCAAACCTTACTTAGCAATCAGATCATTCATATTTGTCATATCATAATTCATAAATTAGATAATATAGCATCACAACACTCATTTTGTTAATGCATAAAATATTTCCTAAGTAGCGCTACCAATATTATCTAACGGTTCCACATCCGAATTAATGGTTGTAACATAAATCTCAGAAATCTTAATAATGCATCAATTCATAAAATAGTATGCTTTTTCCCCCAAAACTTTATAAAATAAAAATGGGGCTATGAATCTCACCTTTTACTTCCAATGATAACCTATAAACAAGAAAAATATTTCTAGTTTAGAAAAATGTATTTTCTTTAATATTTTTAGCACCTCAAACTATAAAATTTATTTTAGAAGTTATGCTTATGTATATATCACGAAATTTTTACAGTAGATATATTCTAATATTAGACATAATATACTAAAATTTCATTTTATTATTATTTTCAGCCTATTTTCTATAGTTTTTACATCATTTAAATAATTCCTTAGAAATACCTTCGGGCCTCTAAAATTAGTCAAATTTAGTCAGAATATTTTTTATAATTTTTACAGTTTCTCAAAATTTTCTTATGTCCTAAATCATAGCAGAGTCAATTTTTACAATTTTTCTCATTTTACCAATATTTATTAAAAATATCAGAACATGCTCAAAAATTCCCATTTTTACACAGACTGTTCCACTTTGATTTTTATATTTTCTATAAATTTCTCATAATTTATTTCATAATTTAAGTATTTTTCCCGATTTTCAGTTGACAGAATAATTAAAAATTCATATCTTGGGCATATTTTTGAGTTAGGTCACGAAACTTTCTCAGTAAGTTCTATAATTTGTAATAGTCAATATATAATTTTTCCATACATTTGCCAGGGTCGGTTCTTCCAGCATGATTTTTCTTTTTAAATTCTTAGATATTTTATATAAATTAATTTATTTATAGAAATATCACCAAAATTTTCAGATCTCTTTTTCCTAATATTCTAAACATATATTCAATGTTTGTTCCCACAATCATAATCATTAACATGAAGAACTGATTTTAACAAGTTGTATCTAGGTTTTTAACCCTTTTGTTGATAATTTTCTTTTTATAAATTTGATTTTTAAGGTTTGTTTTGCTTATTTCAGATTCTTAAAAGCTTTCTTATTGTCTGAAAAATAAGTTTGATTTTATATGTTTTTATAAAAATCTTGAGTGTTTAATCAAAAGGGTTGATCACATGTGTTTATTTAAACACATGTTTAACTTTTATAGTCTTAATCAGGTAGGGTTTTAGAGGTTAGAACCTTGATTTTGACAGAGGGAGAGTATGAGAAGATGATGAAGATGGCCTAAGAATCCGCTTGGTTTTGGTGTTCTTGATAATCTTCGGGAGATGGTGTTTACACGAGGCTTGGATGTTGCTGCTATGTAACCGAGAGATATGTAGGTAATGATGATAATATGTGATGGCTATGGTGATATCCGAGAGTGGGGATGGTGGTGGTGGTGTATGGGGTTCGGGAGGTGAGGGGTGTGAGTGAAAATGGTTGTGGTGTTCGGCTATGGTGGTGACCGATAGTAACCGAGAGTTTTAGAGAGGAAAGGTGGTGAGATGGTTGGCGGTGGTCTTCATTCAGCCGAGGGTTCTTTATGTAATGGAGGAGGTAATTATTACTCCTAAGTCTAGGGTGGTGATGTGTGGTTTATAGAGCTCTTAGGTGGCTCTACTAGATGTTAAGGTGGCGGTTTAATGGTATGTCTAGGAGGAGCCGAGGAGGTGGCGGTGCAAGGAAGAAGTTGGTGTCCAAGTTGTGCAAGGTGGCATTTCAAGAGAGTTCATGACTCATCAAGTCATGATTGCAAGGTTTAACTAATGGTTTAGTTCACTAATCGGATGATGCTTAATGAACCGGTTTGTGGTCTTAATTGGTGCTTTGGTTTGAGGTTTAAGTGTAAGGGATTTGTTTAGGTTTGTGTTGATGTCAAGTTTCTCTTGATGTTAACTTGTGTTTATGATGTTTGGTTGGGTTGTGTTTTGGTTTTGTTTGATGTTGTATAGTTGATGTATCTTGATCATATATGGTTTTATATCAAAGAATCATGTTTATGAATACATGCATACGTAAATTCTTGTGCATGCATGCAAGCATGCAATACATATATTCACATAGACATATAATATACATGTGTATTTTAATAAAGATAGCACATGCATAAATAAAATGAAAACATGCATACGTATAACACACATACACGTATATAAACATATATAAGTTAGCCTAGGTGTAGCGAAATAATTAAAATGTACTAGTGTATAAAATCCTATACTTAGGGTTGTCACATTCGATTATGCAAAGATCATCATTTTCATCGATGGTGTCAAAAGGCGTCAAAAAGTGTCAAAAAATTCTTATTTCTCATATATGGCAGTGAAATCAAAGAGCTCCAACACACACTACAAAATTTTACAGTATGTTATTGTTATATAAAATTACCATACTAAAGTTCAACTAAACGTTGTTTCTTGAATGTGTATGAGCATATGAAAAATAAAAGAGAAAGAGTGGGTGCTCATACATTTTTTGTAGTTCGAAGAGGAAGTCTGACATACGGTTAGTAGACAATAACATATAGGTGGAATTAATTGGGTAATACTTCTAGTCTCAACTCTAATTCTAAGCACATAATTTACTTCTAGTAGTCAAACGATGTATAGGTGGATCTGATTGGACAATACCTACATATTTGTTTCTAAGTGAATTACATACTATTATAGTTAAATGGTTTAATAAAAGATGTGGTTCTTTCCATAAAAAATAAGTTCTCTTATATTGAGTTGGTCATAATTCTATAACTAAAGCATAACTGAGTTGTAAATGTTAAAATTGTTTTAGTTGTAGCAAGTTAAAATTGTTTTAGTTGCAGCAAGTTAATTAAATCAAAAAATTGTTATATGAAATAGTATTCCAATTCATTGTAGCGTTGCAATTATTCTAGTTTACTTTTTTGGTTAGTAAGTTAAGTTAGGGGGTGTTTGTTTTTTGAAAAAACCTCTTCCCCACCTCTTCATATGCGCGCACGCAGACGCGGGAAGAGGTTTTTACTTCGCATAGTGTTTGTTTTCTAGAAGACGTTTCATTAAAAAACGTCTTCCTGACGTCTGCACGGAGAAGATGTGGAACAAGGTCTTCTGAAGTCTTCACAACCTCTTCTAACCCTTTCTTCTTTCATTTGAACCCTAACACCACCTCCCCACTCTACCCACCTCCCCACTCTACCCACCGCCCCCACTCTCGCAGCCCCACCGTCCACCGCCGCAGCTCCGAAGACCGCCGCCACCGTCGTGTTCCACCGCCACCTCCCCACTCTTGCAGCCCTTTCGTCCCCCACCCCCTTCGGCCCCCACCCCCTTCGTCCCCCACCCCCTTCGGCCCCCCACCCCCAACGCCGGTGAATTCAATTGGGTGAGACCTTTTTCGGCTGAAAACTGTTGTGGGTCTGTGCGAGATGCCGGCGATAAAGGTGCGATGTGTTGTTGGGTTTGAAATTGCAGAGTGTGAACACGAGGAGCGTGAAGAAGACGACGAGGGCACAGATTGAGACGGTGGTTTGAGCTTTTGCGAGAAGGTGAATGGAGGATGAGCGTTTGAGGAGGGTGTTGTTGTTGATGGTGGTGGGTTTGAAGGGTGGTGGAGAATCAGAATTGACAGAATGGTGGTGGTCTTGGGGGAAGAAGACGAGTAAGAAGCCCATGCCCCAGCCGTCGCCGGCGGTGCTGCTGCCGGAGAGACTGCGGTTGACGGTGGTTCTCTGCCGGACAGATGTTAAAAAAACAAACAGTCTTTTTCTTGCAGACTGCAGACATTTGGTCCACCTCTTCTGCTGCAGATGTCTGCAGATGTGGTCCGCAGACTGCAGACGTTTTCTTGCAGAAAAAACAAACAGCACCTTAGTGTTTTATGATAGGTCACTCGGATTGGTTTACATATGTACGCTTGTGTTCACTCTTTTTGTTAGAAACCCGACTTAGTGTTTTATGACATGTCACTCAAATTGGTTAATATATGTGTGCTTGGGTTCTTGCATGTCATGATTTTTTCTTCTTTGGTTCGGTTGCGACTTAAGGTATGTAACTTGTCTGTGTTTGCTTATTTTATGTATTGAAAATCCTTCTTGTACATTTTTCATTTTACGTGTTGTTATAATTCTTAACCATTTGCTCATTGTATGTATTGGAGTTTAATGTACATGTTCTTGCACTACTAAAAGAAAGTAGATATTTATTGTTGTTTAAAAGAAAATTTTTTCGCATTATGTTTGCTCTTGTAATCATATTAGAAGTAAGTATATGAGAGAACTTGAATGAATTTTCATATGAAAATATGATTAATGGATGTGCATATGGGATTGCTTATTCTTGGATCTTGGCAGATAATATGACGATTGTCGAAAAAAATTTACGTAATAACAACTTAATATCATGACTATTTTATACAAGTTAGTTTTTGTCAATATTCTTATTGTCTCTCTTTTAGGTGTTATTAGTTTCATGTCTTCTTATACTGATATACTATTAATCTTTTAGTTATTGTGTTGCTTTATCATTTCTCGGTGTGAATTGAGATAGTCTCATTATGTTTCTATGTTATAGTTTTGAATTGCAATTTAATGTGACTTCGATTCTATTCATGTAACTTAAAACTGATCTCGTACGTTTCTTATTGATTGAGTTTAAAAGTTATATACTAATGCATAAGGCACATAGGGGAATGCGGGGGAAAATGGGAAAAACATGATGACACCCTACAAAGTAGGGAACATAAAAGAAAATTGATGTGGCATTGACGCGTCATACAAGAAAACAGGACAATTTACTATCCCGTTAGTCTTATTTATAACAAAAGTTAAAATCCACAGACAGAGCTTATTGATCTTTTTTTGCTAGGTTCAAGCCAATAGATGGTTTTTTAATCATAGAACTTATTATTTATGGTTTTTTTGTCACTAACTCTTTACTCTTATAGAGTTATATTTTGATGTCAAAGAAAGACCGATTATCTTTAGAATGCAAAGATTAGATGATTATAACATTTCATCATATTAAATTACACGACCAGCTTACAAGTATAAAATTAGTTCATCTATAAGAATTGCTAGCTCACAACAATCAAGTTATTCATTGTTTTGAATGGAAAAAATCAATCACTTAGCAATTCTGCCTATTCTTTTGTTGTGCAGTTAAGATATTTTGATGAAGTGTTTGTGTGTTCCCGGTATGAACGGGAACAATGAGCTTGGATCTTAGGATTCATATTGATAATAACAAAACTTGATGATTAGATGCTAAAATATACAATAATGATGAACATAAAAGTGTTTAATGCTTGTTGTTTATTGATTTGATGATTAAATCATCATCCATGAAGAATGACCGAAGATATTCTTTTGCAGGTTGCTAAACATAAGGATGCTAAAGATGTTTGGGAGTCCATCCGGGTTCGATACTTAGGAGCGGACCGAGTCCAAAAGGCACGTTTGCAAACTCTTAGGAGCGAGTTGGAAATGCTAAAGATGAAGGAGAACGAGACGATTAATGATTTTTCAGGAAAGATAGGTGGTATCGTAGCAAAGTTTAAAAGTCTCGGTTCAAATCTTGAAGAGGAAGTCATTGTGAGAAAGCTTCTCAATTCAGCCCTGAAGAAATACTTACCAATCGTTGCTTCCATCGAACAATACTCGGAGATCGAAAAAATGCCTTTTGAAGAAGCGGTGGGAAGACTCAAAGCATACGAAGAAAGGTTAAAGAGTCATGATGAAAAGGAAGAAGATCGAGGGAAACTTTTGTTGACCAATTGTGAGCATGATGACAAGCAATATGGACGGGGAAGAGGTCGCGGAAGAGGATCCGGTAGAGGGGAAAGAGGACGTGGAAGGGGCCCGGGTCGAGGAGATAGAAGTGGGTTTCGATGCTATGAGTGTGGAGCATTTGGACACTTTGCATATGAGTGTACAAAATGGAAAGACAAGGAGAAAGAAGCCAACTTGATTGAATTGGAGGAACCAACTCTACTTTGATGAATGCTCGGGTCAAGGTCAAGATTAAGAGGGTGATTGTTGGTTAATCTTGACGGGTCAACGGGTTTATTTTATGGGTCAAGTCACTAGAAGTTTAATATTTTAATTAGATATTTTATTTGAGTCATGGAGTAAGTTTTCTAGTTTGAATGAGTAAAAGTAGTGGGCTAAAGATTTGGTAGTAGAGGGGTTAGTGGGTTACGTACGATAGTAAGTTTTTATTATTTAAATTGCTTTTGTTGCATTGAATGAAGAGATGTTCCTGTGCAAAAAGTTCTCAAAAGTCTTTTCTCCTTTACCTTTCTGTTCGTAACTTGTCAAGCAAGATCAAAAGGTTCTTGTCATCGTGTTTGTTGTGTGTATATATTTGGATTAAACCAACAGGTACTTGATGCATTTGCAGCATCCTAATAAGATGAAGTTGTCATGTATCCCCTACAAAAATCCATATTACAAAAATTATAAGATAATAAAGCAATGTTAACCTCTTTAGAAACATAATAATAACAATAAGAAATTAAATACATAAACAAATAAAAACTGCTGCCAAAGAAATTACATGATCATTCACAATGGCATGCCTGATTTTGGGTGGATTATCATATTAGTGAATCATACAACAGGCCAAAACCATCATGAGGAACCAACGGCTATCTGCAATGAACCATAGAATAGTAACAGCTATGACATTTCAATATTTTGAAACAAAACTAAAAAAGGTTATGCTGGTAATAGTTGTTTACAAGGCTAAAGACACATATTGAAGTCAACATCATCAGCAAGTTACAACATCCTTTAATAAAATCTTTAAGCATATAGATATTTAGGACTGAAGTCTTTTTTACACCAGCACTCTTTAGATATATAAACAAGATTAGCATATATCGACATATATTATAACAAGATAATTATAACAAATCTGATCATGTTGAACCATCTTTGCCTAAAGAATAACATAAGAATGTATAACACGACAAAATTGTCTAGTAATCAAGCAGTTACAAATGACATGATACTAAATGCATTGTTGAAGCTTATGGTTAAGCATTATAAGGGAATACACAAGTATACAACATTTTTTAAACAAAAAACTCTTACAACTAGGTTCACTACCAAACAAGAAAGATGTATTTGTGGTAATTTACTATGGGCATCTAATTCACAATCAGTTTTGAGAAAAGATTAATTAAAATTCACAATGTACAAATACAACTGTTTAACAATTTGACCATCATTAGGTACTAATTTATGCTTACAAGACTGAACCCAATTTAACCATGAGATTACAAAATCAAAACACTTTGACCATCATCAGGCACTAATATATTCTTAATACATTGAACCAATTTGACTATCTGCTTACAAGATTGAACCAATTTGACCATTAGGTTTCAAAATCAAAATCAAAATCAAAACACTTGATCAATACATAAGGGAAGTATAACAAATTGACCATCATCATGTACTAATTTACAACACTAAACCAATTTGACCATCAGGTTACAAAATCAAAATCAAAACACCTAGTATAACAATTTGATCATCATCGAGAATAAATTTATGCTTTCAACATTGAACAAATTTGACCATCAATATTTACTGATTGAACCAAATGGCGAACTAAATGAATTTCATGACAGATGCAATCATTCATTGTCGCAATTCAAACACTAGAAATAACAATCTCATACGCATTGAATTAGAAATTCAGTAAACCTAAACCCTACCTTTTGGCCGTTGATTATAAGAAGCAATATCCACCGATTGCCTCCATAAAATCGTCGGTTTTCTCCATAAATCGCCGATCGTCTTCTTTGTCTGCAAACTCCATAAATCTCCGGTCAGTAAACCTAAACCGTACATTCAGCCGTTGAAATTAAGAAGCAATATCCGCTAATTGTCTTCATAAATCGCCGGTGAGTCATCTTGATGCAATCGGAAACAGAGAGATAGATAATTGCACCTGTTGATTCAACAAGAATTCCAGGAACAATCCTTCTAACTATCGTTGATTCACAAGGAATACCGATAATCAGGGTAGATCACTAACACACACAGTGATAGAGAGAAAAAACAGATTTTTATAAAACTTGAATAATATTTCTCCCATTTCTTACAATCATATAAAGAAACAAAACCAAATTCGAATGGGCCACAAAACATAAACGGGCCGAAAACTGGGCCTAAAGCAAAGTCCAACAAAATGTAAAAATAAGACAAAAACTGAAATAACTCCTAAAATAAGCCGTTTTTGGGCCGAAACGATGAGCCAAACCGCCTACGGCGGTTTGTGAAAACGTGCTCCTCGGTCCAACGGTCGTTTTGACTGGTCGTAGGCCCAAAACGGAGACTTCTAGCCCAAGTTATGGCCATTTTAGTGAAGCCCCTTGGATAAGCGATCTTGGGCCTCCAAAAAGGCTAAAGCTTGCTCATCCACACTTGGGCCCGCATCACATCTTCTACGTATGATCATCTTCTATGTATGAAACTCCATATAACCTTTGCGTTCTTAAATGTCGTAAGTTCGTAACCAACGGCATTATTTCTAACCCCAATATTAGAACTACAATTTTAACCTTCAAATATTTGAACGTTATATATACCATTCTCTAAATTATATTTAACTAGTGTAATCTCTCGCGCTACACGCGCGGATTTTGATCACTTTCCTTTGTTTTACGTGACATGACTTTGTTTATTATCGGTCGGGCTCATCGAAAACCACAAAAACGAAAACCGGTACAAGTTTCGATAATACTAATACCGGCAACAATGATGTTCACTCATAATCGGTTTGGTTTGTCGTAGTACCGCAATAGTAATTGCACTTACTATAACCTACGATACAACAAAATACTCGATCAAAGTCTCAAACTTAAATTATATATATACTAATGATCAACTTTGAAGTGCATCATAAGTTGTATTATATGCTTTAGTGGGTGGTACCCATCACTTTTCTATTTTACTTTTACTTTTTAACTATTTTATTTTAACCATATATTTTTACTTTAGAATTTGTCCCTAACATTTTCTAACTTTCAATTTTGGTCTCATATATTTTCATATTTTATAATTTTTTTTTTGTTTTACGTTTCGGTTTAAATTTTGTCAGTTTTCACGTCGCAGTGTACATTGTGGTTCAATGTTTTACGCTTATTTTTTCCTCATTTAACGACCCGGTTGTAGTGTGCTGGTCCTAGATTGACTTACTTATTTTTTATATTTTTACGTTTCACCTGCATGGTAAAATGTTTTTACGCATACTTACGTTCGGTTTTATTTTTTTTCTTTTTTAATGTTTTTCATAATACGAGCTTCTAGGGTTTGATGATCATTAAAGGTGATGTGCCATTGATGCTAATTGGGACGGTTTTATATCCCTGAATACAACACGAAGGGCTAATCTCCTAGTTACGTGCTATCTTCAATTCGGATTTAGATAATATACTGATCTAAAGACACTTTAATCTGGATTTATATTCAGATTTCAACATGTAGTAATTTTTCATCTTAGCCCATTAATAATTTATGTTTCTAGCCCATTAGGTTGACTTAAATCTCCCAGTGACTCGAATCAAATTAGCCCATTAACGACAAATTGTCAAATTAAGCTGGTTGTAGTTCAATTAAGAAGGATGATATGTGTAAACTGATCTATATTTATTTATTTATTTATTTATTTATTTATTTATTTATTTATTTATTTATTTATTTATCTAGTAATTCATCTTTATTTAAACTAATTTAATGGTTGAGATTATACATGACTTCTTATTTTAACATAATTATAGTTACAACTGACAAAATAGAGAATTTAGCTATCTTTAATTAATTTTTAAATTAAATACTAATTTAATTATTACTAATTTATCAACTTAAGGTTGTATCAATTGTTGTATCATGAGAATTAAAAGTTGTGCATATTCTTTGTCTTTTTTAATTTTATTTTAAACCCAAGAATTTTACATCTTAAATAATATTACCCTTATAACTTTTCACTTTCAACTTTGATTCTCTACACTTTTTTATTTATTTTTTTTAAATTCTTTGTTTCACATTTCGATTTAAATTTTAAGAGTTACCACACTGTAATGTACGTGTGTGACTGTGTGGTTCAATGTTGTAACGCCTATTTATTTATGTTTAACGGTCCCGTCGTAACGTGCGGGTCCTATATCGACTTAGGTTTTGCTTTTAATATTTTACATTTCACATGCGTGATTTAACGTTTTTACATTTTCTTTCCGTTTGATTTTATATTTTGTAACACCCGGAAATTTATTATTTTGAAGCCGGCGAAGAAAGAAAAGAAATAAAGTCCAAAGTTGAGGGACCAAACTCGCCAACGAAGAAAAGTTGGGAAATGTGGTGGTATGTGTAGGGAGAGGGCAGCCCACTCTCCCCACACACACTAATTTTCAGCTCACAAGGAAGAGAAGAGGGAAAAGAGGAGAAAAAAGAGAAAAAGTGGTGTTTCGGGTGATTCGGGTGTCCAAATCCATCGAGTAGCAAGCCAAATCGAAGCTCTTGTCTTTGTGCTCGATTGTGTGAGTTCTAGGACACCACTTTTACTTGTTTTCAACTGATTTTGGGGCTGGAAGATGTCAAAAACCCGTTTTTATGTGTGTGTGTGTTTGACCCATTTGGGTGTGATGTGTATGGTGTGTTTAGAGTATGATTTCGGGCTTGTGTGTGCTTGTATGGTGTTAAGGTAAACATTCCTAAGGTCAGGAGGGTTGATTTAGGCTTAGAATGGGTTTGGATGAGCTTGGAGGCCGAAAATGGCAGATTGGGTTCGGGATGAACTCCATTCTGCATCAGCTAGGGCTAGGCGACCGAATGAAGGCCATACGGCCGAATGAGGGCGATTGAAGGTCATTCGCACGATTGGGGTTCAGTCGCACGACTGGGAGTCCAGTCGCATGAGGGATGTGCGACTGAGGGTTCAGTCGCATAGATGCTTAGTCGCATGAGTCCATTCGCATGAGTTTAGTCGCATAGGTGCCCATTCGCAGTAGTCCCATTCGCACAAGGTCCATACGCACGATTGGATGTTCATTCGCATAGGTGACCATCCGCATGGGTCCAGTCGCATGATGTTCAGTCGCATGGAGGCCATGCGACTGAAGAGTGTCCATACGCCCGAATAGGGCTGTTGCACTCGAATGAAGGTGTAGTTTGACTTTTGGCCTTCGGGGAAAGGTGCAGATGTAAGTTGGACGTAAGGTAAACCGTAAAAGCATGTAAGAGTATGGTTATGGCCTTAGAGTGCATATAGGGCATGATGATGATGATGATGATGATGTTGCATGTTTATGCATATTATGAATGTATGACGTTGCCCTGTATGATGTTGATGAATATGTTCGATATGTTCCTTGTTATGATGTATGATTACCTTTCTTATAGCTTTACTTATTATGACGAATGAAATGAAGTATTATGTAACGTAAAGTGGAAAGTGACGACACGCCTTGCATGCATCGGATAATGGGTCCTTCTTTGTGATTGACCATTATGTGGAACCTCTACCGCTTACCCTTAGTACTGTGGCATACGTTTAGCTGTTCATTTATTGACTTCGGCCCAGTGGCTATGACCGTCGGTTATCATTAGTACTGTGGCATACGTTTAGCTGTTCATTTATTGACTTCGGCCCAGTAGCTAAGACTGATTGGTTAACCCCAGTACCGTGGCATACGTTTAGCTGTTCATTTATTGACTTCGGCCCGGTAGCTGTGACTAATTGGGGTGTAGCATATGGTATTGGTATGGATGATGTCCGATGCGCAAGTAAGTTAAAAGGAACGAATGAATGAATGAAGAAGATAATAATGATATTATCTATGCGTACGTATGATGTGTGATCATGTCAAAGTAACGAATGGTTTTATTTGAAAGTAAAGTATATTTTGTTATTAAAACTAGAACTCACTCAGCAACGCTGACTTTTATTGCATTTTCCAGTTGGCAGGTAAATGATTGCTGAGGATGGCACGGCGAAGCTACTCAGCTCTTTTGGGATGGCATCCAATTATATAGCTTTTGTGATGTAATGCAAACATGAATTTTGTAACCGGATAATGATGTATTATTTGGCAAAAGTATTTATAATGAAATGTGATGTCATTTTTGAATGTTTCCGCTGCAATGTTTTCTTAATGCAAATGAAATTATATGTTTTATGTGCGATGAATGACCAACTGTAAGCGTCCCGGGAACGGGGCCTTACAAGTTGGTATCAGAGCCAAAGTTTAAGTGAAATGGGTAAATTTTCAAAATAAACCTTAACTTAAACTGAAAATGGAACGAAAGGGGAATGGGATGCCAAAGTGAGTAGCTGCGTGCCATCAGGTATTTTCTTAAAGTTAACCGGTTTTATGTGCGCATGGTATATGTTATGTGTTGTATGTAGATTCGAATACTGATGTAGTCAGGACAGGTAATACTTGGGGTATGAAGAGTACAGTAATTGGCTAATCACAACTGGCCATTGTAATTAGGGACTTACTATACTTGACATAAACTGAGTTGTTTCCTTGAATGACCGTGTTGGTGTTTGAATCTTTCAGTGTGTTAGAGAATGGCTGGTGGTAGATCTTCTAGAGCTTCTAGGGGTGGAGGCCGTGATGGCCCTGTTGCTGAACCACGCCCTAAGAGAGGAAGGCCTAGAGCTGAGAAAGAGGTTCCTGCAGAACCTGAGACCCCTCATCTAGAAGCTGGGGATGAGAGTGCGAATCTGAGAGCCTCGGTAAAGGAGGCTGTGGTTGAGGAAGTGCATCAGGTCATGCAGACAATCTTACCGTCTGTGGTGACCGAAGTCATCAAAGCTGTGAAGGAAGGGGAACGAAAGGAGAGGAATCGGGCCTCGGGGGAGCAACCGGAGCCTGAAACTATTTTCTCCGATAATGAGGAGGAAGAGGAAGAGGAGCCTGTGCGGGAGGTGGCACGAGGCTGTAACTACGGGGTGTTTATGAGATGCAAGCCCCCTACTTTTGACGGTAATGGCAATGCCGCTGCTGCTCACCGATGGGTGAGAGAAATGGAGGCTGTTCTCGACATAAGCGAATGCCGAGAAGATCAGAAGGTAAAGTTTGCCACCCACTCCTTTGTGGACTCGGCATTATGCTGGTGGGACAACATTGTCCAAGCTGAGGGTAATCGGGCGATCGGGAGAATGAGGTGGCCCGAACTGAAGAAGATGGTAATTGAGGAGTTCTGTCCTCACAGGGAAATGGATAAGATTGAGAGGGAGTTCCTGCAGCTGGAGGCGGGATCCATGACGCACCAGCAATATACTACCAAGTTCAACGAGATGGCACGTCTGGTGCCGGATCAAGTGACACCTCTGTCCCGAAAGATCAAGAGGTACATTCAGGGTTTACCGGTGGATGTTCGCCGGCATATGATCGCCGCCCGGCCAAGTACGTTTAGGTCGGCGGTGGATTTGGCGGGAAGATTGTATGATGAGAGGACGGTGGTGGTGACTGATGGTGGCAGGAAGAGCGGTAGTGATCGAAGCTGGAACGGGAAGAAGTTTGGTCGGGGTGAGGCCTCGACGGGTAACAAAAAGGCACGGGTGGATGACCGCCGCGTGGCCACACTGGGAGCAGGGTCGAGGAGATGTGGTAAGTGTGGAAAGGAGCATGCGGGAGAATGCAGGCTGGGTTTGAATGTGTGCTTCAAGTGTGGGAAGACGGGGCATATGGCGAAGGATTGCCTGACGGGCAAATGTTTTAACTGTAGGGAAATTGGTCATATGAGCAGGGATTGCAAGAAGCCGAGGGCTGAGAGTTCAGGGGCGAAGAGGACGGGAGGTGATGGACCAAGGGCGAGCGCCAGGGCATTCACCATGACACAGGAGGAGGCTAGGACGGACCCTGACGTTGTGTCTGGTACGTTTCTGGTGAACCAAACTTTAGCTTCTGTGTTATTTGATTCTGGTGCGAGTAAGAGTTTTATTTCTGCTGCTTTCTGTGCTAAGCTGCCTGTTAGTAGTAGACATGTTGATGCGCCCTTTGATGTAGAAACTGCCATAGGTAAGTCTACCAGGATTTCTGAGATGATAGAGGATTGTGATGTGGAGCTTGAGGGTCATAAGTTTTCTGTTAGACCGTTTGTGATGACCTTAGGTGGTTTTGATTTGGTACTTGGGATGGGTTGGTTAGCGGACTTCGAGGCGAACATTGTGTGTCGCAAGAAGATGATTCGGTTGTCGGCGCCTGACGGTAGTTCAGTGACGGTATATGGTGATCGGGTTACTACGATTCCGAAGGTGATCTCGATGGCAGTGGCGGGAAAGTGTATGAGGCGTGGATGTAGTGCCTACTTGGCCTATGTAAAGGATGTGGATACGCCAACACCACAACTAGCCGATGTACCGGTTGTGTGTGACTTTCCAGATGTGTTTCCAGAAGATTTATCAGGAGTGCCACCTGACAGGGAGATCGAGTTTCAGATTGATCTGATACCGGGTGCCCAACCTGTTGCCAAGGCACCGTATCGGTTGGCTCCGACCGAAATGAAGGAATTGATGGAGCAGTTGCAAGAGTTGCTTGACAAGGGGTTCATTAGACCGAGTATCTCTCCTTGGGGTGCTCCGGTCCTGTTTGTAAAGAAGAAGGACGGTAGTATGAGGATGTGCATCGACTACCGCGAGCTAAACAAGTTGACAGTGAAGAACCGATACCCCTTACCGAGGATAGATGATTTGTTCAATCAACTTCAGGGTGCCAGTTGGTTTTCGAGAATAGATCTTCGATCTGGTTACCATCAGTTGAAGGTGAAGGAGCAGGATATTCCTAAAACAGCTTTCCGTACGCGCTATGGTCACTACGAGTTTCTTGTCATGTCCTTTGGCTTGACCAACGCGCCAGCTGCTTTTATGGATTTGATGAACCGTGTGTGTCGGCCTATGTTGGATAAATCAGTGATTGTGTTTATTGATGATATCCTGATTTATTCGAGGAGCGAAGCAGAGCATGCCGGTCCATTCGGGAAGTTCTAGAGACGCTGAGGAGGGAGAAGTTGTATGCAAAATTCTCCAAGTGCGCGTTCTGGTTGCGCGAAGTTCAGTTCTTGGGTCACGTGGTGAATCCCGATGGGATTATGGTGGACCCGGCAAAAGTGGAGGCGGTTATGCAATGGAAGTCGCCAAAGACGCCATCCGAGATTCGTAGCTTCTTGGGTTTGGCGGGTTACTATAGAAGGTTCATCCAAGACTTCTCCAAGATTGCTTCTCCACTAACCAAGTTGACCCGAAAAGATGTGAAGTTTGTATGGGGTCAAGCTCAAGAGAAGGCGTTTGAAGAATTGAAGGCGAGATTGACTCAAGCTCCTGTTCTGTCGTTACCCGATGGAAGTGAAGATCTGGTGGTTTATTCCGATGCTTCTTACTCGGGATTAGGGTGTGTGTTAATGCAGAGAGGAAAGGTTATAGCCTATGCATCCCGACAGTTGAAGGTTCATGAGGTCAATTATCCTACTCATGACTTGGAGCTAGCAGCTGTGGTCTTTGCATTGAAGATTTGGAGGCACTATCTGTACGGGACTAAGTGCACCATATTCACTGACCACAAGAGTCTGAAGTATTTCTTTGAGCAGAAGGATTTAAACATGAGGCAGAGACGGTGGTTGGAACTTATAAAGGATTATGATTGTGAGATCCACTACCATCCGGGCAAGGCCAATGTGGTGGCTGATGCCCTTAGCCGGAAGGAGAGGCCCGAGCCTATTCGGGTGAAAGCCTATCAGTTGATCATGACCTCTGATGTAATGAAGCAGGTTAAAGAGTTTCAAGATGAAGCACTGAAAGAAGATCATCTTAACTCTGAAAGAATGAGAGGTCTGGTTGGAGAATTGGGTGAAAACACGTTCGGTGTTAGAACCCGATTCGATCGTGTGTGGATTCCTCGTTTTGGGGATCTACGGGGGAAGATAATGGATGAAGCTCACAAGACACGGTACTCCATTCATCCCGGAGCCACGAAGATGTATCATGATATGAAGAAAGATTATTGGTGGCCGGGTATGAAGCGCGACGTGGTGGAGTATGTGAGTAAGTGCCTTACTTGCTTGCAGGTGAAGGCCGAGCACCAAAAGCCGTATGGGAAGATACAACCTTTGGATATACCGGAATGGAAGTGGGAGCACATCACCATGGATTTCATTACAAAGCTGCCGCGTACCCCGAAAGGGTATGATGTCATATGGGTGATAGTTGATCGTTTGACGAAGAGTGCTCACTTCCTACCGATCCGCGAGACATATTCATCTGAGAGGTTGGCTGATCTGTTCATCAAGGAGATTGTGACTCGTCATGGTGTGCCGGTGTCTATTGTGTCGGATCGCGACACCCGGTTTACATCTAAATTCTGGAAGAAGTTCCACGATGCTATGGGGACGAGGTTACATATTAGCACGGCTTATCATCCCCAGACTGATGGTCAGTCAGAAAGGACCATTCAGACACTGGAAGACATGCTTCGGGCATGTGTGATTGATTTTGGCGGAAGTTGGGATGACCACCTACCGTTAGCCGAATTCTCATACAACAACAGTTATCACGCCAGCATTGGCATGCCTCCATATGAGATGCTATACGGTAGGAGATGCAGAACACCCGTTTGTTGGGGTGATATTGGTCAGAAGGAATTGGGAAGCGTCGAGGTAATCGAGGCTACGACTGAGAAGCTTGAAAGATCAAAGCCTTCATGAAGGCAGCCAAAGACAGACAGAAGTCGTATGCTGATAAACGACGCAGACCGATTGAGTTCCAGGTGGGTGACCGGGTTATGTTGAAGGTCTCACCTTGGAAGGGTATCATTCGCTTCCGAAAGCGGGGCAAGTTGAGCCCAAGGTATATAGGCCCTTTCCGAATCATTGCTCGAGTAGGAGAGGTGGCCTATAGACTGGAGTTGCCAGATGAGTTAAGTGGAATTCACCCGACATTCCATGTATCTCATCTAAGGAAGTGCTTAGCAGATGAAGATATGATTGTCCCATTGGAAGATATCGAAGTAGATGAACGGCTCAATTATGTGGAGCAACCAGTGGCAATCATCGACCGAAAGGAGAAAAGGCTAAGGAATAAAGTGGTTCCTCTTGTGCGTGTACAGTGGAAGCACAGGAAGGGATCCGAGTCAACGTGGGAGACTGAGGAAGAAATGAGACAACATTATCCACGTTTGTTCGAAGAATAACAGGTTTCGGGGACGAAACCTATTTAAGGGGGGTGGACTTGTAACACCCGGAAATTTATTATTTTGAAGCCGGCGAAGAAAGAAAAGAAATAAAGTCCAAAGTCGAGGGACCAAACTCGCCAACGAAGAAAAGTTGGGAAATGTGGTGATATGTGTAGGGAGAGGGCAGCCCACTCTCCCCACACACACTAATTTTCAGCTCACAAGAAGAGAGAGAGGAAAAGAGGAGAAAAAAGAGAAAAGTGGTGTTTCGGGTGATTCGGGTGTCCAAATCCGTCGAGTAGCAAGCCAAATCGAAGCTCTTGTCTTTGTGCTCGATTGTGTGAGTTCTAGGACCCCACTTTTACTTGTTTTCAACTGATTTTGGGGCTGGAAGATGTCAAAAACCCGTTTTTATGTGTGTGTGTGTTTGACCCATTTGGGTGTGATGTGTATGGTGTGTTTAGAGTATGATTTCGGGCTTGTGTGTGCTTGTATGGTGTTAAGGTAAACATTCCTAAGGTCCAGGAGGGTTGATTTAGGCTTAGAATGGGTTTGGATGAGCTTGGAGGCCGAAAATGGCAGATTGGGTTCGGGATGAACTCCATTCTGCATCAGCTAGGGCTAGGCGACCGAATGAAGGCCATACGGCCGAATGAGGGCGATTGAAGGTCATTCGCACGATTGGGGTTCAGTCGCACGACTGGGAGTCCAGTCGCATGAGGGATGTGCGACTGAGGGTTCAGTCGCATAGATGCTTAGTCGCATGAGTCCATTCGCATGAGTTAGTCGCATAGGTGCCCATTCGCAGTAGTCCCATTCGCACAAGGTCCATACGCACGATTGGATGTTCATTCGCATAGATGACCATCCGCATGGGTCCAGTCGCATGATGTTCAGTCGCATGGAGGCCATGCGACTGAAGAGTGTCCATACGCCCGAATAGGGCTGTTGCACTCGAATGAATGTGTAGTTTGACTTTTGGCCTTCGGGGAAAGGTGCAGATGTAAGTTGGACGTAAGGTAAACCGTAAAGCATGTAAGAGTATGGTTATGGCCTTAGAGTGCATATAGGGCATGATGATGATGATGATGATGTTGCATGTTTATGCATATTATGAATGTATGACGTTGCCCTGTATGATGTTGATGAATATGTTCGATATGTTCCTTGTTATGATGTATGATTACCTTTCTTATGGCTTTACTTATTATGACGAATGAAATGAAGTATTATGTAACGTAAAGTGGAAAGTGATGACACGTCTTGCATGCATCGGATAACGGGTCCTTCTTTGTGATTGACCATTATGTGGAACCTCTACCGCTTACCCTTAGTACTGTGGCATACGTTTAGCTGTTCATTTATTGACTTCGGCCCAGTGGCTATGACCGTCGGTTATCATTAGTACTGTGGCATACGTTTAGCTGTTCATTTATTGACTTCGGCCCAGTAGCTAAGACTGATCGGTTAACCCCAGTACCGTGGCATACGTTTAGCTGTTCATTTATTGACTTCGGCCCGGTAGCTGTGACTAATTGGGGTGTAGCATATGGTATTGGTATGGATGATGTCCGATGCGCAAGTAAGTTAAAAGGAACGAATGAATGAATGAAGAAGATAATAATGATATTATCTATGCGTACGTATGATGTGTGATCACGTCAAAGTAACGAATGGTTTTATATGAAAGTAAAGTATGTTTTATTAAAAACTAGAACTCACTCAGCAACGCTGACTTTTATTGCATTTTCCAGTTGGCAGGTAAATGATTGCTGAGGATGGCACGGCGAAGCTACTCAGCTCTTTGGGATGGCATCCAATTATATAGCTTTTGTGATGTAATGCAAACATGAATTTTGTAACCGGATAATGATGTATTATTTGGCAAAAGTATTTATAATGAAATGTGATGTCATTTTTGAATGTTTCCGCTGCAATGTTTTCTTAATGCAAATGAAATTATATGTTTTATGTGCGATGAATGACCAACTGTAAGCGTCCCGGGAACGGGGCCTTACAAGTTGGTATCAGAGCCAAAGTTTAAGTGAAATGGGTAAATTTTCAAAATAACCTTAACTTAAACTGAAAATGGGACGAAAGGGGAATGGGATGCCAAACTGAGTAGCTGCGTGCCATCAGGTATTTTCTTAAAGTTAACCGGTTTTATGTGCGCATGGTATATGTATGTGTTGTATGTAGATTCGAATACTGATGTAGTCAGGACAGGTAATACTTGGGGTATGAAGAGTACAGTAATTGGCTAATCACAACTGGCCACTGTAATTAGGGACTTACTATACTTGACATAAACTGAGTTGTTTCCTTGAATGACCGTGTTGGTGTTTGAATCTTTCAGTGTGTTAGAGAATGGCTGGTGGTAGATCTTCTAGAGCTTCTAGGGGTGGAGGCCGTGATGGCCCTGTTGCTGAACCACGCCCTAAGAGAGGAAGGCCTAGAGCTGAGAAAGAGGTTCCTGCAGAACCTGAGACCCTCATCCAGAAGCTGGGGATGAGAGTGCGAACTGAGAGCCTCGGTAAAGGAGGCTGTGGTTGAGGAAGTACATCAGGTCATGCAGACAATCTTACCGTCTGTGGTGACCGAAGTCATCAAAGCTGTGAAGGAGGGGAAAGAAGGAGAGAAACCGGGCCTCGGGGGAGCAACCGGAGCCTGAAACTATTTTCTCCGATAATGAGGAGGAAGAGGAAGAGGAGCCTGTGCGGGAGGTGGCACGAGGCTGTAACTACGGGGTGTTTATGAGATGCAAGCCCCCTACTTTTGACGGTAATGGCAATGCCGCTGCTGCTCACCGATGGGTGAGAGAAATGGAGGCTGTTCTCGACATAAGCGAATGCCGAGAAGATCAGAAGGTAAAGTTTGCCACCCACTCCTTTGTGGACTCGGCACTATGCTGGTGGGACAACATTGTCCAAGCTGAGGGTAATCGGGCGATCGGGAGAATGAGGTGGCCCGAACTGAAGAAGATGGTAATTGAGGAGTTCTGTCCTCACAGGGAAATGGATAAGATTGAGAGGGAGTTCCTGCAGCTGGAGGCGGGATCCATGACACACCAGCAATATACTACCAAGTTCAACGAGATGGCACGTCTGGTGCCGGATCAGGTGACGCCTCTTTCCCGAAGATCAAGAGGTACATTCAGGGTTTACCGGTGGATGTCGCCGGCATATGATCGCCGCCCGGCCAAGTACGTTTAGGTCGGCGGTGGATTTGGCGGGAAGACTTTATGATGAGAGGACGGTGGTGGTGACGATGGTGGCAGGAAGGGCGGTGGTGATCGAAGCTGGAACGGGAAGAGTTTGGTCGGGGTGAGGCCTCGACGGGTAACAAAAAGGCACGGGTGGATGACCGCCGCGTGGCCACACCGGGAGCAGGGTCGAGGAGATGTGGTAAGTGTGGAAAGGAGCATGCGGGAGAATGCAGGCTGGGTTTGAACGTGTGCTTCAAGTGTGGGAAGACGGGGCATATGGCGAAGGATTGCCTGACGGGCAAATGTTTTAACTGTGGGGAAATTGGTCATATGAGCAGGGATTGCAAGAAGCCGAGGGCTGAGAGTTCAGGGGCGAAGAGGACGGGAGGTGATGGACCGAGGGCGAGCGCCAGGGCATTCACCATGACACAGGAGGAGGCTAGGACGGACCCTGACGTTGTGTCCGGTACGTTTCTGGTGAACCAAACTTTAGCTTCTGTGTTATTTGATTCTGGTGCTAGTAGAGTTTTATTTCTGCTGCTTTCTGTGCTAAGCTGCCTGTTAGTAGTAGACGTGTTGATGCGCCCTTTGATGTAGAAACTGCCATAGGTAAGTCTACCAGGATTTCTGAGATGATAGAGAATTGTGATGTGGAGCTCGAGGGTCATAAGTTTCCTGTTAGACCGTTTGTGATGACCTTAGGTGGTTTTGATTTGGTTCTTGGGATGGATTGGTTAGCGGACTTCGAGGCGAACATTGTGTGTCGCAAGAAGATGATTCGGTTGTCGGCGCCTGACGGTAGTTCAGTGACGGTATATGGTGATCGGGTTACTACGATTCCGAAGGTGATCTCGATGGCAGTGGCGGGAAAGTGTATGAGGCGTGGATGTAGTGCCTACTTGGCCTATGTAAAGGATGTGGATACGCCAACACCACAACTAGCCGATGTACCGGTTGTGTGTGACTTTCCAGATGTGTTTCCAGAAGACTTATCAGGAGTGCCACCTGACAGGAGATCGAGTTTCAGATTGATCTGATACCGGGTGCCCAACCTGTTGCCAAGGCACCGTATCGGTTGGCTCCGACCGAGATGAAAGAGTTGATGGAGCAGTTGCAAGAGCTGCTTGATAAGGGGTTCATTAGACCGAGTATCTCTCCTTGGGGTGCTCCGGTCCTGTTTGTAAAGAAGAAGGACGGTAGTATGAGGATGTGCATCGACTACCGCGAGCTGAACAAGTTGACAGTGAAGAACCGATACCCCTTACCGAGGATAGATGATTTGTTCGATCAGCTTCAGGGTGCCAGTTGGTTTTCGAGAATAGATCTTCGATCTGGTTACCATCAGTTGAAGGTGAAGGAGCAAGGATATTCCTAAAACAGCTTTCCGTACGCGCTATGGTCACTACGAGTTTCTTGTCATGTCCTTTGGCTTGACCAACGCGCCAGCTGCTTTTATGGATTTGTTGATGAACCGTGTGTGTCGGCCTATGTTGGATAAATCAGTGATTGTGTTTATTGATGATATCCTGATTTATCGAGGAGCGAAGCAGAGCAA